>JALXJV020000009.1:29807491-30228031 GCA_024633595.2 Lepomis macrochirus | reverse complement strand
AAATTTGAGGACCATAAACCAATATATATATATATATATATATATATATATATATATATATATTGCTTCCACTGTGTTGGCGTTCCCTGCCAACATAAAAAACACACATATGCGTTGCTGTTGCTGTTCCTGTGTGGCCAGGTAATGGCACGTCCCTATAAAGCCCTGTTCCCAGGTGCAGCTCTAAACTTGGTGTAACTGCCATCTCAACCAGAGTCATCACACACTCCCTCTCCATCTCTGTCAGGCCATTTACCTTAAGCTTCAGCATGTCAAACATTTCCTCTCATACTCCTGGGACCATCTTTATATGCTGCAGTCTTCTTAGCAGGGTTCTGATGTCAGGGAGAAGAATCTCCATATCTTGAGCCTGTGGTGTTTCCCCATCTCATGCCCCTCTTACTCTTCATACCAATTACTTTTATCCACGAATGAAATATCCAAATGTGCAGTGTAAACATACCACACAGTTTTCTGTTGTTGTAATATCTAGAGATGGTCAGGTTGCTTCTGCTGACTTTCACATTGACTGTGATTTTTGATTCACAACCAGGTCTCAGGATCATCCTACTGCTGCATTGGAAGAATGTAATGGCTTTTGTAAATACGTATTCACGTACTTTTATGGCCTGCTTTCTGTCATCTTTCTCTCCCTATAGGAAGTTGAAAGAATATACCCATCCTCCCTGAATATTATATACAATAAAATGTATTGTTGAATTGAATTGGTTGCCTTGTAAATTTTGCAGTATTTACCAAAACTTATTTCCTGTTTCTTTTCTTCAGCATCTGGCGTTCATTGGTATTCACTTGTTGTGAGTGTTGTGCATGTTTATCTGAATGTGTCTTAACATAACATCACATTAGAATGTCGGTAATTATGACCATAAAAGCATGAGAAAAATATATACTGTAGATGTATTATACCGTACCTTATGGGAGCAGCCCCCCTTCCCTCCAAAGTTAAATTGAATTCAAAGGGCTTTATTGGAAAGAAGTTTTCGAAAACAAGAGTGGGTGCCCCCCCACTCTAGGGCCTTGCCCCTCCAGCTGCCCCCATAACTTTGATGATCCAAGAACTGTACTTGTAAAAACAACCTGCCACTTTGTCCACAAGCTTCTCAAAACAGTGAACAAACAATACATTTACCAAAAGTTACCAATTTAATTTTAAATTTTAAATGTATTATGATTTGTACTGTTGCCTAGCTGGTAAAATTATAACTTTACCAGTCATAGATAATGCTACTTGTTTTGTTAAAGCAATTCTACCCCTGCCACCCTGCCAAGACCTCTTACCACCCCTTTGCCCCCCCCATATAAAGTTTACTAGATCCGCTACTGCTTCCAAAGCATCAAAATACAATTTGTTAAATACACAGTATACAGTAATATGAACATTAACACAATGTGTGTCTATTTTTATATTAGTGTGTGTATATATCAAAACAGACTACTTTGCAAATGTTTAAGGCTGATGTGGGAAAATGATGTAAAGTAAGAATGCTTTTAAAAATAGACATGTTATTAGTTATATATTAACAAAATACAAAGTGAATGAACAGAAGAAAGATCCATATTTTTATGTAACTTGGATTTTGTAGACATGTCATCAGGTATTTGATCAAATAATTAACTCAAACAGGTGCTATTGATCATAAATAATAATGCCTTTTCTTCAGTACTGAGAACCACAGGTCCAGTGAGGCCCATAGCTTAGAGTGCTGCACCTATGCTCATAGAATCTGGAGTTACAATACATAACTACCGTTCTACTTCATATAGTCTTCGCCCTCTAAAGCTATCGCTGTTGGGTCAGAGGCAAAGCAGGATGACTCTACACCTCACTGGCCCATACAGTACCACCAAGCAGAGAGCCACCTGCCCAGAGCCAATATAACCCAGCGCTGGAATGCCAAACATGTAGAGGAGTAAGAGGACTGAGTGGAGTCAGTTGTCGACCCTTGGATGGTGCACACAACCACTTGTGAGAGAGCTAGACCCTGCCTCTCCAGAAGTGGCACCTGATAAAGGGCATCAACCCTCCAGGGGAGTTTCCACAGCCGACCTGACCCTGGAGGCAGGGAAACCAGGACATGCTTGTGCACTCCGGAGCCACCAGGATCACCGCTGAGGCTGAAACCTCATGGCGGTACAGGAGGTGCGGGGTCAGCCGAACCGTAGGAAAAGCATACAGCAGCCGGGGAGGCCACAGGGGCTGTGCAAAGGCGTCCACTACAAGCTGGGGGTATTGCACTAGCTCAGTGATAACCACAGGGTACACTAAGCATTCAATCAGTTGGCAAAAAAATTCACCTCTGCCACGCCAACCGTGAGCCAGATCTGGCCCACCAGATCGGGGTGAAGGCACCACTGATGCCCGCCCCTCTGTTGAACACACCAGGAATGTCCTCCATTCTGATGGATAGCAGATGAGTAGGCTCCCTGAAACTGAGCTGCAGCACAGTGTCCAAGACTATTCAACAGGTTCAACAGGACAGATTCCACTCAGAACAGCCCTCGCCATGGTCAACCAAAGAAGTTTAGTGCATGTGCTCAGCGTCATATCCAGAGGTTGTCTTTGGTAAATAGACAACCTCAAGACAAGTGTGTCTTGCGTACAGTCAAGCATGGCGATGGAAGTATCTTGGTCTGGGGTTGCACGAGTGCTGCTGGCACTGGGGAGCTACAGTTCATTGAGAGAACCATGAATGCCAACATGTACTGTGACATGCTGAAGCACAGCATGATCCCCTTCCTTCAGAGACTGGGCTGCAGGGCAGTATTTCAACATGATAACAACCCCAAACAAAAAAGCAAATGCATAACCAGTAAGTTAACCAGTCAGCACAAATAAACTCCACCCTGCTGATGCGACACCGACAAACGCCGTGATACTAATCAAGTGAACCTGCCTTTGTGCTGTGAGTCGTGGTCAAGCTGGTAGAGTTTTGCAAAATAAATGTCTAAAATCTGAGGCACAAACTTGCTCAGATTCTATTACAATTTGAATTGTCATCTGTCACCTGAAAGTTTGTGTCTCCCTTTATATTAATAAAGAATAATAATGCCCAAAGGTTTCCCTGTAGCAACTTCAAGAAAATAGACCTAAACACTTGTCAGTAGCACACATAGTCAAATTTGAAATTTTTTTTGAAATAAAACTGACATCAATCATATTGACTAAATACTGTATACAAAAAAAGAGCATGGCTGTGGTGTGCCTCAGATTAGACTAATAGGGACTCCTTTTGTGTCACTGTTAGGCTAATGGTCAAGAGTGTCTTTGAAATTTCCCGTGTTGATTAGACCTAAGGGTGGGTGGAGGTGTTGCTGGAGTGGCTATCGTTGAGGGGCCCAAACTGGAAAATTTTGTCCCCCTGTCCATAATTCCCTGGTGTCATTACTGGGAAAGCCAAGGGCTTTATAACGACGAACTATGCAAAAGCAAAAAATCTTCACCATAGTGCAGCAAGGCAATCACAGAACCAAGTAGGAACAACTGTGATGAGTTATCTTTTCTGTTATGAGTTATTGTTTTATCTCCATATCCTGCACTGTCAAACCTGTGTTTTATAAGGCCTGAACAACAGAAAATGAACCATCTTAACGAAACTTTCCTTTGGTCAGATGAGAGAGCAGATGAGCCAGGAGTCTGCACACTCTGTTGAAGCCATGAATTCCAACAGAATGCTTCTCCAGCGGGTTGAGGAGATGGAGAAAGTGGTGGAGATGGACAGGAGATGGGTACATTGTAAGAGAGCTCACTGAGTGTTGAACATGTGTAAACAGCAGCTGACATGTTGTTTGCCTCTGGCCTCCCAGGCTGTGCTGCTGCAGTTGGATTGCCGGGCCTTGCATGTGGAGGGCCAGACCAGCCGGCAGCAACTGGAGGAAGAAAAAGACAGAGGCAGAAAGCTGGAAGAACACTCTCAGGAGCTCAAAGAATAGACAGGTTGGGTATCAAGGGATACAAAATCTGTCTATGGCTGTGCTACAACCATCGCAGAAACCTGCTTTAATGATTTTGAGGGGGAACAAAGTGACAGCATATTCCACTAGCTGCCAGTCAAGTATTGAACTGATTCAGAATTCTTTTGGTCATCTTCAGCGTATTGCATGGTCAGGTCCTTTTTCACAGACCTGAAAGTTGTTCCGAGCTCCACTCTTGACAGCTGTACAAGGCCGGTAAAATAAGAGAGAGAAAAGAAGCACATTCTCACATTAGGTAGTATGGAACTAGAAAATACTTGGAATTTTTGCTTGATAAAATGCTTAAACCATACATTTCTTAAGACTGATTAATTAACTAATAGTTTCAGGTCTAAACTGGGCAATAGAGAAGTGTGCCCTATAACACTTAACTGAGCCACTGGACATTCCCTTGCCTGCCATTGATATTGCAATAAAAAGCAGTGATTGAACTGGTCTCAGCAATGATGATCAAACCTCTTATCCAGGCCATGCTAAAATGAAAGCAATCACTTTACAAAAAGTATTCACTCATGCTGCAGTTTGGGTCCACCAGCTAGCACAGTTTTTAAAAAAAAATACTCTGTCCAAAGCCGACAAACACCTATAAAGCTCACTAATAACACTAAAAATTGTATAACACAGTGTTTTAGGTTACGTGGGGTTACGTTAGAAGTTTCCCCATTTCCTGTCTTTAATTAAGCTAAATTATCTCCTGGCTGTAGCTTCAAATTTAATGGGGAGATAATAGACTGACATGTATCTTAAGGAAAGGTTAACATTTATGTATTTGTTTTTATTGTTTTATGAAACCCTTTTTAGCTATTGAGACAGTCTAATGTCTGATAAGGAAGAGGAAAGGACTCTCCACTGTAACCCAAGGCGGTTTACAGTGGAGAAATGGCAGCTACACAAACAGACAACAAACTCACTTCAGAAACTAAAAGAGCATAGGTTACTGTTATGAACGTACTAATACTTTTAATTACAGTAGCTGTTGTATAGAACGTTCTCATCCACTAAGCATACAGCTGTCTGTTTGGCTAGACATTTCAGTCCAAGAAGCTCACTGTACAAAGACTCACTATTGGCAGCTGCTGCTTTTGTTCCATCTTCATTTTCAATTATTTCAATTATGACTCCCTTGTGTGAGAGTTGAAAACTGAACTGAAAGTAAGTAGAGAGAGACAATCAGTGAATAAAACACATCTGCAATAAATTCTCATAGGTAAAACTGGATGATCTGTAATGTATTTTATTATGCAGTATTTCTGTTTCTGTGAATATTGCACGTGTGTGTTGTGTTCTCTGGCCTTTCAGAGGCAGCAGACAGAAAACAGTAAACTGCTGAAGGAGGGCAGAGAGCTGAGAGCTTCTGCTGAAAGAGTCCAGGTCAGGAGACTTACAGAAATATTTCTTTATTCATCCGATTTTTTTAATCCATCCAACCATTTTTGACAGTGAGGTTCTTGCATGTTTCACCACAACCATAGTATTTTTTCTGAGCTTTGAAATATGACAGAATTGTTGAATATGAATATTTTAAAGTAACCAAAAATAACAAGTTTTTAAATCGTACAAAAGATCAGTGTCATTCAAATGAAAATGAGATTAACATTCAATTAAAATCTATCAAGAAACACTTGAAAATATCTTAAAGAGTTCATTCATTCAAATGTAATTATAACAACTGTGTTGTTTTTTTTGTTTTATAAAGATTTCCAGCTTTAGGTGCCCTTCTGACAACATCAGTTATCAACTGCAATGTCATAGTGATGTCCAATGTTTATATTGCAAACAGACCCTGAACAGGCAGCTGCAAAGTCAGTGTTCCTAGCTCAGTTCTGCCCTGCAGTCACTCACAGTGGAGAATGAAAAGCAGCTGGCCAGGTTAAAGACCTTAAACCAAGTCTTCACCCTAAAATTGAATGATTTACATTATGATTTACATGCTTTTGGAAGATGAGTCCCCACAATGTGACTGTGTAAACAGATTTATGTCCCCATAACATGAGTAACACATGCTCAATCATACACACACACACACACATAACCAAACACAGCATGGCTCTTTCATCTCTCCATCTTTCAGGCAGAGAGCAGTCGTGTGGTAAAGCAACTGCGGGAGCAAGATCTGCTGTTGGAGGCAGCCAGACACAACAACCACACTGAGCTGCAGGTGGCGCTAACAGATAAAGTTAGCCTGCAGCTGGAGCTGTGAGTCTCTTATGTTTAACACTCACACCTCACATAACAATATCACTTTATAAATGTCATAAATGACCATGATTGTCACGAACTTGGTAGTGCTGATGCTATTTTTCACACCATCCTATTTGGGTAATCATGATATAGATAGCAGTAAAAAAAATTACCAAGTGACATAGGCTATGGAAGTGTTCAAAATACTACTTTTTACGAGACACACATAAGTAAGGTTTTGTGTGGCACAATCCAGTCTGATTGAGGAGGAATGTTGATGTAATTCTGTGAAACTTCACTGAAACAGCATGATATCTGCATCAGTCTTGATTAATATTGAATTTCTCAAGTTGTGTGCTCTTTGGCCTCAAAAATCAAAGGTCATTGTAACTTCGAAATAGGTTTTAAGGCAATTCCAGACTGTTGACTGAGACGACACTGAGAAAACAATAACTTGTACAGTACGAGCTTTCCCCCACCTTGTCCATTGTGCCTTTCACTTCCTGCCTCATTCTAAATGTCATCAGAATCACGTGACTGCAAACAACATATTGGAGCGGTTTCTAGCTAATCGTGATCCGGTGAGGGACTTTCACCTACAGCTCATAAAGAAGCTTCAGATCTAAAATGCCAGGCAAAACAAACATACTATACTCTGTAAGAGTCAATCTTTACATAGTAATCAAGTACATGTGAAACTGTTTAGCCACTCCATTTGTGATAATGCTTTATTAATCAGTTCAACAATATATATTCACTGAAATCAAATCATCAGTATAGTGAAAACAAAGTTTCAGACTGAAATATTTGCCCTTTATTAAAAATTAAACTCAGTCTCTGCAACCCAGCTCTGACTTTGGACTCTGCCTTGTTTTTTTAATGAAACTTGTCACACTGTACTGCGAACCAAACCACCTAAAATAATGGCAAGTCTGGCATTCAGTAGAAAGACTATCACTATCATCTGATGGTCTAATGTTGATATGTTTTGTGTGTCCCTGTCTCTCCTCTTGCTGCATATATAAGTTATGTCTTCTTGTCAATACGTTGGAGCATGAGAGGAGAATTTATGAGATCCTACTTAACAAGGCCAAGGTAACATTGGCCAAAATACCATTTCACCTCATATAATACCTTATACATCGTATATGTTCATCTGTTAGTCATATTACTAAACTCTGTCTATGTTGGTGGCCTGTGAACCTGTGATTGGCAGCAGGAGGTGGGATCTCTGAGCTCGGCCTTACAGAGCCATCAGGAGGAGAACAGGAGGCTCATGGGAAAGTTAGCTGCTTTAGAGCAGCAAGGTCACATTGTTGTAATCGTTACAATCAGCACTTTGTCTGTCATTTACACACACATACATAAGGTGTGTGTGTGTGTGTGTGTGTGTGTGTGTGTGTGTTTGCGGTTGTATGCAGCATGCATTGCAGCAGGTGGACCAGTTGCTGAAGAACCTAACTGACAAAAACAAGAACAAACATATGGTATAACACATTGACACTTATTAGACAATCAATTTTGGCCTTTCGTTTTCATGCTTAACTTAAGTGTACAGCTAAATAGGTTTAAAGCGTAAACTGTATTTAAAAAATGGATATAAATAAATGGAATATAAATGGAAAATGTTGTGGCCTACTGTCAAAATTCTTTCAGCAATTTGCGAACAATGTTACATTTATTCTCAATTTTCGCAAAATCCTACTTTTGATATCAGAAGCTGTTGGGCCAATCGTCCCAAAACTTCGTCAGTCAGGATCATCTACAGACTTCACTGGATATAAAACAAATTTTGTATATAAACCGTACTGTGTGTGTGTGTGTGTATGCATGTGCGTGCGTGCAAACCCTCCAGCTGGAGTCCTTGCAGAAGGCCTTAGAAACAGCCAAAGTGAACAGCAGGAGGCCCAGAGTTTGGAGCAGGCTGTGCTGACCAACAGCAAACTGGAGCAGTCAAGAGACCAGTACCAGGCCACTATGAGACTGAGGTACACTATGAGCTAGCAGCTTGGTGACAGTGTGTGAACAAGCCATCTCATATGGAATGTATTAATGAAATCTTTGCATTCTGTCACCCTATACTGCAGAGATGAAGAGCTCCGCGAGGTCTGGACAAAGATTAGTCATTTGTCTGAAGAGCTGGGCGCTGTGAAGCAACAAACTAGAGGACAGTATGAATCTTCCATGAAGACACTGCATCGAAAACTGTCAGAGGTACCAAATGGAAGAAGTGTTTCATTCTGTTATATTGATTTTTTTTTTGAGAAAATTCTGTGCAGGTACAATATCTTCCACCATAAATGATTACAGCTCGTGAAGTCCCTGATTAAACAGTATCTGGGCCTCAGACAGATGTTGAAACACCTCCAAATAGTTAAAATATATCCTTAATAACAGTATTTCCTTAATGACTGTGTAAATATGTATGGATATGTATAATGCTTATTGAACATCCTTACCTCTGACTGTTCTGTTTTCTTTGGATGCAGTATACAAACAGTAGAGGCTTCTCATCACTTTGTTTACACTGTCCATCCTTTCTGACAATGAATTAGCAACTGATTCGTCAATGTCAAATGAACTGTACCAGCACTCTTCTTGCATTTTGTTCCCCAGATTTATCATTTTACCCTGCTTTTCTGAATTGCCTGTTTCCTTGCCTAGCTAAAAATGACAGTCAAGGACTTGTCAACCGGGTCAGGTGACCTGTCCAGAGAGCTGCAATCAGGAGAGCTCCAGCTCAGACGAGGTAGTCTCAGGAGCTAGGCAGTGGCAGACTTTCCGTCAAATAATTGTCAAAATGTAGTTTCACCTTTCCCAACCCGACAAGATTACAGTTCTGAAGGAGACACTGTATTTTGTTCAAATAGGTTCTCAATGAAGGAAGAACTCTGAGCTCATTTCACTTGACCCTTTTCCTACCATCTTTACTTTAACTATTATTGTTTTGTAAACATAGTTCAAGGTGAAGCTTGCACTTTTTAAAAATAAATAAAATGATACAGTTCCTTGACCCCACTGAAACCCTGTGGCTTCTCATTAAAGCATATTTAGAAGTTTGTAAATCTCAATAGTTAGACCTCCTGATGTGGAGGAATAGGCCTTTAAGTTTATCTTTATCTTTTTAAATATTTAAATCCCCAGTTACATTTAGCAAGTCTCAGATCTCTAAAAGGATGTGTGTCTCTTTTGAAGCCTTGTGTGAGTGGTGGGATCATTGCATAATGTAGCTATTGATGTTCTCAGTCAAACACACTCATATTGTTTACTTGTGATCAAAATGAATAATACATTCTGTTGATTTGTTTAAACTGAGACACATTTCGGTTCTGACTTTAAATGAAGGATTTCATGTCCACTAGTGGGTTTAGAAAATGATCACATTTTAACTCTATACATTGAAGGCATTGTTAGCAAGCTGTAAAGAACACTTTTTACACTTTCTGAAAAGCTGACATTTAGTTTTTTTTTTGCTTGTAGAAAAGACTAACCAAGCTTGAAAAACACAATTCGTAAAAGCTGACATTAGTTGAAATTCTCACTGTGTAATATCTGGTTCAAAAATGCAGCTGTAATCACGTTGATTCGCTCCTGCAGGTTAAAGAGGTTATTAAAACAGGATTAGTCTGTAGAGCTGTGTGGAGAGGCCTCCTTTGGCAGACAAACAGATCTGCTCCTGGGCCACAGTTGTTACTTGACATCCAGACAGTGATTTAAAGATGGGTAGAATTGGAGTTCAAAGTAACTGAACGGCATTGGACCTGAGTTTGGGAAGATGGAATTTTGTAATGATTGTCTGTGGATTTTATTGTGAGAGCTGTGATTACGTAGATTTTGAATCCTGGTGCATCACACTACACAGAAAGTGCAACAGTTACCATTTGGTCAGACCAAATCCATCGTCTTGTGCCTGGTTGGTGGGGGGAATTGTAGCAAAAGCCTGGCGCGTACTACAGCACGGGAAGGTCCAGTGTAGTTTGTTTTCCAAGGATATTCCAGGAGAAGTCCAGGATACTGCATGTTATTTGTAAACCTGTATACCTTTGTTCAGAAGTGTGCAGTATTTTACAGTAAAATAGTTACGTACTGTCCAAAGATATTAATGTGACAGTTCTTTGTGCCGCATTGTGATGTGATATATTCAATATTGGCCTATTACTTTAGTTTTGTTACATTATTCCTTGGCATCAGCAGGAAATGTCCTCATACTTTGTCTTTCTAACGTTCATTGCCATATTTCTCGGTTATCCTCATCTTCAAACCTTCTAAACTGTCAAACTGAAGCGCTTTTTGAAGCACCAGTGACATTCAAAGCTTTGGACATCATCAGTTACCTCATGTTCTTCACTTGACACAATGTATTGAAACAGTGCACTTCACAGGAGGCAAGCTTCACAGGTTGCAGATTGCAACCAACTGAATACCAATCACCTTACCATCTCCTTCAAAACATGAGGAAGTGCAGCCCGTGGTACAAATTCCTCTTGCAATGAAGCAGTAAAGAGGAACCTTGGTAAAAACACTGTGCTTCAGTCTGGCAGATTGAAACCTCTCTGGTTTGTTGATTTTTGTATTGTAAATGTAGAGTTCCTGCTGGGTTTTGCAGCTTTTACACACATGGGAGGCAGAGTGGGAAAGATGGACCTCTACCATCCGACGCTGGGAGGCCAAGAGAGAACTGGCAAGCATCGCAGGAGGATCCAAGCCTGTGAGGACACAGCTGATAACACAATCACAGAGTACACAAGTACATTTACTCACGTACTGTACTGTAAGTACAAATCTGAGGTGCTTTTAGTTTACTTGAGTGTTTCAGTTTTATGCTACTTTAAACATCTACTTCTCAATATTTCAGAGAGACTTTTAAAAGCAACATGACACAGTGATCCTTTGTATTTATTCAAACATTAAACAGTGACCAACAGAGGAAGAGATAGCAGCCACATGTGGAATAGCAGCTGTAGAGTCTGACGTGTGTGTGTGTGTGAGTGCGCACGCCTGATGTCTTCCATATATATCGATCAGAATTTATTGATGTTCATAGGGGAAACATGCAGTCTCATCAAAACAAACTGTACAACCATAACATCTGATATACTTCTCCACTGTACAAAGATTCTTATTTTTTGTTCTTTATACAAAAGTAATATTTTTTTTAAATAGCACTGCGTACAAATGTATGATTCTCCATTTACCATAGTTGCACTTTCTTATGTACTTGCAGTTCCTATGTATTTGGTGAGTTAACTGTGAATATATGATATGACCACTCTCCATCTCTCTTGAATCCCGAGTTGAAGATCATCCACAGTTCATCAGAAACACAGAGATCTGAATAATCCAACAGCAGCGGCTCTTGTGGCTCTCAAATCAGCTCATCTGAAAGGATCAAGTTGTTTCCCATGCTGTGAATTCCAGTGAGGAAAATCATTCTTCTCTTCTTTTTTCCTCCAAAAAGCTAAAATATTTGATAAGCGTACCGTCTCCTTTGTGATTGTACTGTAGGCTGAAGAGTTGAATGTAGATAGAGAGACAGAGATCCTCCATTTGTCGCTGCTACAAATCCTGAGAAAAACATCCAGTCCACCTTCTTTTTCTAAAAAAGTTGACAAATCTTAAAAACCGTACAAACACTCACAGTAACAAGAGACCAATGCAGGCAAACAAAACAACAGTTGGTAGAACAATGACCATTTCTCTCTGCAGCCACAAGAGTGCAGCATTGCGACACATATCAAACTCCAACACCAACTCAAAAAAACACCAACATTTTGGCAGGCACAAGGATGCTATTGACCTCTGTTCATTTTAAATTGGTCTTTGTCCAGTTTCATTTGGGACTGAAAGCGTTGTTGTTGCCGATCTTTAATCTTCTGATATGCTGAAGTTTTTCTAGTTGATGTTACAAAGAAGAGAAACAATTGAGGAAATGTGTTGCTTAATTAAAAAAACAAAGAGCTTATGAATCCTACGCATAATGTATGTGATATATCTGCTAAAATAGAAAAATAGATGATTTTGAAATAAATGTAAACATACAAAAATATATATAATCAAATGATATATATGTACATGATCAATGGTCACGTGACCCCTGCTTTAGGCTGGTTAGTACAGACAATGGACAATTGTATAAACTTTACTAATTGAAAACATGTGTACTGATGATGCTGAAAAGATACATCTCGTTTCTGTATCCTTTATAGGCAAGAATAGGCTGTATGCACTCTGTTATCATCCTGTTGGCTCTGATGAATGTGGGATGTAGGACAGGTTGTGGTCAACCCATGGTCAACAGGCGGGCGGAGAGGTCACCATACGGAACATTTGTCCACAGGGTTCATTGGGGAACCCTTCGGACAGTGGAAAACACGGGAAAACTCATCAAACTGGGAAACACTGCCAATGACTCTGCAGGGGGAGGAAACACAGGAACGTCCAATAGTGATGTAGGAATCATAAAACATTTGTGCTTGTGTATGCGTGTATCATATTTTGTGCAACTGCACGCAGTTAGGTCATAATTCAAGTGTAGTGTACTTTTTATTGCATACTGGAATAGAAGATTATTCTACAGTTGAAATATTTCTTAATCTGTAAAATCAATGTGCATAAGTGTAACATCCTGACGAATCTCTGGGTGGTGGGTGCTTGCTTTTATGTGTGTGTGTGTATACTACTACTGTACTGTACCTGTAGTGCTCTGGTGCATGTTTGTCAGTCAGCAGCTGCAAGTAGATGGACTGAGATCTTCTCTTCATACACCAGTTCTGAAAAGACAACATTAACACAACAGTGACCCAACGTGGATACAGTTTACCCAAAGCAGCACACCACTGTTGGCAAGTAACAAAGTACATTTACTCATTTACAATTCTGGGGTACTTTTACTGTACTTGGGTATTTTGTGATACTTACAGTAATACTTAAACTCCACTGCATTTCAGAGGCAAATGCTGTACTTTTTACTGCGCCACATTTGTTTTCAGAGCTATAGTTACTAGATACTTTTAAGATAAGATTTCACATAAAAACAGATAATCTTATAAAATGCATTGTTTCAAGATCAAATCACAGGTTCCCAACCTTTGTGGCAGCCACATACAAAAGAACAGCTGGAGCACCTGATGATTCTCATGTGAGTTGTTCTACCAAGAAGTGATTTCCTCACTAAACTTCTCAGATGGTCTCATTTAAATTACTGTCCAAGGCCCATCGAGGTACAATTATCGAATATTTCACAAAAAGCAAAGACTAAAGAAGGGTACCTAAAGGCACAATTGTGTACTATTACACTCCAATTTCTAACCCGTTAATCAGATAATAATAATAATAGGAAACAATAATTAACTACTAAAACTACACTATGTAACTGAATAGGTAGTTTAAACTTGTTCCACCTTGACACCCTACAACAGTAAAATGTAATTTATGCACTGATTAATTAGTATTAACAATCTTTTAATGTAAGATATAATACTTTGTCAGTCAAGGGCAATTTTCTGCAAGAATGTTTTACATACTTAAAGTATGTAAAACATACTTTAAGTAATTTTGTGGATACTTTTGTAGAGTTTACATTAATCTTTTACTTAAGTAAAGGATTTGAATACTTCTTTCACTACTGCTTACTCCATGATTGGGTAAAAATCATCATACGTGGTCATGAAAACAAAACAAATTCTGGCCAGAAATTGATATGATCAGCCAAACCTGGACACTTTGGATACATGTTAATGTCTCATGTCTCATGAGACACGGACACTACTTTTACATTACACTACATTTTTTGTCTGATAAGAACATTATGCTATTTCTTTTAAAATTAAACTTGTGTTTAACCAATATCAACACATATCAACTATCAACAGAAATATAAAATGAAAAAAATTCAATAATTGATATATTCGTCATTTTAAAAGTAATTTTTAAAGCAAAAATACTAAAACTTCTCAGTTTTAGATTCTCAGATGTGAGTATTTGCTATAAACTTTGGACTGTTGATCAGATAAAAGAGGACATCACAATGTGATGGCTTTGTTTTTTTTAAACTGTTTTCATTTTATTGACCAAAAGATTTTCAAGAAAATAATCAGATAAGTAGATACATGATCGTTAGTTGCAGGCCTACATTTGTTACTGGTCAGATATATAAGGAGTCATTATGTTGAAAAAGCATGCCTGCTGTGAAGATTTGCATATTTAACCCTATTAATTATGTAAACACAAAGGTGGTTGAATTGCCTCACAGCTAGTATGCTTTTCAATCAGCCTGGACATGGCCATATGACATTTCAAATGAATGTACGCATACATGATTTTCATATCAAATTTTTCCCTGTGGCAAGAGTTTTAAAAAATGGACTAAAACACTGAAAATTACATTAAAAAATGTGTCTAGATTTTGCCACTGTTACATTAAGCCATGAATTTCAATGATAGTGGTAATCGTTAGGAGGAGCAGGGGTGGTCTAGTGCTTAGAGCCACTGTACTGCCATCAACGCTGCTTTTTTAAACCCTCCAATGGTTAATGCATCCATCAGCTTATGTTGGCATAATATAGAACCTGTACCTGCTCTCTATGAGCAGTCGCCCCTGTAGAGAGTGGCAGCTAAACTGATTTAACATGTAAATGTGATGAAAGACTGTAGTGTAGGGATGCTTCTGTACCTGTGCAAAGGCGATGAAGAGCAGCTGTTCGTGTGTGTACCTGAGGCCAGGCAGGGGCCTCTCTGGACCATGTTCCCTCACCCACTTCTGATAGGCCTGGACAGTGAGAGAGAGAGGTGTGTGGAAGCAGTGAATAATGAAATATAGGAGATACAAATTAAATTCTGATCCCTCACCTCATGTCCAAAGTGGGATATTCTCTCTAAATTAAGATCTGAAACCAAATGGGACATTTACGATGTCCACATGTAGAAATCCCTGAAACTCATTCTAACTGACTGGCATGACTAACAGGCATTATGGCAAATGTTGCAGTTTGATATTATAATTTATTTAAAAGCATTCACTCATCCCCTTTGCACTTTTGTTTCTGCATGCACAAAACAAACACTCCTTGCTTTAATAGAGACCACTGAAAACACTCAATATGGAATAGAATTATGCAACATCCTGGATCCTCTGCTGTCACTCACACACACACACACACACACACACACACACACACACACACACACACACACACACACACACACACACACACACACACACACACACACACACACACACACACACAAAAAAGCAGAGAAAGGTGCTTCAAGTAAAAATGTTTATCTTGATTCTGGGGAACGTCTGCTCTTTACTTTCATGCAAATAAAGCAGAGTGGAAAATAGACAGATATATGCTACCATTTAGATTTTGTGAATCATATAGTCACACTGTTTGAAAAATGATTGAATCGAATATTACTTACATAGTATGACAGCTTGAGCCCTCCCATGTCTGCTATGTTCTCCCCCAGTGTCAGACGACCATTCACCTAGACAGACAGGAATGACACTTTTGAAACACTTGAAGGTCTTATCATCTCTGCCTCCTTGCTTTTGTGCAAGGATGTACTTTAATCTAGGATCTGGCATGTGATTAAAAGGCCAATATCAAATGCCAGTATTTTTTCAGGAAGTTGCTTCTCGCTGATCTCATCCTATGATTCAATCATTTTAAAAGAAAAGTTCTACATTTTGGGAAATGCGTTTAATTGCTTTCTAGATGAAAAGATCATTTCCACTCTCACCACTGCCCCCAGTTGTTCTCGCTAAAAAAGCAATTAAGAGTATTTACCAAAATGTCTGAATATTTGAATTCAAATCAAATAAGAAGAAATAGGTTTTTTTGCAAGGGTGGTAAAAGTAAAGGGTGTTATACTAAACAGACCACAAAAATCTCCACTGAACCTATTAAAATTGTACTTCTTTAAGGTCGGGGGACTTGGGAGAGAGAGATTTAAAACAGAATGGTCAAAATTGAAGCAGCAGAAGCTGAAATATTCAGACTTTTTGGCCCTAGTAGTAGTCAAGGTCCAAAAATCATGTATCCTACATTTCCCATAATACAACTCAAATGGGTCTTTTGTAAGAGCCTCCCTGCCAGGGTAAATGACCATATTTTTTCAAACTCCACTTCTCCAGTTTGTAATGCAGGGTTTCTGTTGTACATCTGTAATGTTCAAGGACAATTCAAGGTAACCCTGGTCATTTATGACTGTAATTTTTAGACTTGAACAAGCTGCTTCAGGGCTACTGAGTGCTGTTTGTAATCTGGACAAAATATTGCAAAAGTCAGATAACCACAGTAGTATGGATCTAATCACAAATAATAATGAATCAAGCTGCATCATATTAGAGGAAGCAGACTTCCTGACATATGGTTTTCAATATAAACCTAACATCAGGCCAAAATACCAGTGAACCCATATATAATATATCATAAAAATTATATGCACAAGTAAGGACTGTGTGTGTGTGGACCCACCCTTTGGTTATAAACAGTGAAGTTATCATAGAGCTTGACGATACATTCAGCCTTCGTCTGGAACTTTCTGTAGGACTCCTCTGTCCACCATTGTTTCAGGTTGCCATGGCGGTCGTACTGGCCCCCTAGGGACATGAACCATTGCATCACTAAGATGAAGGGCAAAAGGGTAGGGGGAAGGGGCAGTGTTAGCATGGGGACAACACAACCTGCAACTTTCTTTTACAGTACAAAGAGCTGCCCAGCACGTCATCTTTTATACTTTTTGTAGCCGCGGGAATCAAACCATCAGGAGGCAAAACGTTGTTGGGCTGACCTTGGTGGATGTATCCAGTAGCACTGGCAGAGACTTCACACCCTGATTCAATTCTTTTAATGTATCTTAAAGGGCAACACTTTACACTGCAAATGAAAGTTTGAGATTGTGGCTTAAAATTGTCTCTGCTGTTGAGTTGCGGGAATCCTACAAATGTCATAAAATTACTCAAATCATCAGGGAACCCATGCTCTTTCTGTGAAATAGAATAGTTCAGTGCAACTGCGGGAGTACAACAAGTGAAAAATGTGTGAGTGTATGAGCATTGCTGCAATGGATTATGTGTGAAGTGGTCATTCTTACCCCAGTCATCATATCCATGTGTTAGCTCATGACCAATGATAGCTCCTATTCCTCCATAGTTAAGAGACCTGGCAGCAGGAAGGAGAGATGTGGAACATTACATAAAACTAAAATGTTCTTGGTATTTAAAGGTTCTTAAAAAGTATTGAATTGCCCACACGGAAGAAGACATACAAGCATGTGAATTTTCCTTATGAAAAAGTTTAATTAATAAGCAATAAAACACACCCTTGATTAATTGAATACACGCAGGAATTTTGCTGATACAGCTGTACTTGGTCTGGTGTACTTGGTCTAGATCAGGATGTTAGCTGATGTTAACTAGTGTTAGCAAACTTTAGATATGCTGTGTAGACCTAACTGATACAGAGTATGCCATGTTTTCATATTTACAAATACTCTGTAACTGCCACTTGTGCTAACAGTGGCTGCTGTTCATGTTTTGTTAACATTCAGACATTTTGGGAAATCTGCTTTTTCGCCTTCTTGACAAAAGTGCGTTGAATATGAAGCTAGAACCAGGCACAGTGTGCTTCCCTTAAGCACTGGAAACAGGGGGAAGAAGCTAGCCTGTCTGTAAAATAAACAAATGAGATATTGTGTTTCCTTTAAACAGAGCCAGGCTAGCTGTTTCCCCCTGCTTCCAGTCTTTATGCTATACTAAGCTAAGCAGATCTCCTGGCTCTAGCTTCATATTTCACTGACGGACACAAGAGTGGTATTTATCTTCTCAACTTTCAGAATGAAAATGTCAAACTATTCTTTAAATGTTTAAGCAGTCAGGCTGTTAAAGTTATTGACAGTATAGTAATGTCTAATCAGAAAGTAAATGCTGTATCATGTGTGTTTCACTATTAAAAGTGTGTACATCCACTCACTTTTAAAACAAAGCAATATGCCTGAGGTGTCTCATTACAGTCATTAGAGTTTCTTTCCCTTGTTTTGTCTCATTGCCCTCATTGTTAATTCTTCTCAGAGAAACCAGATAAAATACAAGTTGCACTTGGGATCTAATTTTGGATCCATGTGTTTCAGATTGGTGCTGAATAAAAAGAAGCTCAATGCCACATTTTTCTGTTCACACCTATTAGGAAACATGAGAAATCTCTTCCACCTGCACCTTCCAGCTGCAGTGTGAACATAAATTTTAAATTTCCCAAATTGTTTTTACAAAATCCAGCATCCTGTACGGCAACCTGTCCCCTCTCCTTCCAGAAAAGCAGCAGCGGGTCACTCCACCTCTCCTTGACCCAGGGCCGAGGTGAAATGCTGTCTTTGTGACACATGCAGATATAGAGAGCGATGAGAGGGCAGACCCGGGGCTATTCACATGGCTACGTCTGAAAATGACTTTCTGACAGCTAGTCGATACTCCGCCTCACACCGGCCCGATTCCCCTGCTAAACTAACTGGCTGATTGAAGCTTCATTATGCTCGACGTGGTAGTGGAGAGGTGTGTGGGTGTAGGAGTGAGAGAGCATGTGTTTATGGGAGGTTAGGGCTACTGCAGTAATAACTTCAAGGGGATAACACACACACACTTCACTACATCATTAATTAACATTGATTATCATGCTTGGCAGCAGGTTGTGGAAGTAGTGGTGATCACCTATAATGAAGACATAGCAGTGTAAGCTAATGTTGGGTACACAAACTGCAAATTGGAAGTGTGTGTGTGGTTACTCAGGGGAGTTGGTATGAATGCAGGAGGTGCAGTTATTTAAAATGTATTGTATGTTTTGGATTAGAATAATACTCAATGCTGACAGCTGTAGGTTTGCTCCTCAGTGAATAGCTTTGGTTAACAAAGGGCATGTTAAGTGTTTACCTGCACATTCATCAGTGTTTCCGCGCATTGGTTTCTTACTGACCATTTTCTAAACCACACCTAAACCTTTTGGATTGATTTTCTACCTTCTACACAGCCATTCTTGTTTAATTCAAATGAGTATTGTATAAAAATCATCTTGCAGCGTCCTGAAACATACTTGTGACAAGTAGTCCATCACAGCAAGTATTTTTTTTTGTCAGATGCCAGTGGTAACTGTTGTTGGAGTGAAACCCCTGACATCGGACATTATGGGCCTCGTTTTAACGATCGAAGCGCACGGCGTGAAGCACGGGGCGCAGTTGCGTTTAGGGCGTTGTAGCTCCCCTCCAGTTTGAAATAGTTCGACGGTGTTAAAAATGATCAGTGCGCCAGGCACATGGTTCAAAAGTGTTGTACGTAGTCTGTGATTTAGTCATGGCTGACCATCAATTGATTGACTGAATTGCAGACTCACAGTAGCGGGGGGATGTGGACAGAAGCGTGGCTGTTATATAAAAACTGTCTCTGATCATGAAGCCTAATGTTACTCTGCAGCTCTGTGGTGTATCAGTGAAGTGTCTGAACTCCACTGCAGACTGGAGTCTATTGACAGACAGATGCTGTCTCCTCTATGAAACGTCTGGATCCTCACTGCGCTGCGTTATTATAACCTCCGCTGAACTTGTCATGGTCACATCACTGCAAACAGTTTCACTGTATCAACCTGGACGTGTAAAAGAACACAGGACATAAATTAAGATTCTGTCCGATCCTGTTGGCTTGTGGGGAGATTTTTGTTAAAAAAAAGTTACGCTGCTGTGCTTCGTGCGTAAATGAGCACAGTCTCTCTTACCATCAGAATAATGTGCCCCTAAAATAACAATGGCGCAGTCACTTTCTGCTGCCTCAAGACAACAATGCACCAACAGTTTGCCTGACCACACCTCCACGGGTGCACAGATGCATTTGCTATTTAAACAACATGGGCGCCTGGCGTGAAAATGACAACTGCATCAGTTAGAAACTAGCAATGACACTTGTGCTGCACTTTGCACAGGGAGCAAGATAGGGCCCTACACGTTAACACTGCTAAAACATGGAACTAAGTTAAACGAACATGACTTATACGGGAAATAAAAATTTAAGTTTGCTGATGCTATCGTGATCACCTGAGTCATTTATTTAAATTCAATCAAATTCATATTTGTTGGTCCCCCAATTATTGTTAATGACTGATTCAATATATTTACATGTGGTGGTGGGGCATGCACCTTTTCTTTTTTAGCTTCTGAAGGGGGGATGACAGAAACCACTGCTTTAACGCATTCATTTCTCATCACAAATAGCTTATTTGAGAACCAACAAGTGAGGTATTTAGACTGGATAGACACAAATAGGGAGGCTTTCTACGTCTAGTTTGTGCCATCAAATTACTCGATGGACTCAAATTTAGGGAGGCGACAGCTCAATGACACCTGTTCCATTAGCAGGACCTTGTTCAGTAATTGAGCTCTTAGCTGCCGATTATTTAAATTGGAAAAGAAATTGTTGTGAATGTTTTTCTTTTTTTTTTACAATGTCTTTTAGATAAATTTGAATTTGTCAGTGCATAACCAAGTAAAACGTTTTCAGAACAGCTGCATTGATAGTGAATGCTACTGTGAATGGATGAATGAAAGCAAAACAGCAGGCGCCTGATAAGTAGGAAGTCAAGCTATAAAAATAGTGTTCTTTTATAAATGGTCAGAAGTATTATTATTATTATAATTATACCAGTTGTAAATGATTAATGGAGGGAAACGTAAAACCGCTGCATTTTCTTTTGAAGCAAAGATTAGAAAAGGTTAGAAATACAGTGGTTGTTTTGCTGATGTAGCGGGCCAACACGTGCCTTTTAAAGGTCATTTTCACTAAGGCCATTTTGACACAGGTGTAAAAAGTAAAATTAATCATGGCTAAATTTCATTGAGCTGCTTCAGTTTCAGAGTCCTCACTCACTGCAGGCTCACAGTCACACTGCTTATTAGAACACATAAATGGTACAGAGCCATCATTAATGTCAGTGGTAACACCTGTGCTTTTCCTACTATGACAAGTCAAAATGTCTGCTGTGAATACCATGAGATATCAGTCAGTGTTTTCCACTTCTGGATCATGTTTATGATGCACTTTCAATATTGAGCAAACCTTATTACACTGATTGTCTATAGCAGGCCCAGGCCTGACTATAATTCTAGTTACACATTTTTATCAGTATACATTATTATGATCACTTATGCCATTAATCTTGTTATATACTTGTGGCTGGGTTTTGAACCTCAATGCATTTTTTGGTTACAGAATGAGTTGTGTACATAGTATATAAAAAGTATGGAAAATTGATCAATTACCAAGAGCTGGCATTGAATGTCTGCCCAGATTTGTAATCTTCGAGACCACATTTAACCCTTTTTGGCTTTTGAAGTTTGGCTTCTTTCTTACATAAAAATGTCTTTTGTTGTTTTAAATAAAAAACATGTTTATATTTTTTAGAATAAGGTGTGGAAGAAAACAAGTGTCATAATGACTTGAATCCTAGCAGCAACTGAATCCCATTATTTAAGATGTGATCAGTACACAATATCTATTGTTGAAATTTAAATAAAATATTTTACCTTGAAAACCATCAATCTGAATTTATGAGCTCTGTAGTTAGTTTCAAGCTGTGCAATTTCAAAAAATTTATTTCAGGTATGCATACTGTATTTTTCAAATTCAAGGAATGTCAAAATATTCAGTGGCTCAAAATGACCTGGTCAAATTCAGACATTACATTCAAGATGTAAAATTGTAAAATTAAGCATTGTGTTGCCGTTAATATTCAAATAACTATGGCATTAAAATTCTTTCAATATTAGCAATTGTTTTGGTATCTGTATTGACACTTTGCACTAGTATAAAATATTTCAGCCCAGCCCTGGCTCCTTCAGAAATGTTCATAAGTTTGAATTTCAGCCTTAATGGTATAATGATTTAATGTTCACTCAAAAGCCCTTTTACCCTGACAAGAGTAAAACTATGAGAAAAAAAAATTGGCAAAAGTTTTTTAAAGATACTACATACTGTCATAAAATGCTATATTGCCAGCAGCTGTATTCCAACATAACATTATTAGCCATGAAAAGCCACATATCTGTCGGCCCATAGTTGGACAACAAATGGACAACTTTAACTTTAACATCAATAACACACTTTAACAGCTTCTGAAGGCGGGGCATGACAGAAAATGTTTGAGAACCACTGCTCTAATACATTCATTTCTTATCACAAATAGCTTATTTGAGAGCCAACAATAGAGATAAATAGACTGGATAGAGACAGACAGGGAGACTTCTCCCTTCTCCCTTCTACTTCTATGTACCATTAAATTACTCAATGGACTCAAATTTAGGGAGGTGACCGCTCAATGACACCTGTTCCATTAGCAGGACCTTGTTCAGTAATTGAGCTCTTGGTGGGTAGTTAAATTGGTTTAATCAGGTGTGTTGGGACTTCAAGGTTGCAGAGGCTTGCCAGACTAAGTTGGCTTAATGACCTTTGTTGTTGTGGCCGTGGTGGTGTTGTTACCTCCCTATGGACAGCAGCGGGGAAAGGCAGGGACAGGAGGAGGGCTACTTACTGTGGGAACTCAGGGTTGTAGAGAGTGGGCTGAAGGATGCCGGCAGGAAACACTGGAAGAGAGACAGAGAAGAAACAAAATGAGGGAAGTGAGGGACAATGTACAATACGTACATCCGTACTACCATCCCAAATCTCATAGTGCAGCTGCTATAGAGGACAGTGGCGGAAAGTCTCTATTTGCCAAAATGGATTTCTTTCAGCACACAGGAAGAGCAAAATACGAATCAGTTGCACTACAGCAAGCTCCGCAGGAAGCTTGGGTTTATTTATTTAGGGTTTATTTGATAGGGGCAGATATATTCTACTTAGGCAAACTGAAAACAGCTATCCAATGCAAGTATCATAGTGTTTATAACTGATGCTAACTTGCAACACCAGTCAATGACACCATCATATTGTCTGAAGAAGACATTTAGTTTATTGGATGCATTACTATTTTCTGACTCACACATAAGACATTTCTAAATCTCCTGGCACCGTATCATTTAACTAGTCACAGGATGTCAGCATGTTGCATGTGGCTCATAACCATTAATTGAAAAAGAGTAATAAAATAAATGTGTCTCATAGCGAATTATAGAAAATTTAATAGTGAAAAAATTAGTTAATGGACACAAAATTAACTTTTTTTCTAGATTTTGAAATTAGTTAATAATTTAAGGTATTTACTGTATCAGTACATTGACAACATTGAGTTTATAATTGTAAATGAATTATCTTTAGGGCTGGACTACTGATTGAACAAAGCTTTTTCAGAGATCACTTGGCAACTTGTGGTGGACATTAATGCCACATTAGCGGTGAGAATAACAATGTTGGTTGGTCCAACCATTTGGTCCAGACTGAAATATGTCAACAACTGTAGATCTAAATTGAAATAAAACTTTGTACAGACATTCCCCAGAGGATGAATCCTAATGACAAGTGATTCACTAACTTTTCATCTAGTGCCACCAGCATGAGTTTTCACAAACATGACTTTCCCATCAGCTTCAGCTGTGCTTTGTATTAGTTAGCAAACGTTAGCATGCTAACTTTCTAAACTAAGAAGGTTAACAGTATATATTTTATTTGCACATTATATATAAGCCTTTTCTGCTAATCATCAGCATGTTAGCATTGCCATTATGTGCACATTAGCATTTAGCTAAAAACGCCAAATACAGCCTCACTAAGCTGCTAGCATGACTAAACTCTCTATTTCACATTTTAAAGATGAATTGATTTATTAAAAAAAAAAAATACAATTGAATTAGTAATTGCAACTTCAACAGTACAGTATGTTGGTTTAAACGCAGGTAGCCAGGATTTAATATTATCGGTGTCAGTGAGATCACAGTCATTCACTGACTGTGAGCCAATTAAATCAAATTGAAAACTGACTGTATCAATAAAGCTGCCTGTGAAGAGAAAGAAATTCACTATGTTAGGGAGCAACTTTTAATTAAACCTCTGTCCTTGTCTCTTTATCTTCAAACAGGACTTGATTCTAGACATGAAATAAAAGAAGCCAAAGAGATGGAGGTACAACTAAAGTGGGCAACATTAATTTGATTTTAAAAAGTATGAAAGTGAATACAGAGCTGAGAACTGAAGCGGCTGGGTTAAGTGAGAGAAATAATGTGTGTGGGTTAAAAAAAAATGACCCGGGAGGCTCTGATGACTGTGTTTGTCTGACTCCTCCTGTCCTCTAGCATCAGCTTGCGAGCACACTATTGATTTTTCTGTGAGAGATTTAATCCAGCAGGCAGGCAGGCAGACACAGACAGCGAGCCATTCCTGGGAGAAGACGAGGAGAGGAGGGAGGGAGGGGGGACTTCGCAAGGCTAGATTTGTTAAAACTTGGGAAGGCGTTACTGCTTGTTTTTCCTCCAGGGGGGTATTAAGCATGTGAGGTTGAGATGGAAGTAGAAAGTGAGCGATGAGAAGGAATATGATATGAGGAGGTGGATGCTTTTTTCCGAAGCGGACGCTGTGTCTGACTAGTTGAACGCAGGTCACAACATGGTGTAAGTGCGTGTAACTAATGCACGGTCCATGTCATGGTGCAGCATGGCACTGGGGGAAAGGATGCGTGTGTGTTTTGCGTGTGGAGACAGATGACAAAGAGAACACAATGAAGAGTCGCGCACTCACCCATTTGGTTCTTGTTAGGGAGGTAGTAGGCATTAAGGGCCTGAGGGGGGAGAAGCCACCTGAGGAGAAAAACAGTGTCAAACAAACAGGGATTTTACGATGAGATCCCTCACACAAAAAACTCAAATCACCAATCTACCTACTCAAAATACACCCGCAATCCTGAACAGAATCCCAAACACCTCTGTACACCTCTCTAAACCCCCTGGTGAGAAATAATCACTGTGTGCAGTCCCACGGCCAAAGTTCCTCTCTGCATATGAAACCGCGGACAGTTCCTTTATGGTAATCCACTTAAAGCCCGACCAATTGATTGGCACAAAATCCCCCAAATGACTAACTCTGAAAATGTGAGATGCCCTTGTTCCAGGAGTGAAAGAGTGATGGCTCTGCATGGACTGTGGAGAGATAGAGAGGAGACAAACGCATGCAGAAGTATTTATTTATTTATTTATTTATTTCCCAGCGACAAGACAGAGTGAGCGATGAAAGGTTCACTTTTTGGTGATAAAGTTGGGAGGGTGTGATTTAACTCTTCAGGGCATTGAGTGTGGGCTAATGATACATTTGTTTTGAGCACCTTGGAATGCTAATGTGACTGTAATGTGTTGTCATAGCGGAGAGGCACTCAATCCAGGCGTACACGGCTGTATTTTAGAAAAATGAGCCGCATGTCCCACAGCACTTTGCTGCTGCCTGGCTGCTATAGATAAGTAAATCAAATGGATTTTCTCCAGCTGTGTATGTTGATTTGGTATCATGTTGGTTTAATTTAGAGGCGCATCAACAAATATGTCAAACTAAAAAAGGACTCACAGGGACACATGTTAGGCATGTCAAACACATTAGAGCGACACACACTCCCAGTAGTGTAACTGCAGCGTCCGGTGTGAGCCTCAGCTGCATGAGCTCAGACTGGATTGCAAATGTATTAACCTTTTATAATTGCTTTGCACCGCATGTCAGTAAGCTGATGTGGCTGGCTAGTGTAGCTTTTTGTAATAAGATATGACACTCACGTTGTCTTGTCCACTTCTTCGTGGATCTTCTTGACTGACAGCTTGATGTTGAACTTGATGCTGTTGAGGATATTCTTGAAATAGGTCTTCTCGTTCACATCGAACTGCAAAACCACAGACGTGGAATTATTGTGTATTAAACGAATAGTTTGAGACTTTGGGAATGAGAGTATAGATTACCTTAGCATAAAGACAGGAGACAAGTTCCCCTACGAGCACCTCTAAAAAGCAATCATTTATGTGTTATATCTTACTGAACATCATCCCCTGTTTTTTTGCCTGGATTAAACAAATAAGATAGATCATGGTAAATAGTGAACTTTTGGATTTTGTTGCCATTTGCCTTTGTCTCCGGTCTTTTGTGCTAAGCTATTCAGGGCTGATGGCTGTAGAATCATATTTAACACAGAGACACGAGAATAGTTTATTTTACAAAGTTTGAAAACTGGTTTTGTTCACTTGCAAAAGGAATTTAATGTAACTTGCTTTTGTAACATCGCCATCCGTTAAACTGACAGTAAAACATCATCTTCCTTGTTTGTACTTTTCCTTGTTTAGTCTAACAGGGGCAGATGTACTCCTGTCAGTTTGTGACAAAAATACATATTTGTGCAGAGCAGTATTTAAAACTGAAGTAGCAGATGGAGGACAATTTGCCACTAACAGAGCTTCCACACCCTCCTCCCTCGACTCTGTGAACTTTTAAGGAGAAGAACCAGCAACACGAGTGAAGCAACTCTTTGCTTGTGATAAATGCTTCAGAAGCTTCCCTCAACATCACATTTAATGCAGCTGTACTGTAGCAACTGAGGACCCATTTTTTTTGTTATTTTCACTCATCCTCATGAGTGAAGAAAAATATATTTTATTTAAAGTACCCTTGTGGGGTTTTTGACCACTAGTAGTACTATAGAGCAATGTTCTAATGAGTGGATCCCCTTTTTGTTTGTGCATGCACACAAGGACGCATATGCACATGCCAAGCATGTGGCCAACATGATAACATTATACAGTGCATTCAACTTTAGCCTGTGGGAGCTCTAGAAAAGGCAGACTCCCTCGTACAAGTATCTTCAGCATGACAGCTAACTGTTAGCACATTGACAGGTTCTGTCAGAAAGAGCCACAAGCATCATTATGCTTGTCTATGATTACTAATTTCAATAATTTAGTAGTTAAGGTTGAAAACATTGCATAGTTTTACAGATATTTTTCAGGACTCTGGACTCTGGAAACTGTGACTCTTGGGCTCCTGCGCGAAGCTAGCACGTAACGGACCAGTCTCCCTACTGAAAGAAGAGAGACCAAACAGATTTCAACCCACCATCTAGTACCTGGTAAGACAGAGAACAAGCCAACCACAAATGTCAAAGTCATTGAAATGTACTTAATTTCAAACTTTGTTTGTTTACAAGAAAATTGACTGAACTACTTTTCAGTGGTGTTTGAAAGACCTTACAAAATGAACTTATGTTATGTTATGTATGTTATGTTTTTATTTTTTTGGAATGAGCCATTTCTATCTACATATACTGCGGGTCCCCCTTACATTGATGTTTGTACATCGAAGAAGAAGAAGTAATAATATACAGCAGGGGTCGGCAAATAAGTTTTGCATTGGAGCATTTTTTTTATCCATTAGATGGCGGGTGAGAACATCACACCTAATATTTAAACTGAAAGCTACATGGTTTGGTTAGCTCAGTTGGTAAAGACTCCAAAAAATGTTCGATGCCTTGTCCCGGTAATTTTTTTCCCTCTTCAACAAACTGATTATTAAGCCACTGTTTTACATGCTGACAATAAAGCAGTGCTGCAGTGTGTGTTTTAACCTTATCCATCAACCTACATTGTTTATCATTTCCCCCAGGATCTCCCGGCAGAAGACATTTAGGGGAATCGCGTTTTCTGACGGCTATTTTAAAGGTGTGTCAAGCAGGCTACAGACTCTTTTAATGTCATTCAGAATTTTTCAAAGTAAAATCTCAGTTCAACTCCAATTACAGCATTGCAGTAAACAAGCTTCTCATGCTTTTATCTTGCAGGCAAAACCTGAAAATCAGTGTGTTTCGGGTTCATTTACTCCTGTGCACGATGCATTTTTTGTTCCAACTGAATCAACTAGGATGCATGGTAATGTCTGACAGAAAATCGTTTTCTAGAGACAGTGGGAGAAATGGATGCTGGGAAACGGAATTTGTTCATATGATGTGTGGACGCTTGTGTGCGGCGAGGATGACTGGACAGTGCAGAATGAAATAGGACCCATGACTCACCCCATATTCTTGATCTATGAGCTCAGGTTTGAGCAGGAAGTCTGGGTATCCTGTCATCACCATCATGTGCTTCAGCTGGGAGAGAGGAAGAAGAAAGTGTGAGAAGAAAGTGCAGGAGAAACTGGTCCAACATCGCCCCACATCCACTTGCAATAACTAATAACCACTCACAAAACTTGTTCTTTGGATCCAGGCACACCACCATCCAAGCACACACACACACACACACACACATGCACACACGCATCAACTAATCAAGCAAACCCAATGTAATAGGATTACAGGGAAGCTCTTTATATTCAGCATGGCCCTCTAAAAGGATTATAACTTCAGATTGTAAAAGAATTAGAAGGGATATCTTGCAGTGCAGACCCTAAATCAGCACCACAGAGAGATCCGGATTATGCGATCCTCACTTTTCAATGTCAAGCCCTTGATGTATTCTATCACACACTTCCATCTAACCAAGCAATCAATCAAACCCCCGGAAAGAAAGGAATTGCAAAGAAATAATTAAATCCTTTTCAAATACTAATCGGATCTGGCAGGGAGTCCTGTTTGTAATGCAGAAGCTGTGCTAGGATCTGAACCTTTGCCCTGGCAGCCTCCTTAGTGGCTTCATCCATCCAGTCCAGCTCATGCAGCCGAAGATCCAGGGAATGCTTTATGTCCTCTACCAGCTCCTGTACCTGGAGAGAGATCATAACATATTGGAGGAAGTTTTAAAGGCACTGAAAACACATTTGCTCACTCAGCTTCTTACAATGTATGAGGTCCTACACGAACGCAGGTTCACATGAAAGATTTCTGTATTTGTGTTTTTGTCTAGCCCTTTCTTTCTTTGAAGTGGGCTGTAAAATATCTGTCGTGTACTTCCATGCACCAATTAGAATTTAGTAGCATTTGTCAAAAGTGACTATACATGTCATTTAATTAGCGAAACTGCATTTAGTATTTTTTATTTTAAATGTTGGATATTGAGTAATGAATATATATATATATGTATGTAAAGAAAAACTGGCGTTTTGAGGCCAAAGTTTTAAGCTGATGATACACGGGGCAACTTTTTGAGCAATATTGCTGGGCAATCTTGCTGGTGCCAAGTCCAAGTTTTCAACGGACAGGGCGGGACAGGGCGGGTGGCGGAGCGGTGGAAGAAGGGAATTAAGGTAATAGTAATCTTTACTCATTACCATTGATGGTAACATTCCCCGGCACCTTTGCTCTAAAAGTTGCTCAGTGTATCATCAGCTTCAGGGGTTTTTGTTCTCCAAATCCAAAAAGTTAAAGGTGTAATTAAAGCCTATAAACAAGCAGGCAGAACCAATCAAGCATAAACAAACCATGGCACATGGTGCTTGTGTTTTCAGGACAAGTGTTGCTCGTGTTACTAACTGATGATATAGATTTCTGTTGTAATAGATTGCCAACAGTGGTGGATTTTCTTCCACCTTTCAGTCTCATTGTTGCAGTTTTTGATGTCAGTTTTGTGTAATGTGAATTCCCAGTGTCCAATATGTAATTACCACTGACCCTATGTGCAGCTGAAACACACCACACAGCACAAGTTGAAGCGTTCAGCCATCACGGAATTTCGATTTAATTTCAAAAACAGCCTGGGACTATTTTCCAGCTGCAAGCACACAAGCAAGTCAAAGTGTCTAAAACGGGACGCTTTGACTTGCGGTCTATAATGACATAAGGCTTGCAATTGCAGTGCAAACATGCAGAGAAATTATAGTGTGAGTAAGATCACCTAAGCCGCCAATGAAACTAGGGTTATTGAGAATACTTTTGAGTGGCTGTGTGTTCTGCTCACCTCAGCCTGCTAGTGCTGCAGCGTTGCTCTCATTTATGACGGCCGCACTGCAACTAGCAGGCTGAGGTGGATGAAACACAATGGAGTTCAGTAGAGAGAATACCCATCCAAATTGGCCCTAAGCTTGGGAAAGCTCTAGTGTATGTTGTAGCCTACAAATCTAATGTGACATTTACATCCAGTGCCAGAGTTGAGTGTCAATGCAACAAGTAGTGTGGCCTAATGTAGCGAAGCAGAATGTAATTGTTTGGAGGTCGGGTGGTGGATGGACGCGTAGGGCATCTGACCTGTTTGACAGACCAGAGTTTGTTTCCTGTCACCACTGAAGGATTAATAATGACCTTTTTTATACCATGACCAGGATCTCTTCATGGCGGTTGTCATGTGCAGATATAACAGAGAGTGGGAAATGGAAAAACATTGGCGTTGACATAATCTGAGGAAAATCTGCTCTCCAAACGATTAGTAACTTTTAAAAAATTATACTGGTGCTTTCACAAACTACTGTAAACAGGAATGCTACCCCTAAAAGACACTCTCCTTCAGCTACCTCTACATTGGTGATTCAGGATAACAAGATAGCCTTTCCCCCTCTGTCTCCCATCTCTCAGCTTCAGCTCCTGAGACTCATTAATTCCTGTTCATGCTGAGGTAAGCAGCATCGGTGAGTCAGTCAAGGCTTCACCCATCACCACAGGCTTCGAGTCCAGTACCTCTCGCGATGATAATGAGGTCTCCAACCTGTGTGGACATGTCAACGTAGTACAGACTGATGTCCACAAGCATTGTGAAATGATCAGTGTTAACAAGGAAAATACCAAAAATCCAATAACTAGGGTTGGGCCGATAGACGGTGCCATCGTCTATCACGCACAGACGCACAAGAGGTCTACACCTCAGTTTAACACACCAGCTTGCCCTTTCTCCTCTACTCCACTTTCTCCATCTGCAGTACGTTTTATAAAGTCGCCTGAAAGACACACAATTTGTCTTTTTTCCCGTATTTTTTCACCCGCGATCCATTATCAGCAGCAGGTGAGCCGCTTGTGAGCTTGTTAATGACGCAGCCTATCAAACAACTGAAACCAACATCTGCACCCTGTGTGTTCAATGCTGCTTGTAAAATCCCCCCCCCCCCCCCCAACATGTACCCTCGTCCATCCCGATGTTTCAATGTCGACATTGTCCGACATCACCCTACGCTAACAATAACCCAGCATGAGACTTTCTATGCCGCCCACATTAAACACTACTGTACATTCAGGGAGGACAAATACGGTTGAATGACATTTAGATGCTTATGGGATTAGCACCCACTTCATCTGGCAAAAAACCTGCCAAACTGTAGGCTTGATCCTAAAAATTCCTCTTCTCTATTTATTCTCTTATTTTATTAATCAGAAAGGCTCCACTAGCTTGAAGCATTATTGAAATTTACACTCAGTATCTTATTAGAATCTTAAATGGAAGATTAGGAACTTGGGAACTTTTAATTTCAGTTAAGGTACAGTACATAGAAAGTAATTAGCGCCCACAACGTATCCAGTTGTGTCGGATTTGCTTTATGCTTTATAGTCCCCAGCTTTGGCAGAGATTTAAAAGTTTGCAAGAGAAGAAGAAAGGCAGCTCGATGTAAGATAAAGTGTGTAGGGTGGACTGTGAGAGTATAAGAAGACCATGAAAGAGAGATGATGGAGGGCTTAAAGAAAGAGCGTAGGGTTACAGAGGTTAGAAATCCCATTGGGAACCATATCCCCATGTCCCAGAATGGACATGAGACTGAGATAAGGTGAAAGAAAAGGGGACCAAAGGGCAGTGGTGGGGGTGAGTAGTGGCTGACCTAGGCACAGAGCAAAATAGGAACAACAAATCAGTGAGTGAGAGGCAGCGACTCAAGGCAGTTCTGATTGGCATGGATTTCCAGATCCCACGACAGGAATCAATCAAAATCATCTAGCCAAGTCAAAAAACACCCACAGCTTGATCCACTACACTGACCCGTGGAGCCAAAGAAAATGATGAACTAGAAAAGAAAGAGAAAGGAAAATGTCACAAGAAACAATGTCAGAAAAAGTTCCAGTGTCATGGAAAACTTATGAAATTTGAAAATGTGTTTTCCAAGATTGGAATTATCTCAGATTGAAAAATATTATTAAATGTTTTCAGTAATAAGTACAGTCATAAAAATTAAATTCAAGGCCAAGGTCAGTTTTGTGGATTTTCCTTTTGCTGCCTATGAAGGCTGTGTGGTTTCACACAGATTGCTGTCCAACTATTTTTTTATGTAGTCAATGGAAACAGATAGATTGCTCATTACTGCATACATTTTTTGTCAAAGTAGAGATGGAAATACCTTCATTAAATAGCTAATGATATATCTGGCAGTTACAGCGTGACACACTGTTCAAACTCATAGCAAAACTGCTGCTCAAAGTGCTCTCAAAAATCTGAAATGTCTGACAACGCCCTTCCACTACTAGCTACTGGGAAAAGTAATAATTTTACAGTAACACGTTACTCCCCAACACTGCCCACTAACTATCCATTAGTCCACCCCAACCCATACCTTGGCTTTGCTCTGTGAGGAGAAGTGTTGCTGGACGAACAGTGCTCCCAGGGCCATGCCAAAGTGTTTGTTGGCCTGAGTGAGGCAGAGCCTGCCCAACTCCAGCTGCTGCTCCGTGCCGTCAATCTCCCGAGAAAACTCATGGATGGTGCTGCGGAAGGCGGTGGACAGGTGTTCACTTAGTGCTGCCACAATTCGCCACAGCATGTAGTTATGGAGAACCCTAGGACAGAGGAATTAAAAAGGATGGGTCAGTTAAATCATAGATTTGGTTTGGAATTAATTAATCCTTGAAAACACTGTAACTTTGCTGTAACTAAGACACATGACTTTGGTGTGAGAAACCTGGGTTTGAATGCACTGTGAGACGCCTATGTGTTCCTGAGCAAGACACTTAACCCCTAGTTGCTCAAGGGGCGTGCAACCTCTGACATATATAGCCATTGTAGCTTGGCTAGAAGTGCCAGCTAAATGTATGTAATGTATATGTATAGATTACCAGATAGCATATGTAAATGCTACATCATAGTGTAACAGTAGCACAAGTAGAGAAGAGTCATAAAGTGAAAGTAAAAATGCACTAACTCAAAAACTCACTAAACTCTGTAGTTAGCTAACTAGTTAGCTAGTTAGCAGTCCATAAGATACTGGTCATAGAAGACCAAGTAAGGCTGCTGCAGCAAAACCCCTGAATGTATCAAACAAATGTGTGTCTTCTTTGAAAAGTTACATTGTCTGGCTTTAATGTAAGACTGTAGCACAATCCCTCTCTCTTTGCAAAGTGACATCTGTTCTAACTGTAATCTTGTTCCATCTCGTCCAAAGTTCTGTTTTTTAAATCTGCCCTCCGAGCCACTTAAGAGTCAGAAAAGTTAGAGAGAAAACAAGAGGCAGACAGTGATCGAGAGCGAGTGGTGAGGAGTCAAGAGGGCCAAACAGTTTAAGAACAGTTCCCTCTAATCCAGAGAGACTCACAGCAGAGAGGCAGCAGAGGGGCGAGGAAAATGTCGAGCGGGAGGAGAGAAAATGGATCATTCATTTATGTATTCACGCTGTGTCTTCTCCCCCCAGACGATGGAGCGCTGGTGTGTCCTCGTGCCCCCACTGGGTGCACACATCTAATCTGCCCTGCGGGGACAAATGCCCCAATCTCCCACTGTGAGGCTCCATGCGAACCTAAGGCATGTTGTTGTTGTTTTCCCCTGTTTTTTTATTTTTCCTATGCATGACAGATATTAAATCAAAAGCGCCTTGGCAACAGCACCCCGAGGTCCCGCCAGCAAAGCACTTGTGAAGTGAATTTAATTGACGGGAAAAGGGAGAGGAAGGCAGGAAATGGAGGAGAGGAGGGTAAGTAAATGAGAGACTCAGGTGGTGTCCTTGATCATCCGTACCATCAGCTAATCAACATGTGTTACAGGTGTGGTTGCTGTGCTTGAACTGCTGGTCAGGGTAACTTTGTTGCTGCCTGGTTGTTGTGGATAATTTGTTTGTATCATCATACTTGGACAGGTGTGGGTTTATAAATGCATGTGTGTGCGGGAGTGTGTGCACAGTAGTTTGCCTACATGTATGAAAGCCATCTATATGATAATGGTAAAAAATCACAGCATTTCTATACTGAATGTGTGGGAGAGAAGAGCCACATTTTACTTGAGGCATCTTTGAGGAAAAGCAATGACAATAATCTTTCAGAGTAAAGTTGGATTTGTACTTGACACAAGGGGTTAACAGGGTTTCTGATTTCTCCTGCTGATAGCACAATCGCAATTTCAGATGGATGTAGGTGGTGCTTTAGTTTAATTCCCATAGTTACTGTGTTTACATTCTGAGTTACATCCAGGTAACTTCTACTTCACATTGTGTCATCACCGAATAGCAGACTTCTTCTGTGCAATCAGTGTATTTGATCCACTCACTGCGATAAGCTACTCTTTATCTCTTTATCTTCAGTCGACCCCGTGCTACACTGCCTACCCGAGCGGCGCGGTACATCCTGGAACCTCTTGCGTTGCTTTTTTTCGGCGCCTATGTTAAGAGGTTAAAGCAGCCACACAGTCTGCGTGAGCAGCAGGGCTCAGATGCCTCATCTGAAGAATGCCGTGACGTTCGTGCAGTTCTCAGAAAAAATAGACAGTGAAAAGGATTTGTTGATATATATTGCCATCGTAATAGAAACATTACACCTTTCACCACAGCCTCAGTGTCTATATCTAAAGAATATGTCACAGAAATAAAAAAAGTCATATTTCTTGCATTCCCACACGGTATCATCGTATAGCTACATTTTTGAATGGGTGCTCTTCAGCAATGGCGCAGACTTCCGCATAACGTACAGTGCAGATACACAGTAAGCCTTTAGTGCTACAAATATAGTTTAAAAAGAAATAATCAACAATAAGTTGTGTGGTTAACAAGAGTCTAACAGTATACAACCATGTTAGCAGTTCTGTGAGGCTGTATGTAAGCACATCAGTGCTTTGAGCTACATGCTAACTACAGCATGCTAATGCGCTCACAGTGACCATTCTAACACACTAATGTTAATCAGGTATAATATTTATTATGTTAGTTTGTTTAGTGTATTGACTTGCTAACGTCAGCTGAGGCTAGTTTTGCAGATATTTGGTCATAAAACACAGTATTGGTCCTGATGATGATGCTAGATGATGTTAAGCCGTTGCACAACATCCTCTTTGGGAACATCTTGTACTGTGTGTATGGTTAAAAACAAAATACGGACTGCTAGTTATCTCAGCAGAGTGTAACATTTTTTAACCACACAGAGTAGATTATTCTGTGTGGCTATTCGCAATTATTTGAGACTGTACCAATTCACCATCAACCAAACAACCAATACTATACATTTGGTAACAGCCATCTGCATTTTGGACGGCCCAAGGAAACAACCTAATGCTAATATGCGTTGTTGTGGAAGGCATGACGAAGCATCCTGCAGTACATTTAGGGTGGAGGACTTGTTGGAGTATTCTGTTTAAACTTAGCCTCAAATTAAAAGTGATGTTTATTCATTCTTTGAAGCATTATACTTCATAATGTCAACCTTTGTATTGGATCTTTGATTTACTACTACTTAGAGGAGAATGGGCTGGTTCGAGGCAACAGTAATTCAACCAATAGTTATCACCAAGGTATGCAGAATACCATCTCTGAACACACAACACGTCGAACCTTGAAGCAGATGGGCCACAGCAGCAGAAAACCACACCAGGTGCCACTCCTGTCAGCTAAGAACAGGAAACTGAGGCTACAATTCACACAGGCTCACCAAAATTGGACAGCAGAAGACTGGAAAAACATTGTCTGGTGTGATGAGTTGAAATTCAGATGGTAGGGTCAGAATCTGGGGTGACAACATAAAAGCATGGATCCATCCTGCCTTGTATCAACGGTTCAGGCCGGTAGTTGTGGTGTAATTGTGTGGGGGATATTTTCTTGGCACACTTTGGGCCCCTTTGTACCAACTGAGCATTGTTTAAACGCGATAGCCTACCTGAGTATTGTGTATGACACACACAGTGTACCCATCTTCTGATGACTACTTCCAGCAGGATAATGCACCATGTCACACAGCTCAAATCATCGCTCAGAAATGTCTCCAACACCTTGTTGACAGTATGCCACAAAGAATTAAAGCAGTTCTGAAGGCAAAAGGGGGTCCAACCCGGTACTAGCAAGGTGCACCTAATAAAATGGCCAGTGAGTGTATATGCCCGTGTGTGCTTTGTGCCATAATGGAGTCACAGTGGAGATAAATAAAAGCAGAAGGCCTGTCGGTGAGAGTGCAGTACAGATCAAGCAGTAGGTCTTAATCACCGGAGGACTGAGCGAAGGCTCATTAGCTGAATGGATTTTAATGGGGCTAGTTAGGGAGATGAAAAGACACTGTCCCTGTGCACTGCATCAACACATTACCACAGGTAATGACCCTGTAGGTAATGGAGGAGGGAGGGACTCCTCCATTCAAACTTCACTAGAGTATCTCTGCAATTTCAGACTGATGGTAAGGAGAAAGTTTGATCATTTTCTATGTTAAATAATAAAATGAAAGTGGAATAATGGGACATACAAACAGAAAAACTACACACATAAGCTTTCAAACTGCAAACACAAACACCACAGAGACAGGAAATCACATTATAATAGCATGACTGCATGTATTTTCAGCTCAGGAGGCCCTGCTGGGAATCAAACCTTGACTGCTGAAAGTTATAGCGCCGTGGAATCCACCATTTGGCGAACAGCTTCATCTGAAAATGTTTTCCAGCTACCTTGAGCGTACAACTTTAAAGGCAGTGGACCCAGCAGGAAATGAATCCTCGACTGTGACTGTTTCACTTCTATGGATTACTCGTGAACACACATATATTGTACGCTGAAATACTACACTACACTAAATTGCACAGCCCAAACACTCAGGAAAAATAACACGCACCGGATTCTAGAGAAGCATAATGAATTCTGAGATAATAATCTCGTTAATTCAGAAAAACAGCAAATGCATTACGCTTCGTAGGATTCCCACACTCGCACACACACACACACTCGAGAGTGACGGATGAATAGAGGGAGCAGACGGAGAGCTGTGGCAAGGGAGGAGTGTGTGAGGGAGACGCTGGTGTTGTCATTATGCTTTCCCCTTCATTGGAGGCCTGCTCATCTGGCTAATGGGATTGGCTGCAGTCATTGCAGTGTGTGGGGACTGCACACACACACACACACACACACACACACACACACACACACACACACACACACACACACTGGAGTGAGAGAGAAAGATGGATGGAGGATGAGGAGATGGAGGTGTGACTGCTCTTGTCAGTAGACTTGTATGATGAGAAAGCCATAAATGTGAGAACATGGGAGGGGTGGAGGGAGAGAACATTAAAGAAAAGGACTTTTTCAATAGATGCTTATGAAGATGGAGAGTGTGTATTCGTTGAGAAATGGATGGAGAGAAATAGATGGAGGGAGTGAGTTGTCAATAGCAACCTCAAACCACTGAGAATAAAAGAGAGAGGAGGTGAAAAGAAATGATCCGTAGAAGGACAAAGATGGATCGTAAAAGGAAAGGAAGGGGATGAAGTTTGAAAGATGCATGGATGGCTGGATGGATGAACAAAAACAGGAACAGGAAGGAAGGTAAAACGGGTGAAAGATAAAGATGCAGCAAAGAAAAATTAGGGTGAAAGAAGGTATGATGAGGAACATGAGGCTATAGAGGACAGGACAAAAAAATGAAGCAAGTCAAAAGTAGGAAAGCAGAATGGTAGAATGATGATCCATTCATTTTTAACAGTCCGTCCTGTCATCCTGAAACATGCAACTCTCTGACAGACTGACAGAATCCCAACTTCTCTGCTTTTCTGTATTAATACAAGTGTCTGCCTGTATACCAACCTCTTCTACTGTTATATCTGTGTTATATCAGGTGGATCTCAGACTGTATGTTAGTGTGTGTGTGTGTGTGTGTGTGTGGGAAAGAGTTTTTTCTGTAGTCCATTAGCGGCCTTGAGAGGGAGAAAAATCCTCTCCATATGTCCACTGGACAATGATACAATGCATCAACACCTCTGCCGTGACCCCTGACTCCCGCTGCATGAAGCCAAACAATGGCAGTCTGTATGTGTGTTTACAGGACTCATACTTTCTATTGGTTAGGTGTGCAGGAGATTTATATAAACATGGACAAACAGTTTTCTGGTATTCTTAATTGCATGCTTTGCCTAGCTGGATAAGCAAGGCAACCATGTGAGTGGGTAAATCATTATTGTTTTATCAAACACGTGCACTGGTACTGTGAGAAAACCCAACTCTCCATATCCCACATCAAGAAAAATCTAATAAACTGGCCAGAAGTTCTGTGCTTTCAGAGAAGACAGAGGTAGATTTAAGGAAACTCAAATTTCCCATGTTGATTGACCTTGAACACAACTGTCAAATATGAGCACTTGCTTTAGTTGCTATTATGTTATTTTATTTTTAGCCATGCTAGCAGAGTGGCTCTAAGATGGCAATGTTGGTATGCCAGTCAATCTGTCCATCACTTTGGTCGAGATTGAAATATCTTCAACTATAAGATGCATCACCATGACATTTTGTAAAGACATTCATGATCCCCAGATGGTGAACAACTTTCTCCTCTCAGATTTTATATTGCACCACCATGAGTTTGATATTTATGGTTTTGAGTTAAACATTTCAACAACTACTGGATGGGTTACCCCGAAAGTTGGTCCAAATATTCATATTTATGCACATCTCTCTAATTACTTTGCTGATCACCTGACCTTTCATCTAGCTCCACAGTCAGTAAAAAATATTAGTGCAATACTTTGGTTTATAACCAAATACTGGCAAAACTAATGATTTTCTCCTCAGCCTCAGCTGTACTTTGTGTTTAGTGGTAATTTGTGCAAAAGTTTGCATCCTAACAAGCTAAGCAAAGAGGATGAACATTATTCCTGTTTAACATCAGCATATTAGCATTGTCACAGCATTTAGCCAAAATTTGAATTAATTTATATTTCATTTATTTAATTTGATTTAAATAAATGTTATATGTATATTAAGATTTTGTTACTGCACATACGCAGTTAGTAAGATAACCCACGGCGCTAGTAGAATGAAAATGACTGAGTATCAGCTTGGAGTGGAACGAACATAATGTATCCAACCTAAAATAATGGATTGACTGTTTTCAAATATTCCCTTTTTTACCCTGAGGATGAAATTTGAAAACTTGAATTTGGATGTCAATAAACATCCAAACCAGATGATCGGATCGCTGCCCTTCTTTGGAGTTATATTACTGAATATTAGAATCCAAGTCAAAAGTTCCCTGACTAGATTGCCGAAGGGTTTTGGGAATTAAGTTTAATTTTGCCCCTATATCGCTGTGTCCACTGTAAGTACAGCCACACAGATCCACTAGCATGGCTGTAAGGTCTTGGTGTCATTTGGTGATATCACTTCTTTAGCACCGTCTTCTGTTGGAAATTGGAGTTTCATTAGGATATGATACTAAGTGTGAGCATACTAAAGACGTCATACTATGCTTTTTGGCTTTTTCCCTCTCTTTATAGTGCTATATATCTTTTTTGAGCATTAACAGGTTTGCAAGGTGATAAAGAGTCACCCTAAATGGAGTTCACATCTCCCACAGAAAACACGCCTGAAAACAGCTCGATTTTAGTCCAAACTTTCCTTCTGTAACCTATCTGCATCACTTTGTAACACGTGCCATACGGCAAGTGTGACACGCCTTCAAGAACAGTGGTGGAGAAACACACCAGCTGCAGCACACACAGTGAAGATGTCCACCTGCTGCCTCCACTTGCCCCCACCCTCCCTACCTAACGTTAGGCAGTCAATGGACATAAAGCTGTTACTGTGATATATACAAGCTGAACCAAAGCCCCGCCCTACTCTGCTTCTGATTGCCTAGAAGTACTTAACTAGGGATTGTGCATGCTCCAAACGAAGATCAAATTTGAAGTTTGATGCTACACCTTAGCTAAAACTGAGGGTTTAACTCACAGGGTGAAAATATGTGCTGCAGCAATGAAACCATATAAAATCAAACCATGAAAACCTGTTCTGGTACAACCCCTAAATAAAATGATGAACCTGAAAATGAGCATAATATGACCCAGTGCTAACTTCAGTTTCCTAGTATCTGTATTTATTTGGTGCATCAGTGTTGTTGCTTGCAACAAGCTGCGTGACTGGCGAATAAAAGGCAGCAGTGAAGAGACCCCATGATGTGAGGAACGGGGCATTTTTAACAGAGTCCTCATAAGCTACACTAATGAGCAACACCCCCCGGGAAATGGAATAGCCATTCCTCCAATTTAATGTGCATGACTGTGTGTGCGTGTGTGTATGAACTAGCAATGCCAACCTTTGTTTAAACCCTCATAATGAACTTCCTGGGAGACAGAACCTGGAGACGGACTGGAGGTGGGAGAGAGATGGAGAATGAGAAACTGAAAAAGAAAAAAAGAATTAAAAAGTGAAAGAATGGCGAGAGAGGAGCGAGAGCAGGAACAGGTGAGGAGGAGGATGACAGGAGGTAGAGAAGTGACAGAGGCAGATAACAATTGAGGAGGCGCATATGGAGAGAAGGGAGAGTGGTGTTGGGGGATTGAGGCAGAATTGGGGGAGAAGAGAGTTATCATGCAAAGTTGGGAAGGAGAGAGTCAGTGAGGGAGGAGAAGAGGGAGACAGATGGAGAGAGCTGGGGACTGAAGAGAAAAGAGTATGGGAAAGGGAGGATGAGAAAGGACAGCCACTGAGTCAGTGAGAAGAAATCATAACGTTTAAACTGCTACCTCCCACTGTCCTAGTACGGAAGCCCATTTCTGCCAGAAAAAAAGAGACAGACAGATTTAAAAATAAAAAAATTAACTATATTCATGGCTTTCTGAAATTATGAGATAGGAAGACCCATTTATGAGAGTTCATAAATGGGTCAAAACGATTTCTTGAAAAGGCTCTCAATTTTACACAGAGAGTTACTTGTCAGGAATACTACTCAGTGTGTGAAAACAGTAGGGCTGTCCCCGACTAAAGATTTACATAGTCGAATCAGAAGTCCTACCCATAGTCGACTGATAGTCGAATCATGTGTGTTTTTGTGTGCGGCGATTGTGAGCCGGGGACGGGGGGATTTCCGCTTTAAGCTTGAGAAGATGCAGAGCTGCAGTCTCTATTCATTCAACTTACACTGTAAATTTCCAGCTAAACTGAGGTGTTTTGAAGACCCTTTATCTCTCTCTCTCTCTCGCCTGCTATTCACCGGCCTTTTTTTGCGGGCATGCCATGCTGCAGACAATTATGCAAGTCGCGGTTCCTATTTCCATTTCGTGGGTCTATTTCAAGTAGGCGGCTATTAAACAATAAACGATGAAATATTCTTTGTGTGGTTCATCAGCGGTGATAAATTATCCGAAAGTCTCGCGAGGTGCGGACAACTCAGCACACCAGTGAAGCTGGGACTCGGTCTCTTCAACATGTGTTCCTCTTCTGCCACTAGGCGACGCCATAGATTGTATAAACGTTACGCCTACACATGCGTACTGAAGACCCAGGGTTATGGTGCTTTCAGACCAAAAGCGAAGCGAGCGTTCAGGGTGGTGAGTTTACATACAAAGTCAATGCAAAGACGCATAGAGCCGCGATTTCCTGCGGTGACGGCGAAGCGGCCAGCGCAAAGGCAACCGAGGGCGCGAGCTGAATATTTCAACTCAGGAAATTCAACGATGCTGTGTGGAAGCTATCACCGGTGAGATTGTCAATATGTCATCAAGCTTCAAGCGCTGTAGAAGGGTCAGAGAGGACGGGGCCGGCTGACAGCTGCTAAATTTGGGCTAGAGGAGCAGGGAGCAGCGCTCCAGCTTCAGACAAATAAACACCAGTGGTCGGACTGGACTTTGCTCGTAACTACGCCGCTTGCTCGAGGGAGGAGGTCGGAGTAAAGTGTTTTTATTAAATTAGCTTTTTACTTTAGTTTTTAGGATTACAACGTTGATTTATCTTCACTCGAGCTTCTCAGCAGCTAGATTTCGTGCACATTCGGTTCCAGTATTAGCATCGTTTGGCACTACTTCAAATTTATATAAAAACCGGGCAAAACTGGACATTGCTGGGAGAAAAGAAAGCGAGGAGGTTGAACTACCTGGTGAGTTTAGAAATCATGTGTATATAACTTTATTCCAGCTATCGTACTTTACTGGGACCAAGTTAACATAGCATCTATTCAGAAAACAAACATTTTAGAAGTTGTTGTCCTGCTGTCTTGCTGACAGACCTGACAATTAACAAAACTGCATCATATTGTAGTTATTTCGGCATCAGTTTGATCCGTTTATTGCTATTTAATCACAACAAAATACTTTCCTTCACGCGAGGAAAGCGCGAAAATTTGCGTTTAGTCTAAAAGCACCATTAGGGTTACAATTTTTGATTTATTTACACACTTTAAAAACATTTATTTAAAGTTTTATTTTTTTTTTGACTTGTTTATTTACAGCATTAAATGTTGAAATGTATATTGTAATAGGCTGTTTATTAACTTATTGGGAGAAAACTGGTAGGTCTATGTAAAATCAGACGTTGAGCACCCCCAAAGGATCACGCCAAAATGGCATGATCCTTGTTTCGCTGTGAAGCTTCGACTGTGAGATTGACAGTCAAATCAGGCTCCGCCCATCAAAGCATCGTATCTTCGACTATTCGGGTTCAGCCCTAGAAAACAGTGCTGTCTTTGACATTGGTCCTGAGACTTCAAATGTTTAACAGAAAGCCTGTGTTACGTTTAAAACTTGTGGGCATTAACCAGGCAGGAAGGGTCTCCCTATCTGTCTCTTGTGAATCCCTCAACTTAAAGAAAGTGCAATGATAAATGCAAAGTCAAAACCATGAGATACAGTAGTGAGTACTAGCTAGTAAGCCAAGATTAGGACTTAATATCTCATAATATTGACTTGGTTTAAAGTTTTGATGTCTGAGTATCTCAGTTCCAAGTCTTTCTGAGTCAAAACTTTACCATGTTATCTTTTTCATAATTTCATTAGCTAGTGCCAGGCCAAATGTTTTTGTTGTTGTTTTGTCAACAATGTCATTTAGCACAATATAGTTCAACACCAGCTGTTCATTATTACCAACAGACGGTGAACTAAGGCATTTTTAAGATAAAATACAGCTTCTTTTGTTGTCACATGCCTAAGATGTGACTGACATTTGATTCCACAACTAAGCAGCACTCAATACAACTCAGAAATGAGAAGTCAATTTAAACTTTTAGAGTGCAGCTCGGCACTGAAGCCCGTATCGGCTGAACGTTATATAGCTGACTGAGTGAACGTGTGATAAAAGGGAGAGAAGACAGGATGTCAGATAGACACAGGTGCAGGGAACAAAAGACAGGGAGAGAGGATGATTGAAACTAAGTGTAGAATCTATTTCTAAAGCCATCAGGGGGGATGGATGGACAGACAACTCAAAGAGAAGACTGGTAAACAACAAGGGAAAAGACAGAGCATCAACCTGGGCTTCTGCAACCTGAGGAGAAGTGAAGCTGGATGAATGGATTTGGCAGTGGCAATGGCAACTGTACTTTTACAAAGGGGATTATAAATCTATTTATGATATGACCCTAGCCTAATGTGTATGCATGTTGGAGTGTTGTGATTGAAAAATACATTTCACAAAGAAGGGAGAACAATGAGGGACAAAAAAGACTAGGACATTTGATAATGAAGAGAAGTTTTCACGGTTGGGAGCTGAGCTAAGTCACTGCATAAACATCTTTTGTTGTGGCTGATAAAAGTAAGCAGTATAATACAGTCAAGAATAACATTTATTTGTATTTAATGTGAACGGAGAAAGATAAAAAGTGCAAACTGCAGACACCACATTGAGTAAAAGCATTTGTAAAAAATGTCCAAAAGCCACTGACATCTCACTCACTGACATCAGATAGCTCGGCACTTGTAAAAATCTGCTGCCATCGATCATCCCCGTCAAGTAATTTATTAATGCGTGCATAGATTATATAGTCGGAGAGCTGTCTTGGTAACATAAAAGCAACCAATCATCTCCACCACCATAGTCTCATTTGTTCACAGTAAGTAACTGATTTCACAGATGCACGCATCACCAAGAACCAGTGATATGACCTTGTATTAAAAGTTCCATTTTTGGCAATTTGGCTTTATCATCCACCTCTGAAATAGTGAATATATTGCATTTTGAGTGATTAAGTGATAAGTTATCTTGTGTTTGACTGATCGACACTACTCACAGTGTAAAATCCCAGACTTTGTGCTAAATCAATCACAGGTTGTAGCGTACAACATGGTGAGTTGGTAAATCTGAAATGGTGAGTAGTAATACAGTTACTGAAACACTAAAGGTGCCGTGATGTCATGAGCTGACGAGTCATGAAATTATCAATTATACTGCTATCCAGGCAGGCAGACAGACAGAAGGACAGACATGTATCCAGTCTCAGACATAAATGACAAGCAAGTAATCCACCCGCCAGTCATCCGGCCAGTCAGCCATGCATGAGGGCTCAGTGCTGTTGTGTATTTGTGTAGAGCACAGTGACTATTGGCGAGCTGTCAGTTGCTGTGACACACATCCTGACATGCAGCAGCCCTTTAAGGCCTCCCCTAGAGTCTGTCAAGAAGAAGGGGAAAGAAAGTGTGTGTGTGTGTGTGTGCGCGCGTGTGTGTTGGTCCATGTGCGTTTGCCTGAGTCTGCAGGTGGTAGAAAGGCGTGGGTGCAGATCAATAATAATCAGCTGCAGTAGTTCACCCAACAGTGACTCACCTCAAACACACACAAATACATGCACAGCAGCACTCAAAAACCAATCCATACACCTCGTGACACTGCGTTGTAGCCCAAACTACAGTGACAGCCCTAAACTAAAGGCAATACAAACACACACACACACACACACACACGCACACACAAAACAACCTCAAACAAAAGCGCTTACTCACGCTCAAAAAGTACAGACTCAAAAATGCATGCGTCTAATTTAATTGATTTTTCCATGCACCTCAGTGGCCTCATCTTTCTCTCCACACCCCCACCCAGCCCCACTTTCTCTCTGTCTTTACCTCTTCGAGGTGGTCTTGATGATGTCAGAGACTTTCTGTATGTAATCGGTGGCGAGCACCACGATCTCTTCGTCTTCTGAGAAGTTGTCGTGGAAGATTCTGTCCAGCAAGCGTTTCCAGTGAAGCTGTGGTGAGAGGAGGAATGACAGGGATTTACTTTTTAAACAGTCATAAATTCTCCCCTTTTTAAAAAAATTGTACAGACTTATAAGTTCAAAACAGTATTGACAGATAAGGCACCAGTAAGATTTTTGTACATTATGATTTTGCGCAATATACAGGTATCTACATTTATTTCATGGAAGTATGTTTTGTAATGGTTGCCTTTTTTATGAGGAAGTTCGGTGATTGGTGGAGACTAATTGCGTCACCTGCTATAAAAGATGGCTTCTCAATATGTAACACCATTTGCCTGAAGAAGGTCAAGGACCGAAACGTCGTTTAATACATTATTTGCAAGCTAGACAGCGTGCGGGAGTTTTTCTTTGACTGACTTATAAGTTGAATCCCAGCCTGACATAAAAATCATGAAGCAAATCTTAACGATATTTTATGACATGAAACAGATGCACAAAAATGTACAGTATGTGAAAAATGTAGATCTGGATTCGTTTTTTCCTTGCCAGGGTTATGTGTGACAAACTCTATGATACCATGAAGGCTCCCATTCTATGGACAGTGCTTAATACACCTGGTTTAGAAGGTTTAATTACGGCTAATGTTAGTGTATTCATTATCATTTCTATGTACTATTGAGCTTACATCCAATATAATATTATTTCCAGTTACATTTCATTTCAGTTTGTGTGTTGTTTTCCCTCATTAAATTCATGTGCAAGAAAAAAGGTGCTTAGTCTCTAAATTACTAATGATGACTACCATCTTGTCAATATTCATAACCATTCATGAATAAAAAAGAAGTCAATATTTCGAAAGTTTGTGGTAGCATGTGAAACTTTTTTTAATGTCCTGCCCCATCCGTTTTGAATGCTGGCAAGAGCAGCTGTGGTGGAGGTGAGCATCACATGGTGCCCTCTGGGTAATGCAGTTTATTTAAGGCCATATGAACCGCCCAGAGAACCCGGTACAGTCAAATGTAGAAGTACTGGTTCTGCATATTGGTGAGTACAGGCCCCCATAACTGCACTGCCTTTACATACTATAAAACCCCCACAAACATTAAATTACTGAAAATCTGTAAACCAGAAATCCTGTAAACCTGTACCCCCAAAGTTCAGTGGCAGAACTGACCTGCCACAATAAGGCCTTTCTCTATAAGTCAGTTCTAGACTTGGCTCATTCAGTTAAGACCTGTGACCCGATGTTTAATCAATCTGGCTTGCTGCTGACAGTAGATTTTAGGGGCACACAACAGCTCTAGGATTAAATGATAAATAAGATGTGAACACACTGAGATGTGCAGAATAAAACAAAAGCCTCAATAGGTAACTTTTGTTACACCTTTATAAATGATTTTAATGCAATCATTTTCAGAAGAAGAGCAGAACCGCAGAGTTTCAATATATTAATGATGCTATACAAAGTACAAAGTTTGTACAAAGGTTTTGGGGAGTGTGGTATCCATGCAGATTCTTTTAGCTGCCTGCTCACTGTCATTTGCACAATCTTTGTGCACATCTCACCTTAAATATTTCAACTTGTAAGTTAACTTTACAGTATAGATATATAGAAAATAATTGGCTTAATTTTGAGATCCCACCAGTGAATTTTATTTTGGTTGTCAGAGGGTCGCTCTGCTCTGCCCTGCACAAATAAAATCCAAGATTTCATCCAGCCTAATAGGGTAAGTCTAATGGATTTCATTATTTACTATTTGATTTGATATTCTAACAATAGTCTCTGTTCGCCCTTTAAAACAGTGTGCAGGTACGGCATACGTTTTAAATAGCTTAACTAATTATTTGATCATAAATTATTAATTAATTCTTTTGGGTGGGCGGAACATTTCACACGCTAATACCACCTAATAATTTACAAATTAAGCAGTGGTCCTAAGTCTAAAAGCCCCAAGATTTCACACAATAGTTTCATCACTGCTTATGATGAAACATAATAGATAGTGTGTAGAAATGACTTGCTTTAAAGGGTCGGGGCCAACTGCCTTAGATCATCATCAGTGATTTCAATTTAATCATTTTTTGTATTTACTTTTCTTCTTGGAAGAAATGTTTTTTTTGTGGTTACACCCCTTTTATTCCCACGCTGTTCATGGGAATTCTCGTGAATTCTCACGTTCACGCTGTCTCTTTCTCGCTTGTGCAGATTTTTTGGCTGAAAAGCTAAAAATCTAACTCTTTAACCTCCTCTCGGAACAAGCCCAGTTTCTATCTCTCCCACTTCCCTTCATTCCTCTTCCCTCCCTCCAATGAAACATCTTTAAGATTCTTTGTCAGTGTTCCTGCTGCTTCAGATGAGAGCCTCCTCCTTCTTCTCCCCCCTCCCTTCCTGTGTCTCCAGTGGCTTTTCCTCTCCTCTCCCCGCCCTCCATCTTTTCCAACACCCCCCAGTGTCTCCTCATTTTCTCCTTTTCTTCCTACCTACGTCTTTCGTCCCTCAATCTCTCCGTCTACCCCTGCAGGCCGGACAGGTTTTGTGAGTCACTTAGGCCTCTATGTGTGTCTATGTGTATGTGTATGTGTGTGCTTGGGGGTATTGAAGCGCTACACCACACACACCTCCTCCTGTGCACTCGCCACACTACTTAAAATGCTCAGTTGGAGTTCAAATCTTAATCCATCACGTCTGCTTCTACCCAAAATGCATGCACACACACAACTACTTGTAAACGATGGGTATTTGTATGTGCTGTGTGTGTGTGTGTGTGTGTGTGTGTGTGTGTGCGTGCGTGCGTGCGTGTGTGCCGTACTCACACTGGGAGCGATGCGCTGTAGCTGCCTGAGGGTGATGCGGTTATACATGGTGCTGATGTCCTTTCTTTGGTCATCATATTCTGACACAGTGATCTGGAAAGAGAGGAGATTTTACTCACGCTGCACACAAGTGGATGCATGCATGCGCACGAACACACACATGCACGCGCAATCAGCTCACATTGGCCAGACGGGTCTCCAGCTGTATAATCTCCTTGGACTTCTGCGTGGCGTTGTGGGCTCCCAGCATGCTCAGCAAGCGCTCCATCAGGGCCTTGTATGCCGCCAGGATCTGAGAAGCACAATGTCATCAGCACTAATAGACAGGAGGAGCTGCGACATCATCTGTAACGGCTGGTGACATGGGTGACATGTGGCAAAGTGGACAGGATAACAAAAGCACAGCGGGGCGACAGTGGAAAACAGGTGGATTGATGAAGAAGAGAGAGAAATGAGTTAATAGGACAGATGGAAGAGGAGAGGGGGTGAAGGAGGGAAAAGAAGGATTAAGGTATAAGGAAGGAGGAAAGGAGGGCAGTAGGAGGGGAGGTTAGGAAGGGGAGAAGGAGCCTAATGGAAGTCGGTATAAAATAAAGGAAGGAAAAGATGAAGGTGGAAGGAAGAGCAGGGATGGAGCTGAACAGGAAGTACAGAGAGAAAATTGTAAGAGAACTGAGGTGATGGAAGGAGGGAGGTACAGGGAATGGAGAAATAGGTGGCCTAAAAGGGGAAAGAAAAGCGTTGATGGAAGGGAGGAAGAAAAGGGGATATTGGATTTAGGGTGATGGCAGAGAGGGGGAGATGGTAAGGAAGCGTGTTTACCTTCACACTGTCCTCATCCTGTCCCAGGTACAGGCTTCTCTCAGGCAGTGTGAGCCCCTCCTGATCTATCTGCACATACATACAGTCAAAGGTCATGCAATAATTACATGTTTTCTGGCGTACACATATGTGACTGTGTCGCTAAGCCTCCGACAGATGCATATTCACGGCAGTGGTTATATTAATAATCTGTAATAATGCTAACATTTACCAGCCATTCAGCACACTGCATGTAAAATATTTGAATTATTTATAACATTGAATAAGTAAAGGCCACACGTAGAGTCATTCTGTGTGTCGGACCGATATTCAATCTATTAAATCTCAGATACTGGCCAACTAATCAACTTTAATACTGCCGCTGTCCAGTGCAAACCATGCATCTCCAAATTTGGTGATTCTGAATTTCAAAAAAAGAAAATTCTCCTACTTTTTAAGTCAAACAAACCCTAACAAAGCCCGCCTGATTACCTGAAAATGCATTGTCACAAATGTGAAAATAGGACTGTCTGCCTGCGAGGAGCTCGCAAGAGAACCTTGAGTTTAGAATATTTTACCACATGTTCAAGTCATTGTGTGTCCTATTACTGTGCTGTTTCTGAGGATTTTCCAACTGACAAGATAACATTTCTACGATAACACACACACACACACACACACACACACACAAATACACTGGCTTTACAAACAAACATACTTTTACAAATGTACACTCAGTTCTCTAACAACATTTTTCTCACCCTGATTGCATTCCTGGAGGAGTTTTTGTCATCCACGTTGACGGTGAGGGAGAAGAAGACCGCAGTGCTGTACACTCCCTGGGTCCTGTACAGCAGCTCATTGAAGTCCGGCCTCTGTGGGGCGCCCTCTCTCTCCCACCCAGCAGCACCGGGAGGAGCCCCCACCAGGTCCCACCCCCCGCAGCTGTCTATCACCTCAGTCATGGGGTCAGAGCCCAGCTTGTCGATCTCCTGGATGTTGACGCAGGATCGATAGAACTCCTTGACCTTGCGCTCTGCTGAGTCCGGCCCCCGTCTCCGTATCGGCTCCAGCAGGAGACGCTGTAGCTTCTCCTCATTGTGCTCTCCTATGGCGGTGATGATGCCGTAGCTGAGCTTGTCCTCAGGGATGCCGTGGCGCCTCAGCCAGCCACCACAGGCGAAGGAGTAGAAGTCCTGGCACGGCTGGATGGTTGGGTCAATATTGGCCTGAACGAAGCGTGCCGCCCGCAGCAGGGAGCGTTTGCGTTGGCAGTCCTGCCGGCACTGTGGATCCTGCTGGGCGTCCAGGGAAATGTACTTGAGTGCAAGCATGCTGCCCAAGATGACGCACATGCCTGCTGCAAACACCAGCGCAGAGAGGAGGCAGATCTCCCTCCGGCTCCATCGAGGAAGCCCTCCGCTGCTGCTGGTGCTGCTTAGATCTCTGTTTCGACCATTTGACAAGGTCCCGCCCCGGCCACGCCCCATATGACGGTCCAGGCTGCCCCCCAGGTGAAGGGTCATGCCGTTGCTGAGGATGTCACTGCTATAGCGACCGCCATATTTCACTTCCTGGAACTCATCATAGTGGGCAGTTAGTGAGTATGTCTTCTCCATGGCAATGGACTGTCACAAGGTAAGAAGAAGAAGGGCGTAGAGAAATGTTGAAAAGACGTTATTTCTGTTTAGAGTACAGTCATTACTACGTCTACTGAGACAAAAGGGAGTCCCACTACAGAGCAGTAGGGATGTCAAAAGCCCTCTTTAGGCTAAGTCCACTTTATTCTTTTCAAATCAGAAGCCGGCAGAGCGAGGGCCTCTCACTGTGAACGAGGAATCTCATGCTCTCTCTCACTCTCATCCTCTTTCTCTCTGCTCCTTTTCCATTTGTTCTCCTCTCCTCTCCTCCCTCTCTCCAACCAGTTACAGGTCACCTGTCGATAAAAATAGAAATGAGATAGGGGAGGGCTGTAAGTCGAGAGAGAGATGGGAAATTGAATCCTCGATAACAACAGCAGAGAATGACAAAACAGCGCAAAATGGCACATTTCCCCACTTTGTCTCGTTCTGTTGTTCGTCGGCTCAAGCTGTTCGATTGATTGGTGATAGTCATCCCTCAGCTATGTCCCCCGGGTGACTCACTCCCTTTGGATGGATCAATGGAGACAGGAGTAGAGAGCTGAGCATCAGCTGGGCATGGAAAGGTGTGGCAATCACCATAACTTAGCTTGTCCAAATTGATGTAAAACTTTCTATTATTACAGAAGGACACGGAGAATTTATGTCACACGTCTCACCAAACTGAAGAAACACACCTACAGCACAAAGGGCATGAGCTGATGCTGCAGAGATTTCAAAGGAATAACAAGCTATCACATTACAAGCAGCTGCAAAAACAGTGTGTTCATTTACTGGCGATAACTCAAACCTTACACAAAGACCTACGAAACACTGGCTTCACAGCTCCTACATGCATTCATTTCGTGCAGCAAAAACGGCAAACACAGACACGCACAAAATATTTCTTTAGCTGTTTGCATTCTCCTTTGCTTCTGCTGATGAATTCTACATGTAGCCTGTAGGCAATATCACACGCCTTTAGACAGACAGACTGTTTTTTGGATGCTGTCCCAATATGTGTGTGTGTGTGTGTGTGTGTTTGCAGTGGCTAGTCGCAGTGAACTTGCTGAAAGCTGTGAAGGCGATCTGTGAAAATTGATCCCTGTTATCTCCTCTGGGAATAGCAAACTTCAGCACTGATGTCTTAAACAAGCTTTCCCTCGCCTTATGGGAGTGCTGTATGTAGATAAGAAGGAAAGAAGAATTTAACAAATAAGAAGTTTAGTGTTTACAGGTAAACTGAAAGATGAGTAGCTGGTCAGATGGTCACAAAGCATGAGGGAATGGCAGATGGGTGGTGAGTGGGTTAAAGTGTTGTTTCACTATGATATGTTTTAGAGGGAAATTGGAAGGAAGACAGAATACTGGGAAACGGGGCCATGGGTGATTCTTGTCTACCACTGCAAAGATTTACTTCACCCACCAACAAACAATTGTGCTTGTTGGTGGGAAGCCACTGATGGTTGCTCCCATTAGTGGAGATAGCGTGGGTGCAAACCAGGGCCCCGGCTAGGCAGGGGCTCCCTCCATGGCCGTAAATGCATTGTCATTTGCTCGTAGACACGACCATACAGGAGAATTGCTTTCAGCTAATTTTAACAAAACTCCCTTCTGGGAATTCTGAGGGGTGGACTTGGCTAGTCAGCCCGGACTCACACAGGCGGCTGTGCACCGCGGTTTAGTTTCGTCCTTAACTTCCACAGGAAGCCTAGTGTTTCAGCAGCGGAGCGTGCCCATGTTAATGACTTGTTTTTAATATGTCCTATTTGTGTTTCTGCTACCTTCTTACAGCTCTATGTGATCCGCTTTCGTTCTAATCATAGACTGTATATAAGATCTGCAGAGCCCACAGGGAGCTTTTCAGAATAAGAGCGTTTTTGCCTGCCTGATTTTGCTGACATGTTTAGATGTTGTTGATTTAGTGATAGGTGCTTGCGTTTTGACCTTCTACTATGATTAATTAGGCTACATAGTTAACTTATTTGTCTTTTCTGTCTCTTTAAACTGTGTTTATTGTTGATCTGAGATCGGGGATCTGCACAGGGTATTTTATTTCGAAAATGGCTATGTATTCTCTCGCAGAGAAGAGCGGACAGACACTTCTGTTTTGCCACGTTTTGTAGGCGCTGAACTCGCCCTTGGTGTGAGCACAAGCACTGACTGGCGTGACTGCGATCAGCTTCGGCAGCCGCGACGAAGACGGACTCAGTGGACTTTCTAACTTGGTAGAAATGACTCTGTAGCAGGCGAGCCCCATGATGAAGCTCCGCCTCCACTGTGCTGAGAGTCTAGCTCCATCCCCGGTTGCTCCTTATTACCAAGGGCGTCACTTTGTGTTGAAAAGTGGTGGGGACATAGGGGCTCAGATTAGATGTGCGAAGAGACACTTAGCTCACAAGACGCAAACTCATATGTTTCATCTCGGGTTTTAAAGATATCCGCAATGCTGAGATATAGGTGTGTAAATTTTGATCATTAAAGACTTAATTTCCTGCATTCTGGTGAAAATTTCTTCACTAATTTATGGTGGAAATGTTTTATTTATGTAAAAGGAAACACAAAATTCAGGAAACACATTACATTTCAAAACATATAAATATAACAGAATATAAGTTAGTGCTGCTCTCAGGCATTCTGTGTTGCTTTGAGGTCTGTTTCTCCTGTAGATCAACTTTTCTCATGTAATATCATCCCTGCTGAGGCAATACATGTAGGCCTGATTTAGTCTTCCCTCCTCTTTTGTCATGTTCAAAGGGAGAGAATGGAAAATCTGTCAAGAAGTTGTTAAAGTTCACATATTTGGTTCATTTTATAATCAGTAGCTTGTTTTTTTTAGCTTAAGTTCCTTTTTTGGACAATGCACATTTATTTCTTCTATATTTTAATTGCATTGCACGTTTTCTTAATGTGCAAATAAACTTTTCTAAAGGCATTTTCACTTGTTATTTAACTGCAAGCTATATTTCACAATGTTTTTTTAAAACAAATTATGCTTTAATAATAGATGGGGACAAAATCAGCCAATTTCAAAAAGTGGAAGGAACATGTCCCCAGCATCCCCAGTGTAAATGACACCTATGCTTATTACAGCCCTGGGAATCTTTTTGGTATGATTTACATTCAGTGCCAATACAGAAAGAAGTGAATCCTTCACATAGCATTTAAATTTCCATGTGGCCCGACATAGATTTCATCATCTGGTCATGTCTGCGAGGGTCCGCACTGCCCAAAATGCATGATAGCACTATCAATCAGCACATCACATCCAGCAACATTCAATGTGGTTTGTACAGAATGCTGTTGCTGTGCATGCAGGGTGCAAAATTAACTTTGTCTACAAGCCAATGGCTAGTGAATGCTTACAGTGTACCAGCCACACAATAGATTACCGTTGGTTTTGGCTGGTGAGTGAAATAAATCTACCAGCCATTTGCATATTTTACCAGGTTCTAATTTTGGACCCTGTGTTCATGTCTGCATCCGTTTCACATCATGAACTTTAAGGATCATACCAGTGGTTTTGCATGTTTTAGCCCATTTACTTCAAATTGCATACTTAAAACTACAGCTAGCCATTTTGCAAAGCACACTGCAGTGTTTTACAATGCATTTTAAAACACTGCCTGCCTAAACCAGCCTATTCTACCATTCCTATCTACATCCATTAGCTTTTCAAGCACTATTAAAATCTAGTGGACTCTTAGTGGACTCTTGAAGTCGTGAAGTTATTTGTGATTGACTGACAGCAGCTGGCAGACTGAGCCTAGGCAGAGGAATGAGGGACAAAATAAGCAAACTTACGCTGCTCAACTTAGCCTGCATGTAATGGGCATAATGTGTGTTGTAAATGACCCAAGTGACATTTGCAGGTAAGTGTGCGTGCTGTTTAATGTGCTGCATTTAAGCGGTTAACTAGATATCTAGCATGCAAACTGACATTAGCACTTTCCCCGGTGAATGTTTGTTTGGTCGCTCATTTAACAAGCTAAGGTGCAAGACAAGACCAGTGTTATGAGTCAGGTAAGAAGAAGACAGTAGCAGGAAAGCTAATGTGGCTTGTTGTTCAGAGTCTGTGGCTCATGGCTACATGTGTTTGTGTAGCAGGCTGCTGTCTGGCTGTTAGTGGGGGTGTCTGCCTACTTTATGATGCAGCGAGTTTTTTGGTTGTATGGATATAAATTCTCCATCTCTGTAGACAGAGAACTAACAGTATTCCAACAAATGAATGCAAATATAAAGGGAGCCATCATGAAACTAAAACATAAAATATACATTTATCCCTTTTAGTTTCTGAGAGCCTGTTAATTGATTTCCATACATGACGGAAAGTAATGGAATCCAGAGGCTGACTGAAATGGTAGGAAAAATGGTTATATGGATGGGCACTGTGCAGTGCATCTGGCTTATGAGCAGAATTACTTCCCATAACCCCAATATTTAATCTATATGTGTTTAAATTGCATAACCATCCTGTACTGTCCTGGAAATTGTGAAAACATGGCATTCAGTGTTCACATAAATTACATTGTCATTGTACGTAATACTCGCTTTTACAGAATCCTCCAATATCAACATTCTGTCTGTTGATAGAGTTGCCTTGTCACGGCTCTACAGACCCCTACTATTTGGTCTGGGTGCACAGTGGACAGGGGAACAGGAGGGGATAGATTGAACTGTGCGTTACATCCCTGTACTGGTGAAGCTTGTTGCTGGCAGGTAAAAAGCAGCAGCTGGAGACAACATGTAGCACATGTCTGCCTACACTCTCCCTGTTCCAACAGCAGCAGTGATGACGAGGCCAGTACAGAGGGGACTGAGGGGGCATCCCAAATTGGGCGAAAATAGGGGTGGGTGGGTCTCTGTGAGGTGTCATCATCAATAAAACTTATCATCCATCAATCCTCTGCCTTGTTACACACACACTATTCTAAACATGCTGTATCTATCTTGCACTTCATGCATGAGCTCATACTCATTGCTTCCGTTTAATTGATCATAAATATTATTGAATTGCTGCTCAAAATCCATGCATGAGCTCTTCACAACTCTTCTCCCTCTCTTTCAAATGCACGTGCACTTTCTCATATGTCACAGCTCCCTAACCATTATAATATATTATGAGCCAGGCGTGTACACACACACACACACGCACACACACACACAATCACACTCTGAGTGGACATCCAGCTTATGTCTAATGGATTGGATGTTGTGGGTACCATCACAGGGAAAGGCATGCGTGATGAATGGCTATTTACCGAACATGACAGGGCTTAATATCTGAGAGCTCTACTAATACTGCTGCAAACACACACACACACACACATACACCCTCTCTCTCTCTTTCTTTCTCTCTCTCTCTCTCTCACACACACACACACACACACACACTACATGCATGGACACTTAAAATGCATCAAAAACACACCCCTGATGATTCATAGCGCCTTGTCAGTTGTCAAGCGTTTCTCATACATCTTTCCAGCAACGGACAATCACTTATTCAATTATAGCAGGGGTTCTCAAAGTGTGGTCCCGGGACCTTCAGGAGTCCTGGAGCAGACTGCACACTTTGAGGGCTGGGTGGACGTTTTTCTTGCTGCTCTAACCACCACTTGTAAATCCTCAGAGAAGATCAATGGTAATAAATAAGTGGAGGTCTCTGACGGGGCAGGTTCACATCGTGGGTATGAAGATTCTGCAGATGGATTACAGTTCTCCTAGCATTAATGTGGTTAGATGGTTCAATACACACTGTTTGTGGTGTGAGATTGATGATGTTATGTTTTAAGTGAAAGTGAATATTTTACTGGTCTAGATCCCCCCCCCCCCCCCCCAAAAAAAACCCAATTACTTGAAAGTTCCTGAAATGAGCAAATGAAATGCTCATTGCAAAGGAAAGCTGTGTGTATCAACATGAGCTGTGCTGAATTGTCGCCACAGACTTTCAGTGCTGACACATCAAAATGGTTTGCCATGGTCTGAGAAAGCAGTCACATGTGTTGCATGTGACACGTAAAGTCACCTGGGGTCAATATTGGCAAAAAAAAGACAGCTGTTAATAACAACTCTGTTTACTGGCGAATCAATAGTAACAAAAAACTGATCCACCTTCGGGTCTGTAACCAAAGACGTAACCTGCTTACCCTCACCATGCATCTCCTGCAGTTTAACTACACAGGAAGCGTCTGATCTGTTAGTCGTCTTCCTCAAAACGTATCACAACTATGTATATTACACTCTGAATGTTGCCATCACTCTCAGCCTAACCTAACTCTTAACCATTACCATAAATACACTGAGAACATACTCTTTTTTTCTCCACTGCAGTTTGTGATGATATTTGGTGGTAGCCAGAAATAAGGGCTTAAAGTGAAACTCTCTGCTTTTATCTCCTCTCAGGCAAGTTACGTCACCTGAAAGCCCTCTATAAATGGGTTTATTATCCCCTAATCAAAGTGGTCACAGAGCCTGCCCCAAAAGCTTCACGGCACTCAGAGGGTTCAGCGTGGGAGTCAGCCCCCTCGAGCCTTATCACCGGTCGCCAGAGGCTGCAGTAGAGTGCTACGGTACATTTGTATGGGCTACAGATTTGGACACACAGCTCAAGGGTCCTCAATAGTACCAGGAGATACTTCTTAGGCTTGTACCAGAGCAGAACCCCCTTTGTGGCGCTATTAAAAACTATTTAAATGTGTATGTATGTAATGTCCCACACTGCCTATATTAAAAGATCTTGGGCAAAGTGGGCTCTTTATTTTAATTCTATTATTAAAACAAAAAATTCATTCAGCCTTTAGACTTGAAGAGGTCTTCCTTCCTCACTTCCTCCTTTCTCTATTATACATACACGCGCACACATGCACAAACAACCCTTTTCTGAACAGAGCAGTATGCCAAATTACAATTTAAATATGTGTAATGTTAACACTGTATATATAGAACATCTTGGTCCTCCTCATATTAGAATCTCTACCCAACCTATAGCTTAAGTACTTTACCTGGTTTCCTGTTGGGCTATTTCTGTGGGGAGACTTGGCAAAGAAATTCTAAATGTTATTTTTTTAAAATTCAAATCAAAGCTGCTTTTATGGGTTGCGGGATTTGCCTAATGAAACATTATTGCATACATAAGGTCTTAAGTGATGTTCTATGAGGTGTATCAGTTTCCCAGTAAGTGAATAAGAAGCCTATTCAGTTGCACTGGGTTTGAACGGGATTCTATATAGTGGAAAAAGTCGCCTCGCCAGCGGCGACAAGTTAAAACTAATGAGGTGCCAAGGACAATACAGCTAAAGAGCGTGTAATCATTTCAAACTTTTGAGGCGATGCAAACACTCGTGGTGCGTAAAGACGCGGACCTGGCTGCTGGTGGCGCGCAGAAAAGAAAAGGAAACCCGAATTGTGAGCACAAGTGGCGGTTGCTGGTACTTTTCCGCACACTTAAGCTCATTATAGTCAGTTTTTGCTTAGGATGAATTCACAGGGATACGTAGATACGTTTAATGTGGCGAATCACCAACAAGTACGCAAACAAGCTACATGAAAACGGCAACAAATAGCAGAAAAGAAATAAACCTATCAAATGATAAAACACACAGACGCATAAGTTACAAATAGCCTACGCAAATTTAAGACACATTATCCTTCTGTAAAAAGTACAACCATGTCAGCTGAAGTCATTTCCAGACCGAGCAGCATCCCCACACGTTATAAAACAAAACAATATATACATTTATGTCTGTTTGTTTCGACAACTTGCAGACCGAAGCATCTCATAACTTACCATCAAAACTTATAGACCCGTTCATGGACACCGTGAAGAAAATAACTGAGGGACCATGTGCGTAATACATAAGTAGATACCTCTCATCAACGTGGCGGCTGCTAAGACGTGACTTCCAAGTTAATCTGTGGCAGTATTCCTTCATCCTCGCTCTCCATAATAATAAAAAAAAACCCTTTAGAGAGCCCTTGGTCTGCCGTGCCATACCCTTACAGTATAGCCTACATAAGCTGATGGGAGACCCCACTACCCACACCTAGCCCCAGAGCGATGAAAACTTGTGTAAGAAGACCTTACCTGTGGTGAGTAAATCAAAATCCCCTGTGCGCAATGTAAAAGTGCCTTTGCTCCGAGTGTGTAGATGGAGGAGATCCACTCCACTGAAGGTCCAACTGGATTATCCGGTCCCCCTCCGGAGATCGGCAAACACCAGGGTCTGCACCGCTTTCTGCCGCCGCTGCAGCTCACAGCCTCCGATGTATGGAGGAGAGCGAGAGGGCGGGGAGGGAGGAGGAGGAGGAGGGGGGGGTGAGAGGGGGAGAGGAGGGGTGCCTTCATTAACAAGGTAAGACACAGACACGCACACCCATCCACTGTCACACAAGTTGAACAGATGTTAAGCTGCCTATGATTTTGATTTTTCTCTCATTGTTTTTTTTTTAAAATAGGCAGCATTTGTGTGATTATGAATGTGAATGTGCATTTTATATTATATTTTATATTTTTGGAGCAAATACTTATAAAGTTATTAGTTATGTTCTGTTTTTGGCTTGAAATTCAGACTTTTCAATTCAGCATCAAAACATACTCAGTTCATAAAAGAAATTCTATTAGTAACTCTTGCACATTCACACATATTCCGTCCACAGTAAAATAAAACACCGTCTCCCATAGTAATGTAAATGTTAAGGCAAAAAACAAGCAGATTTGAATGTAGGCTGTACAACCCCACAAGCTCAGAGAGAGAGCCTCAACTCATTCTCAAATGAATGAGTCTGTTTCAAGGATTAATACAACATGGCTGCAACATTTTACGCTACTACCAAATCACAAAGTCTGTTTTAATAAATCTTCTAGTTCAAGCAACCGCTAAACATTAACTATGGGAACATTCATCTCCATGTTGCCTGAAAGTCACACAAACTAAACTAATCAAACCAAAAGGCTTGACTAATATTATGCAAATCAGCTGAGTAACTAACTGGCCATATCATTACTCATATTGTTCAGTGAGAGGAAAGAGACCATGAGGGGAAGATTGTTGGTTGACTCTGGAGAATGTAACCACAAAAATCTATATTTTTTGGCTTTTTGTTGTTAATTTGTTTGTAACAAAATAGAAAACTGTTCAACAGAAGGCGCCGATTTTAAAAACTGCATTTGATTGCCAAGGTCTTCCGACATATAACAACAGACAACAAAAGAATTGTTGAATAAAAGTAGCTAAATAATGTGGTTTGTAAGTGTGCCGTGGTGCAGGTTTGGCTGGCAAGGAAGAGGACCTAAATGCATACACTGACGCAGAGCAGTTGATATTAGAGTTACTTTGTGGTAAATAAACAGGCTTACAGTTGGCAACAGGAAAGACGTCTAGACAGGCACACAAATGCAGCAGGCTAAGGCAGGTAAGGACAGGCAGCGTGTCCGAAAAACAGGCAGAAGACGGGTGCCAGTTATCTGCAGTCCTGGGTTTGAATCCAGCCTGTGGCCCTTTGATTTACAGATTACAGTTGGTTGTCAAGGCTGTCATTCTTTACAGTACCTCGGTATATTCTCCACCATGCATATTTATAATCCAAGGGAAGTTAGTTGTTTGACCTTTTAACACATCACCGATTGCTTCGTGACTTCATGACTGCCATTTTTTCATTTACCTCGACTGCAAATGGCTGTGTACTGGGTGTTTCATTCTCGCCTCTTATGGATCCGATTTCCTCAGCTAATTTGCCTTTGGCCTTGGGGCCATTTTATCCCACTATCCCCAGCAGTTCCTGGGCTCATTTTGCTAACAGGTAACAACAGTGAAGGAAACGAGGCAAACCAGGCACACTGGCCTATAATCCGGCTCAGTGAAGCAGTGGATTTGGGTTCAGCTGTCAGCCCGCACAGAAGCAGGACACTTAGCAAAATTATGCCACAACACACGCGGCCTACAGACCCAGAATTATAACGAGTGCCCCAACAGACCAGAGAGGAGGTAGAGAGCCTCGTGCAGCCGGGGGGACGTTGATGATGAGCAGATGAGCTGGGATCAATGTCGGGGTTTGACGAAGAGAAGGGAAGGGAGTGTATGGATGAGTGGCGTTCCGGTCCCTCAGCACTTTGATTCATCCTCATTTTTATTAGGGTGTTATTTACACACCTGCTGCCACGGGGACAGGCACAGAAACTCGTTCTCTCTATCTCTGCCTGGCTCCAATGCACACACACACATATGCAAACAACAACAGTGCAAGCAAACACACACATCTGCGCTAACCTCCCCGCACACTTCCTCTTGACAATAATCGAAGAGTCTATATGAGCTGCAGTCTACAAGTCTATTTTTGAGCATCTAAAATTATCCTTTTTGTCCTGGTTCACTTGATTCATCAAGGTCCCCGATGAAGCCGACGTCTCACAAAGGAAGTTAAGTCAGAGACAGAGACGATAATACTTCAATTATATACAGTGGAAAGTGTGCTGATTTCACAAGAACATTATTATGCTCCTAGCGTGACCGGCGATATATACTCCACCTTCCTTGGGGATGGGTGTGATAGAATTACAGAGGTTCTGTAGCCTGCAGGTAGCTCTCAGGTGTAGCTAAACTGAAGATGGATGGAGTTGGCTTGCCTAAAAGGTGCAACAACTTAGATAAGAGGAGAAGGGAGGAGGACGAGGGGATGTTTTTTTCTCCTGTCTGCTCAGCACCTGAGCCTGACCCCACCCCACGTGGCCACCCCCCTCCATCTTCCACTCAGACAGACTAATGGGGAACTGGGAGCCCCATTTATATTCCTTGCCCCCCCACCGGCACCCTACCTCAGCTGGCTGATAGGCCGGTTCTACCACCCGGAGGGGTTAAATAGGTGTGTGCTTGTGTGTATGTTCTTGTGTACTTTTGTTCTTATGAGAAACAAGTTTTGTTTTAGGTCTTAGTTTAGGGTGAACCCTTTAATATGTAACATTTTTTATTAACAACGCATCATTATAACATTAATTTAATTACCATATATTACACTGGTAGCGTCTGTCTCATGCCAGTGGTATTGGCACTGGTGTTGATACACTATAGAAATACCTATTCTGCGTGGTTTATGTTGGTCTCTTCACTGTTCGTTCACCTGGTCTGTTGGTTCATCCAACACTTTTTTACAGTCCAAGTGTACATGAAATGAAAAAAGACTTTGGAGACAGTGTGGATGACAGTGTAACCTGTCATCTATGGTCACCAAGAACACAGAACACAGCAGTTGGGACCCTGATGCAGACACTTAAAATGAAGGTTTAGTGAGTGAGGTTTAAACAAACAAACAGGTTTAAACTGACAGGTGAGGAGGTGAGGTTGACAGTCCAAAAAAACAAAGCACAATAACATGAACAGATGAGTAATCTATTAATCCAACACAACAGTGTAAGAGAAAAAGACAAGAAACAAGTGGCATAATCCACACGAGATGAATGACAAAACACTAGTAGGGAGAGCCATGAGCATGAGTAGAGACGATGGCGAACCCAGTAGTGAAACAATGAACTGCCAACTAGACGCAAGTGAGACAGAGACTTAAATACCTAAGAGAGCGAAGGTAATGAGACACAGGTGAAACACATCAGGGCAGGTGCAAACAATCAACCTATAAACACAAGGATAGGAAGTAAAGCAAGACAATGACACCGGGGCAGACAAACTACAACCCCTTCGGTAACACAGGTAGCAGTATGTAGAACATTAGCTCCAATAAAACAAGAAGAAGAACAGAGGCGGTTCAGGATGGATGATGAGTATTTCCCTTACCAAATTGCCCTGAAAACAGAGACGTGCAAACAGGAAAAACTATTTGTTCTGCACGAATAGTTACTGACAAGTTAGTACTTAGTATTAATAAATTAAGAGTCCAAGACTGTACTTCTTGCACAGGGATTTAATGAATAAAAACAACCCAGGGGTTGCCTAATTTAGCCTTGTTATCTCCCTTATTTTCAAATCCCAATGTTGACATGCATGCCCAGAAGACCACCAGCTAATATTACTCTTGACCAATCCATTGGTCCATGGCAAGGTATCTTATGGAAAACATCATTTTCACGATGACTGCTGTCAATCTTTATGGTCCCCAGGGGATGAATGTTTACAGTATTTCTCGATTGCTTAAACACATTTCTTGAAATGATGCTTCTATTTCTCGAAACTCTAAACACAAATCCTACAACTTCTCTCCCAATTCCCCAATTTTCAGGTCAAAATGAAGCTCTCCACTCAAAACCATTCAATCTTGTTGAAAAAAACAAACTTTGCCCTCTCACAGGACACAAAAACACACACATCAACACAGTTTTACACACTGGTGAGATAAATTCAAAACAAAAAACTGGTTATTAGTAATGTTGCTTGTGGTTCTCCCCCTCAGAAACCTTTCCACATGATGAACAAAAGAAATACCAAATGTACATATATGCACACATTTTTCATTCCTTAGTGTGCTGTACAGTACAACACACCAAACAACTTATTATTCTGCCCCAGCGTCCTGGGGACAGGTCAGAGATCCTCCTCCTCCTCCTCCTCCTCCTCCTCCTCCTCCTCCTCCTCCTCCTCCTCCTCTCCTCTCCTCCTCCTCCTCCTCCTCCTCCTCCTCCTCTCAGATGTCCTCTAGCTCTTCCTTCAGATTTCTCTGGATCCGTTGTTCCAAAACTGTATGAACTGACTTTGGCCCTTTTATCTATCTAGTGAAGCTTCTGATTGGTGTGTTATCAATTTTGACTGTTTCCACCTGGGTAGCTGTGTGCTAATTGAGCTCAACCTGTGCTGACTGAGTGAGCAATATCGAATGTCAGTGCTTTCTAATTCACCACATGGTGTAGGCAATGAGAAATGAAGGGATTTGTGTGTAGAGTTCAGGGATATGGACGTTCTTTTTGAAAAATAGAGTTATGGTTTGGAAATTTTAGTTGGTTAAGCCCGGTTATAGTGTTTAAGCAATGGAGAAAAACTGTAACAGACTTTTCCTCTGGTGCCTCTGTGAGACAAGAAATCTATGGGGCCAGATTGCCATGAAATCTATGCTCCACAGAAGATTAACCCTTAATGTTTTGGATACGTCATGAGCTTTCCACCACTACAAGACCAAAATGTCAATTTTTCTCTAAACATATTACTTAATCTAATAAGCATATTACCATGAGCTCTGCTGAGCGCATGCATTCACCCAAAGGGTTTTAATAAGATCTAACTTGCCTTGCATGTGTTGGCATATTCACACACAATAGATCTGAAACGTAATGTGGCTGTGAATATCTGTATGTGTTGGTATGACCAGCCGGGTCTCTGTCAGCTCACTAAATTTAAGAAGCAGTACAAAAGAATATGTCATTTTCTAATACTGGCAGATAGAAAGTTTTTTGTTGTATAATTATAGATTACAATAATAATTTTAGTTGTGAAAGTTTTACACATTTTTAAAATTCCTGAGTAAAATTCACTTTCTGATTTAATTAAATTGAACCTGACTTGAGCCTCATCTAAATATCCATCTTTGTGTGTGTGCCAGTATATCGAGCCAGACGTCTGAAATGTCTCTGGTACTGATAGAAAATGAAATGAACCATAATGAAGATGGACAAGAACTTGGCTCTCATTACATCCACCTCTTTCTCCTCCTCCTCCTCCTCCTCCTCAGCTTTCTTCTTCCTATTTTCTTCGTCTTTTTTCTTGTGTGAATCTGTTCCTTTCTCCTCCTTTCCCTTTTCTCCTACTCTCATTTGAGTCCAGGCCCCAGCTTGTGTAGCTGGCGACAACGTGGGTCAATTCTATTTTCCTGTCAAACACAGGAAACCGGATTTCTGGGGGACGTCAGTGTCTTTGATCAATTTTTATCAAGCAGAGGTGTCTCATACTTCTTCATGCAAAGGACATCAACTAAGTCATTAACCATGGGATCGACATCTGTTGGGTTTTCCCTCAGAGAACCCCCAAAACTAACTTTTACTAAAATAACTAAAATTAGAAAACTTGTTTGTAAAAATCCCAGTTGATCCCCTCAAGGATCTCTGGAAATCCTTGAACTGCAGTTTAAGAACTGCTGCCATAAACAACCTGCAAAACAAGAACCTCAAATAACACGCCAGCACGTCTCCCACAGCTGCAATGTTCAATAATTGCTTAATTAACAATTTTCTGAGAGACTCTTCTGAACACTTCTGAACATCATGGACTGCCATGCAAATGTGCAAAAAAAACAAACAAAGCAACACACACAGCTGTGCACTCTGCACACACATATACACATGCGCACGCACGAACATGCAATTAAACTTTCACAATAACGAAGGACTGATGAAAAGCGCAACAAAGTGCTGCAAAAGAATGTCTCTCTGTGGAGCCCCGGAGTACTTTCCGTTATGCTCACCAAGGCCTTTATTCAAAACTAATAATAATGTCCCTTCGTTTGCCCCCTCCCCAGTCCCTCGTCTCCGTCTTTTTTAGTTCTTTAGTCTCAAGTGTCAGAAACCCCATTACAGTAATTAATTCCTCGGACCCTCAAAGAGCTCTCCTTCAACCAGCCGAGGATGGAGGGAGGCGTGGAGGGCGAGAGATATGGTTGGAAGGAAAGAGATGGATGGAATGAGGCTTCAGAGAGAGATGATGGAGGGAAGGAGAGATGAAGTGGTGAATAAGAGTGTGGAGGAAGAGGCAACACAAATACGCTTCACAACACAGGGAAAACAGGAAGAAAAACCCGGGAAGCAACTTGGTGTACATATAGCCTTTATACTTAAATCTGCAGAACATTAACTTTGGGATGTTGCTGTAATTGCTATAAACAAATGAGACCATTTTCCAGATGATTGGCAGCCTCCACCAGCCTCTAGACTTTTACAGTTAACACCAGATTGCTCGATGGCTTTTTGGCACAAAACAAGAAGGGACCATTCCTCATTCTTCTGTGGTGTTACTCCTAATTTCTTAAGTAATAGAAGTCACCCATCATGGTCGACTTGTTTACGAGAAATTATACAATGGTATCATAAGTAATTTGATAATGCTATTTTAATGTTGCAAAAAACACCACATCTTCATGTGAAGTGAAAAGTGTAAAGAGAAATAATGATGGACAGCAAAGGGAGTTCATGAAAGAAAGACGGCACACACAGCTCAAAGAGCAACAAACAGAATGTGGATAAGCATGAAGGAACAAACCAAAAGGAATAGTGTTTCATTTAATGATTTTAGAGGCAGCCGTACTCTGTTTGACAAACAAACACAAAACTGTACGTGGACCTTAAGCAAATATTCTTTTGTCAAACTACTATTTCCACAGTCAAGGATGATCCTTCACATTCTTTCACAGCAGTACTAGATTTGTGTTCTTTCTTCTTTCCGGAAGCAGCTGCTGGTCAATGCCCTTAACCAAGACGTTTCCTAACAACCCTCTTGCCCAGTGACTATTGTTGTGTAGTAATGTCTAACAAAGATATTATTTGTTTTACAAGGAATAGAAAGTTTGGCAAATTACTTTTTTTTCAGTAGAAAACATTCCAGTTCTGAACAGCAAAATAGCTGTACCTTTAGTTTTGTGGCCTTTTAAATATAACACTAAGGGTGAGACCAGTGCCTGCAGCTCTCCGACAGTTTGGTATTTTCTTGAATTTCCTTGTCCGTCTGTGTGGTATGTTGGTGTCAAGAAAAGAGTACAGGTGGGAAGAGACACAAACCAGTGGGAGGTTCATTCATATGGCAGAGCAAAGTGATTTGTTGGTATTTTGGTGTAAATAAGGTCCTAAACTTTGTGCTGAGAAAAGACCACAGCCTCTGATCTAGAGTATACTTTTCCCAGCCATTTTGCACTTTGCATTGCTGTACATGAACCAAATTAGCAGACGCACTTGGAGACATCCACTTTGCATATCCTAAGAACTACCTCTTTGCACTTGTTGTTGTGCTTTGAACAATTTAAATTGCACTAAACTGGCATAAATTGGGTAAAACAGAAAATACCATGATTAAGTCTATAACGCTAACATATTCATGTTTAGGAGGCATAAAATTGACCATGTTCTTAGTTTTGTGTGTTGGCAAACTAATATTTGCTAAGCATTAAGCACAACTTACAGTACAGTACAGATCTGTAGGTATTTGGTTGTGCTGAATTCCCTCTGAAGCTGCCATTTACATCCCTCGGGTGGAGATCAGTAAGACCATTTGGTCAGTAAGGAGAACATCTGCCAATAGTCACAACGCACATAAAACACGTAATTAGGATGTCTGCTCTGCTAGTAGTTAAAAGCAGTAATGGAGTGTGGCCATTCTGTGTGTTTGTGAAATATTTTTGGGATATTTACGTGATACCACACCAACAAACCTATTTGCACCAACATCTGGCAAATCTGCACCGGTGTTTCCTGCAATAACCTACCTCTCATGAGATTTCAGACCAAGAACTGTCTTGCTAAAAACAAAGGGTGTCACCAGGAGTCATTCAGAGGGATCCTTTCCATGAAGTTATCAGACATAGTTTAAGAGTCTGAGCCTGTCGGTAACAAAAAGACTTTTGGTGGACATCATTTTGACACAATTAACCTGAAGGAATACGTTGCAGCCACTGCAGCCGGTTTGGGGCTGCCGGCTAAAGCCAGCTACCTTTACAAAATAGGGCCCAGATTTAAAAATATCTAAAATCTTCCTTTAAGCTTCATTACTCCAACATTGGTCATAAACAAGACAAAGTTAAATCACTGTGAGAGAATGAGAACTAAGACCATTTCAGTGTTTTTTAAGTCATGCCAGTAGCATCTATTTAAGGATGAGTTCACCTTCAGAAAACATTTTGACAACAAAAAACACCCCAACAAGTTAGTAATATTCTAGAAGCATGGCTAAAAACTTTAATCTAGTGTTTGTCAGTGTCCACTCACGCTGGGAGAGATGGGAAGGGTCACACTATAAAATGTTTTTAAAAAGTTTATCCCCATGGAAGCTTTCGCACTTTGATTTTATTGGCAAAAAGATGACAAGAACATTGGGCATACATTCAATTTGGCTTTTATAATATTATTAGGTGAGGTTACTGGGTGTGGAAGTGAGGAATAAGTCAAAGCTATGTTTTAAATAACTAATGAACTAATTTTTGTGTCAAAAGTCCAACACTGTTGACTAGGTGTGACTACAAGCATCTATGTTAATGTCCTCTCTGTCTGAGGAAAGGAAATAAAAAGAAAACAAGCACTGGAGCTGAAGGCAAAGTGGCACTGCTGTGAAGCAACAGCCAGCAGCCTGAATTCTGAGAGAAAGACGCGTGAACATGAGGTAGGGGTGGGAAAAGGACAGGTGTCAGGGCCCCATGATAAAAGGCTGGCAACAGAGGAGTTATAGACATGGAGGGTTGGGAGGGTATAGGGAGGTGTAGGGGGGGAGGGGAGGAGCTTCAGTGCCAGGAATGCTTAGAGCTGTCCTCCTACATTGATATTCTGAGCTCATAGTTCGCTAAAAAAACTACTCCTCCTCCTCCTCCTCTTCCTCTTTTTTCTTCAGAGGGTGATGTCATCCCTATATGGATCTTTTGGTCAGATGCCACCGCTGCTTACATCTCTGTCACTGTCACCATCTGCACACACACATTCACTTAGCCCTCGCAGTGACCTACATCTTAATGCACATTTGGTGCAAAGGACACAAATGTATCTGTATCATTAGATGGGTGGAGTCAGCAGAGGACAGGCCAGAGTGGAGTGGTCATCCAGCTGCAGATAGCCCATGGTCTGAGATCTCCTGAAACTAGAAGAGCTTTATGGCTTGTTTAGGTTGGCTAACCACACCACTTAAGGCCATGGTGGAGGGGTGTGCTCCATTTTAATATATCAGAGTGGTTCCACTGGTGTCTGTCCACATAAAGGAGGGTGGAGCCATAAATCATTTCAAATCATTATGAATTCATGGTTGGGACTAGAGGCTGCTGTGAGTGTGTGTTGCTTGTCTGTGTTTGGAATCAAAAAGGGAAGGTGCCATCGAGATTTCATTTTAATTACAGAGCAGGCCACCAAGAGAGGTGCCACTAAGCAAATACTGAAAAGATTTTTTAATAATACTAAGTTCAAGCTGTGAGGCACCGTCAACCAACAACAAGACGGGGGTAGGAGCTTACCCAGGGAAATCTGTGACAGTTATTCACATCAGCTGGAGAAAAAAATTCAACCAAAATCTATGCAGGCCTCATATTGCATTGCCAATATTCAGATGTGTGTGTGTAGCGTGTGCGTCAGAAGGAGTGTGTGTTGGTGGATATTAGTGGACAAAGGGTGGAGAAGACTGAGTGAGAGGGAGGAAACAGCCGCAGCGCTCTACTTCACTATTGGCTGTCGATTGATTAAGGAGGTCATCTGAAAGTCAATCTCTGTGTTTCGCTTCCTCTCTCTCTCTCTCTCTCTCTCTCTCTCTCTCTCTCTGCCACCCAAGTGTGACCCACCCCCAGCCCTCCCCGCCATCCCTGCTCCTCTGTCCGGAATTACAACACAATGCAATTAAAGCCAACCTGCCAGTGGCTCGGTGTTCCGGGCTCGTAATTTTTAACTTGCCGTAATTAAAAGTGTTACAGCAGTGGGAGGGAGGTGAGGATGGGTAGGTGTTGGATGAAGAAGATGTGGGATGATTGATTGACGGAGAGGGCGAAGGTGGGGTGGAGTGAGGTAGGGTGGAGGTGAGTGTGACGAAAGCAGGGGAAGGGCAGAAGTCAGAGCCTTGAGTTTGATTGGAAAGAGGAATGTAGAGGAGGATTAAAAATGGGCCAACAGAAGGGCAAAGGAAAGAAATTGTGTGTGCGACTGTGCGTGTGTGTGAACAAGTGGGTGTCTAACATGTCAACAGGGTCCCCAGGGCATTACTAACGAGATGACCAGGGTGAACTAATTGTGTCTGTTGTGTTCTCTTGTACGATCAATCAATTACCACTGAAGTGTAGTATAAGCAGCATGTGTGTGTGTCTGTGATGGCTTTTTCTCATAATGCTGGCTGCACAGGATTACTGGGCCAGTTTTTGGGCCTATCCCGACAGTCGCGGGCGCTTTCTCGATCCGAGGCTTGTTGGGACAGTTTATTGCCCAATATGATCCTGTAGTATGAGGGGGGTTACAGACATAATCTCAAGGTCTCCGACTGGATCAGAGGGTCCAAGATTTCAAATTGTAAATATTCTACTTGTTTGAAACCCGCAACAGCCAACAAGATAAAGCTGACAGGAGGCCTGTACCACAAAGCAGGATTTGAGCTTATCCAGGTAACTTCAATCCTGGGTTTTCAGTACCACAAAGGTGGCTCACTTCTTACCGGGGTAGATCTCCATGGTAACTTATGCTGAACGGCTAACCTGCTCCGGAGCAGGTTATGTTCCAGATAAGAGAAAATGCCGGCTACTGACCAATCAGCTCTCTTGGAAAATGACATCACCATCTGTTTTAGCCAATAGGCTGCTTTCTGTTTGCAGCGGTGATGTGGAGAAACTCTTGTCTATAGCGGTATAATCCTACAGAGACTGATAAAAAGCCTTAAGCTGATGATACACAGAGCAACTTTTAGAGCAATCGTGCAGGGCAACGTCACCGTCAATGGTAATGTGTAAAGATTACTACCGTGATCCCCTTCCCCCACCACTTCCCCACCGCCGTACGTTCAAAACATACTCGGACTTGCCACTAGCAAGATTGCCCAGCAACATTGCTCAAAAAGTTGCCCCGTGTATCATCAGCTTTAGGCTATTGTGGCCTACAGGTTTTTACAGTACAGCAGGATCAGCCTACTCACTGCTTTGAAATGTGTTTAATATTTTTTATTTGCTCCCAGTTCACTTCACACACCCTGACGCAGCCATTAAAATAAAAAGGTTTTATTTTTCTTATGTGAGGCTGAATCTTATGAGCAGTTTGGTAGGGATATTGAAATACTAAATTTTAATATGACTGTAGGCTATCTATTCAGGTTAGTATAGCTTTCTCAGGCCTACTACAGAGACTGTAGTCATGTCCCGACGGTGAGTTTTCAGTAGCCTAAATGTTGAAGTCTTTCAGCCACTATTTGAGCACATTTTATGGCATGAAAGGAGTTTTCGTTTCATTTCTTTATGAAGTTAATTTAGAACAATGTTTGGAACACTTTTGAGTGTGTTAAATAAATTAATCTCATTTTTGAAGTGACAAGTTTTTTTAAAGTGAGGGGGAACGGTCCGTGTCTGTTAATGTGGAAACGCCTACACACAGCCGAGCTGAAAGAATAAGGCTGATATTTTCATACAGCTCAAAGAACACATCAACGCAATATTATAGACTACGCCTGTTCATTTAGGCATTCACACTGTCTGTGAATTTCTGTCTCCCTGCATGTGTCAGATGCAGGTGTGCTACTATCGTATTTCTGTAGTGTTACAGTTTAATCCTCGTTCGTAAACTATGACGCTCTGCTGACAGTGGACTTGTTCATGTCTGTGATTGGTCATCTGCTGCTAACACCGCCTCTTTTATGTGAACGCACTCCCGGCTGGATCGGGAAACCGTGGGTTGACTTACCGAGTTGACAACCAGCTTCGTGGTACCGTTTACCCTGATAGCGATTGTTAGGGTTACTTAAGCCAGATAACAAAAACATATCCTGGGTATGTTGAACTCGCTTCGTAGTACAGGCCCCAGGAAGCGTCACCTATGTGTTGTGTATTTCCTCGCGCTATAAGATAAACTATGCTGATTCCCTCTTCTCAACCACGAGTTCATTGGTTCATCCACAATTTTATTCTCTTTTTTTTTTGTGGAAAAGTCAGGTGAAGTCACGTCTAACCTTCCAAGTTCCTGGAATCGCCACTCCTATCGAAAACGTTTAGTAGAAACGTGCGTGTGCCTTTACTTGATCATCTGGTGTGTGCGTTGTGACGACTTCCCCAGTCTGCCTGCCTGTATGCTCTGTTTTGCAGGTTCTGGGTGTGGCTTGTAGATGGAACTGGGAGGCTCTAGTGCATGTGACTGCCGCGTCTGGGCTGGGCTTCCTAGAAGGCATAAAAGGGCTGCCTTTCTAGAAGTCACTCTCTCTGCTGGCCTGCTGCTTCAACCTGCTTCCTTTGTTTAATTTGCTGCACCCACCAACATGCTTTGCACTTCATTTTCACTCATCCACTCACTTCTGACATGACTCATGTTTCTCATACCTACCCACACCATAACCTTAGTTAAGTTGTTTGTTAATTTGAGTTAAATAAATTTTTGTTCCTGTTATCTGTGTGAGGCCTCCCTTTTTGTTGCCAGCCTTGAGCCAGGCAGTAACTTCTTAAGATTATATATAAAAAAATTGGTTAAAACTTTCGTTATGTCTGTGGTATCCCACGTTTTAAAAATTGTTTTTTTGATTTGAAAATCTTGTGTGCACCAGGCATGAGACACCAATTCATAACAATGCGATGACGATGGAAGTACAGTACGTATTATACAGTGGGTGTGTTTCTGTATATATTCATTTTTATGTATAACTGACATCATGGTAATGTATAGCTGTGAATCCCAACCAGTGATACTTGACCACCTGTGGTATTTGGTCGGGGAGAACGTGGGGGACTACAAATGCAGACTGCATTGATTGAACTGATCAATAACAGAAACCTACCAACTGAACTGACTGTTCAATTGTATGAAAAAGTACTGTACACTTTTATTTGATCAACAGCGTTAAATAACAGTCTCTTTAAATCAATGCAGATGAACACATTTTGAAATGTGACAGGTGGTGTAGATGAAGGAGTACTTCATCTTATAGGGCTGTGGGGGTCTTTCAGACAAAAAGGTTGCACAGTATATACTGTATATGATTGATGACATTCAATGCGGGCCACATAAAACTACAACTATACATTATTTTCATTATAGGCGTGTAGGACTGTATGGCCTTAATATCTCATTTTAATGTCCTTGCTGCCATTATGGCTATTTTTCAGGAGAGAACGAGACACACGCACACACAAACACAAACGTTTGTTCCACTATCCATGTGGGGACGTCACTGACATAATGCATTCTCTAGCCCCTAACCTTAACCATCACATCTACATGCCTAACCTTAACCCAATTGTAACCTCAACCCTAAAACCAAGTCTTAACCTTCAAAAAGCTCTAACGGTGGGGACACAGGGACACAAGTCCCCATGGATTTGTGTATAGTGCCCACCAAGATATAAGAACATGAAAAACACACACACACATACAGACAGACAGAAACACACATGTAGAAGAAAATCATGAGGGAGGAGTTACCTGCTTTTTCTGTATTCTCCTCCCTACGGCCTCCTCCATCCGTCCTCCGTCCCTTTCTTTCGCTCTTCCCTCCTGAGTTTCTATTCCATATTTTTTTATTATCAGGCCCAATAAAAGAGTGTGAAATGAAAACATAATTGAGTTTTAATTTGTCGGTGGCGCTCCCGCCACCCGCTGACAAAAGCCCGACCAGATCGCTGCTCACAGCCTCATTAAGGGACGAAGACAATGAAGAGGTAGAAGTTCTGCCAGGAAGGGAATTTCTCTCTATAAGAAAACCCCTGTAAGCATAAGTGTGTATAAGAATCAGTCACGTGTGTATTTATTTACACCTCTATGTTTCCTCCCATGTTGGCTTTGTTTGCACTGAACAGTACACAGTGAGCCCAGCTGCAGGACTAGGTGTGCTTACAGCCTATAAACAAGTGTTCAAGAGGGAAAGCTCAAGTACCCTTAAGTAGCTCCTTATCACCACCTTGACTGTGTGTGTACATGTGTGCGTTTGTGCGAGTGTCTGTGTGAGTTTTCCTCTCTGGCTCGTGGCTGTGTAAGCCTTGAGCTTCTTAAAGAGTCCGGTGGGACAAGTAGAGGAACTGGAGCGAGGGCTTAGCCTGCTCTGCTCCCCCCGACTCCACCTCCACTCTGCACCACAGTCACACATCTGTAGCTTAGTAGGAAGAAAGTGGCCATAAGTGGCAAAACATTGTGTTTATTTTGAGTTCATATACAGCACAGACTCAGTACACCCGTCTAAAAACCTTATTTAGCCTATCTATCATAATGCTTGAGAGGAAAACTTAAAAGCTGCACTAACTGATTTTTTGGCCACTTTGGGGCAGCACTAGCGAGGGTCCAGCCATCCACATCTTGGATTTGTTCAGTGATTATATTAGATTATATTAGATCTGGTGTTGTGCTCAGTGACGACTTTTTCCCTTGGTTAGAGAGACAACTGACAAAACTTTGTAAAAAGGATTAACAATGCGGATGTCGACTTCTTAAAGAACCGGCTGGTTGCCTCACCACTTAACTGAAAAATAGCAACGGGAAAAAAATGGCTTCCTTGTTGGCTTAACATGACATTTTTTGGATGGATAATTTAATCATTGCTGACTGCTTAGCAGCGAACCCTCCCAAAGAGAAAATGGATAACATGAAGAGGATGTCAGACAAGTAATAAAGTGCAACAAAATGGCAGTTTTAGCCCTGCTTTGGTCTCCACCAACTGCTGAGAAAAATATCTGGCTCTTTGGCTGCTAAATGTTCCACCATGTTCACCAGCTAGTTGCTAACTTTGTTTGTTTGGTGCTGAGCAGGTATTATACAGTGGGTTTATCAGAGCTTTGTTACAGCTGCCTGCTGCTGCTGGAAATGAGGTTGACGAGAGCTACGGGCCTAAAAATATAAAAAAAGACCAAAAGCCTTAGAGCTGAAAATACTCAACCACTGTGCCCAAGCAGAATTTGGGGAATAAAGTTAACCTAACCAGCATATTTGTGACTTCAAGCAAGACCCTTCACATTACACAGTAATTTGATCTATCTGGTGTCCAGAGAGATCAAGTGGAACCCATTTAATGTCCTTTATATCTAAATGTTGCACAATTTTTAAGCTAATTTCCAAAAAGTTGACAAAGGCAAATGCTAAATAAGTGTGTGTGTTGTGTCTATTACCTACTCTTATGTGAATATTCTCAGAGTTAAAAGAGTGTCATGGCATTGCATTGCTTCCCATCTAATATGGCATTTATGCTAATTTAAAAAATTAAATGTAAACGTCCCATCAGTCTTCTCTGACCTTTCTCACTGCAGACAGTTTGACTTGTTAAACACAGGTGTAACTAATAACATTAAAAAAAAGAGTGCTTTCCATCTATGTGTCCAGGCGGCCTTTTCTTTTGCATAACCCTGGTTTTTCTCCCAACACGAAAAAATGTGTCCAGTAAAATTGGTTTACCGTATCTTCGCTTTATGACGTCAGCAGCAAAAAAAGAAAAAGAAAAGAATTACTAGTTCCCTTTTTTCTTTTTGTGAATTTCCATTATATTGTCTTTGCATTTATGTAAGAAATACAGCACGGAAGCCTACTTATATTCTCCTTAGTTACAGTAATGACTTGTACTGCAGATAACTCATCCACTGAGTTTTTACTGCAGGTAAAAATTTGAAGCCTGATTCAGCCTAACAAAACAACACATTGCAGTCGTGTCAGTTGTTGTTTCAATTAAAACCTCAGTACAAAATCTATCTTGTAGGCACACAAAAGCATCTCGTGTCCTCAGTGTTATAAATCACAGCTTCGACATGTAATTTTTGTTGCTCGTGACTGTAGCAGAGGGAGGGGTGGGGAGGGAGGAGTGAAGCTGGTTAAACAACAAACATTGAAAATGAGATAATGCGTTTGTAAAACCCTAAAGACTCTTTATCTCAAAAAACAGATTTACCACCAGCCCCCCTTCCAAAAAAGTGTCTGGAAAATTACTTTTATTATTTTAGCAAAAGCGCAACTAACTGTGGATGCTGCAGTGTCCATGGCAACCTACCTGGCTTTTGCTGCCACGCTTTGCTGAATGGGTTTCCTTCTGCCAGTGGCGTGTTAGGCAGCCAGTCGATAGCAGTACATGGTGTAATGAACAGACTGTATGAAACAAGACCAGGGGCGACGCCACTCCAAAGATAAGAGCATGAAAGGAGAAAATGCTGACTGTGTTGAACAAAGATACAACTATTTAAAGCGGAAATAGCCCTGGAGCCCAGCTGTTGAGAATGAAGCAATGAGAAAGAGAAGCAAATTAACCCAACTGGCTCTGTTCAGCATTACTTTGATTTATTTAAGGGAAAATACTGATGGTAAAAAGGAAAAGGGTGAACGTGGATGCCACTGGGAGGAAGATCGTCTATTGCCAGCACAGCAGAACCTGTTTTAAAGGATTGTTTCTGATTTTTAAAAAGTCTGTCTTAATACAATACTCACATGTCTTATGTAAAGAATGAACAATTTATTGGAAATCATTGATCCTCTCCATACCTTAACCATGTCTTCTTGAAAAGACCTTTTTTTAAAACGTGAACACAACTGCCTGCTATGACTGGAAATGATGTGAGAGTGAACCGAAACAGGTAAATTGTGGGCCAAAAGTGTACTCCACAGTTTAATGATTATCCCCTGTGGCGAGGGACAGGAGAATGGATTAAAATAATAAATACGGAGTAGATTTAAAACCAGATAAACTCACTGACTGTGCCAAGTTTAATTAGTTAGAGTCTAGAATCTCCTGGATTTTTCTTAAACACAGGTTATGTCACAGTCTATCTCTCTGTCCCTCCTCTTCAGCCACTTTCCTGGTTTCCCAGGCACTTTCATTACCATCTTCCACCCGTTGTTCCCTCTGACTTCCCTCCTATCCACATCGCCTGACTTCCCCAAACAGTTACACACCTACTCCCACTTCTCTTATCAGCCCTGAGTGACCATGGAAGAGACTGGCGAGAGCATTGTCAAACAGCAGGCTGTTAAACAGACAAGCTGGCCTTCTTTCTGTTGCATTGTAAATAATTTTGCTATGTCTTATGTTGTCGCACTTGCTTGATGTTCAGCTGTGTTAGTAAAGTTGGTGACTTGCTAGTTTTTGATCACAAGTAATGTAATTATAACGTGCATGTGTTCAGCTTGCCTTATTTACAACAGTGAGATGCACTCTAATCACACTAAATCTTCCATGATGTTGCTTTAACCAGCCCTTTTCCACTCACTCTTTTCCATCTTGTTGTCGGCCTATGTCACGAAGCCTGTTTGGGCAGCTTCTCTGGTTTTGACCTTTACCTGCTTTGCCGTTCAGGGTTTTAACTCCACAGAGAATTATGAGGTGGCCACCTCCATCAACTGTCTTTCTGCCTCCAGCTCTTGACAAAACCCAGATTGTTGACAGGTGTCACCATGGTAAATACTATTTTCTACCAAGCATTGCGATCTGTACATTTCTGTCATTTGTAACTGGAGTTGCAGCATGATGTGGTGATAATGTATCCTAATTAGCACAGTGCATCGGGAAAGACGCCACCAAAACTTCCAGAGGGGAAGAAAGAAAAGAGCTGTCTGTTTGGCTGGCCTGCAGCGTGGGGGCCTCTGCTCTTTCAAAATAAACAGGCCGACAGTGTTTCCACTGGTAACATCTTTGCCACACAGCAAAAATAATCACTAAAGAAAACAAAACTGCTTTTCCCTGCCGTTCGATGTTTATATAGTTTTATACAGCCAGCGGGCATTTAAAAAATCTGTTGCAAATGGCAGTCTGTGTTTGTGACCGTTGCTCTCGCCTGTACAGTGACTACAAAGAAAGTGTGTGTTTGTTTACACCAGTGAAATGTATGGAAATAAAGTAGTTTTTAACATCTTTTTAATAAACCTTTTCCCCACTTTATCGAATCGAAACAGACATCTGTATCTGTAGAACATATTAATTCATTACTATCCCCCCATCTGTTAGCATGACTGCCACATACTGATAAAAACAAATCATTTAAATTAGGTGAAAAGTTATTAAAAAATGATAGGGTGTCTTCTAAAAGTGTGAGGGGTTTACTTAAAATACAAATACAGGAGATGATCCACATTTGTGTAAATAATATTTTGCCAGCAGAATATTCAGTATGTCAGTATTTGTGGTCACGTTCTGAGTTTCAAACAGAGCTTCACAATGCCAAGTGACAAATGTTACTGGGATCACAACAGAAGATTGCAGATGAACACTTAATATCCAGGAACAACTTTACATCAACTTCACTGCAAAAGCTATAAATGAAAACACTAGCTAATGTCGTACTTCATTTGAAAACTTAGGAGAGGTAGAGGCAGGGGTGGGCTTAAAAGTCCAATTTAAAAAAAACAAGAATTAAATAAATACTGAAAATGTCCACAACACAAGCTTTGGTGTGGGCTGGCTTGGTTGCCTCATTGGCCTGCTGCTTCCCTGGTTCTGCAGGGATTGGTCCTTTCAAGTTTAATCACAAGTGCACAGGTGTGGTTAATCTGAACTTGAACATGCGAGAAAAATGCAAAGCAGGCTAACATGCAAAGCAAATCATAAATGCAAAAGAGAGCAAAATGCATGCAAATACTACAAAACAACAAAACCAAAACACACAAACATTCAGCTTAGCAAATGTCTTTTCACTCCACCTTGGGGTGCAGCTGTTTGGCAAAGGTATAACACTTTTGCCTTCAGATGTGGTTGGACATCCCCTCGTTCGTTTCAAGTACAGTGACACCTAAGACGTATATCTCCATGGACAGGGGTACCGATTACAGTGACCAGCAAATCTTTAAAAGTACATTTGACATGTGAGCATTACATTAAGATAGACATCAAAGCATCCACAGCTTTCCTTTAATGCCATAAAGAACCCTTAGATTGCTTTACATTGTAATAATTACCATTTAATGCAGTACCATGTGGTCTAAATCAGCACTAATAAACTAATTACTAACCACACTAATTTTATCATGCTTTGCCAGTTTATTTTATTGGAACAAATTAAAGATCTCTTGGAATCATCCCATCTGTGCACTGGCCAGCCACCTACACGCAAGAATCCTTCATCAACCCCCCTGATACATAGTTTTACACAAGGATGAACTTACACACACTGGACCATTATGACGTATACACTGCCTCATTATTACGTGTTTGCAGCACAAAGTCCCATTCACTCTCCTCCTATTGACATAGTATTACATTCCTTTACACATTACAATTCCCTGTGGGGGGGATTTCCTGCATGTAATAGCCTTGCTCCATATCACACTACACTACGATGCTACACTCTACTTATGGCCGCGCGCACACACACACCTCACACTCACTCTCACTTTCGACAAGTAAAACCAACACGAAATGAAAAGAAAACACAATCCTTTGCTCTCAGTTCTGTTTAATCTATACCTCCCCCCAATCTCCCTTTCCCATCTCATTCCCCTCTCCTTTCTCTCCATCTTTCTCACTTTACAACTAATCTTTCTCTCCTTCCATCCATCCACCAACTCTTCACCCATCCTTCACTTTCTGATCCAATCTCCCCATCTCTCCTGCCCCCTCGGGTCTGATAGGTTGAGTGGAGTCACTTCAGGGCTGTAACCTCCTCACACCCTCCTCTCTCCCGCCACTCAATCCATCTTTTCAGAAAAACATAAATACCAGTTTCCTATTACATCAGTCTGATGAAGCCAGCAGCTGAGGCAAGATTACATTACTGCTGAGAACAATACTTTTGTGTGTGTGTGTTGTGTGTGTCAGTCAATCAATCCAACAAATTTTATTTGCTTTTGCTCCCTTGGGAGGTGTGTGTGTGTGTGTGTGTGTGTGTGTGTGTGTGTGTCTGCTTTTATGATATCAAATCAGAGGAAAACATTCTGGTGTCTTTTTGTGTGCACGGACTCCAAAGAGACAAAAGACAAAGTGAGAAAGTCTAATCATATATTAAAAAAAAGAGACTTGGTTGCATGTGTTTGTGTGTGTGTGTGTGTGTGTGTGTAAATCAGATTGATTGCAGCTATAATTAAATTGTATGTGCTTCTTGAGACCATGTCTCCCTCTCTCCGCCCCTCATTCTGTCTCTCTCTCTCTTTACGTTAAGTAGGAGATGGTCATGTTGCTTTTAAGAGTGCAGATTTCTTCTCTTTGCCCCCACAGACTCGTTTTAACTTTACCGTAGAGTCTAAGTTGTGCTACATGGTGTCGTTTACAAACAGAATAATTAGGGATCATTTCAGTTCTAATTTAAAAAAGAGAATTCAATAACAAAATCACAAATCTAGTTGAACATTGAATTATAGCAATACCATTTGCACAAATAAGCTTTCCCGCTCTTACCATTTAACAATTTATTGATTTTCTAAACACTTTCTCTTACTAGATGCATATTTAAAGCTGTGCTCACTGCAAGAAGACCTTGGAGTGGACCTGAATCTTAAATCTGTTATATTTTCTATATTTTTCTTATTTTTAACAAAACACATGAAAAAAACATACCTAATAATGCAACAGTCCCTTTCTCACTACTTTCCAGCTACCCCACTCTGTCTGTGCCAATCAGCCTTAAGCCCATTTGTTCCTGCTGAAGATGTAAAACTTTAAAAACAGGTTGCAAACTATATATACTTTACATACTTTAAAAAAAAAAACCTTAGTAATTTCCTAAACAGCTGGACACTGTAGTGTTTACCAAACATTACCCAAACAGGAGTAAATACAGCATTTGTTGAGGACTATTTTCAGCTGCAGATGAATACACATTTGGTGCTCTGAGTATTTACAGGACCAGCAAAATAAACCTGTGTGTATATTCATCATAATGGAGGAACATGTCAGTTTTAATAGTTTTTGCTAGTGATTAAAATTGGCAAAAATGATCAGCTTTAAGTGTATTTGTGTGCTGTGTGCTTGAGCGCACACAGAAACTCAGGTTTAAGACAGATACACAAACAGTGCGATGGCACATCCAAAAGTCGCACTGGCTGTCACATCTTTTTGTAAGGTCTTTTACAGCTGACATAGTCTCACAAAGAGACACATACATTGTTAACATATCAAAGTTTCCCACCTGTATTCATATTTAATTGGATGCTTTTAATTACCATCCGGATACCAACTTAACGCCTTCTCATCCTCTCATCTAACCTAATCTTCGCACAGTGACTGAGGACTGGGTGATAAGAAAACTAGGCAGATGGGCCTCCACCCAAAGCTCCGTTGTAATTTCTCCGTTAAAGAGGAAAGGATTAGCTGCGTGATCACAGTTGGCGCCTGAAGTTGGCATTTGTGAGAGTGACACTGTGATGTGAATTTTATTATTCTCCATAATGAGCTGACAGTTATTGCATTGTTGTGCCTTAATTATGTTGGATTGGAATTGCCTTTTCGATAATGAGGAGCCGCCTTCAAGACTCATATTCAATTTTCTCGCTTCTCTAATTCCCCATCACCTGCAATAACACCTCCCCCTGCCAGCATGACAGAGTGTGGCAAGGGACTCCAACATTGTGTATTTACTATAAAGTGCATGCATGAAAATGAAAGAACATGAGCATAAGTAATCTTAAATGATAACCATGGTCCTTTCATGAAAGTACACCATGAAAAGCATGGACAAAGAGCAGCATCTTGACACAGAAATAGTGAAAATGAAACAGTGCATAGTGATGGAGGTGTAGATATAATTGCTAGACAAGTGTGTCAATATTGTGCAAACACCTGGATTACATTAAGTGGCAGTTTTCTATTAAAATAACCTCAAAATCCAGCGTTTTAAAAATTCTCGCGGCAACTACAGTATGATTAAAGAAAGATCGTATTTATGGAAAATAAATTGTGGCCTCTTGAGCCCAAGCACCCCTGGTGCCAGGGACAGCCTGCATTTTTCGAGAGGGGTCCAACTGCAGACCTCCACTGTCAGGTCTCCTCCTCTGTCAGGCCGGTCAGTTTTTTACGTCCCCACAGGACGTAACGTGATGCATTCTCGGTTGTTTCGCTTCTCTACACATCGCGACAACGGTAGGTGACTGGTTAGCATTATCCAAAACATTGAGTAAAGTCTGAATGCATATGTTTGCTGTCAAAATAGCTACCGCTGTCAATATTGTACATCTAAATCACATAAATTAGAGAATGTTACACGTGTGTAAGTATCTGTCGTTCTACATAGGTAACTTTAGGCTACGCTAACGGTGGCTAGCGTTAGCTCCTGAAGTAGCAGGATTAGCTGTTTTTCCTTTGGATAACGTAAGCTACTCATAGACTGTATGAAGCTGCTGTGTGTTTGTTTTTTGTAAAGCATTTTGCAAGGGCATAGGTCTGCATTTGTCTTAATATGTTGACGACGCCCAGGTTAGTTATTTGTCCAAAAGAAGATAAAATAAAGATCTATATCGTTTAGACAGTTTGGTGTAGCTTTTTCACACTTAAGCAGCGTGCAAAGACTCTGGCTGTATGATTTAATCTTAGTTGAACAGAGTGTTTCCCAACCCTTTCCTGAGGAAAGTTACCCCCTGTCCTGCATGATTTAGTCTATCCCTGCTTCAACACAGCTGATTGAAGCAGCTTCAGGATTCATAACGAGTTGATGGTTTGAATCAGCTGTTTTAGAGCAGTGAGAGATTTAAAACACACGGTTCTTATCCACATAAAGATACTACTCCTCACCACAGCCACTGTTGGCATATCATAATTTGCGTGATTTAGATGTACAAATATTGACAGTGGTAGATATTTTGATGAAACATGCCAAGACCCATGCATTCATTAAATGTTTTGCATTATGCAAATCAGTCACTGCTGCCAGCTCCTTTTCTAACTGTGTAATCTGTGTTTATACAGTGAATAAAGTAAAAGTATTATTACAGCTATTATGTCTCCATTCATTCAAGTAGATATTTACAAAATAATCGATACAGGGTATAGGCTACATGTTGTGTTGCACGTGTGTTCGTTTTTACAGATTTTACAGTTTGATAATCCATATAGTCCAGCAGGGTTGTAGTTACGGTCCATAAGGAGGGGCTGAGCTCTTATTGAAGCAGTAAAATCCTGCATCTATGGGGGTCAGTACTTCATTTACCAACCGCCATTATTATTATAAGATAAACACACTAAAAGAAACACTTTTCCAAACTAACTATGCTGCACACCGCATTAATCATGTCATTACATGATTACTAATTAATATGATACAATAAAGGGTGTATTTGCCTCTCATTGAGCAGTAGTCTTTGTTGGTTAATTTCAGGCTTTTGAAACTTTGTTGCAGTATCACACACATCTGGGGAAAGTAGTGTGCTGCTGTGTGTGAGAGAAAGTGTTGACCACGTAATGAGCAAAGAAGGCTCTGTCCAGGCTTCTGTTATTTATTTATTTATTTATTAATCCCCACCGGTAATGTCCGTTATACTACAGACCCCCACGAAGCTCAAATAGTAGTCCACTTCCCACAGTTGTCTGTTTTTCCTATTAAATTCAGCAGTAAAATGCCACAGTATTTAGGCTACTCTTCAAAGGGAAATTATGAATGAGAAGTGTGTGTGTGTGTGTTTTTAAGAAGACTGGAAGAATTAAGTTACACACTTAATCAACGACAATGTTTTTCTGTGAATGGATGTGGCTAGCTGTATGTTCCCCTAGCTGTATGAGTTAACGTCCTATTGTGACAGAATAAATAGTGCCTGTAAAAAAAAAAAGATAGTTACTTTGAATGATTGAAGCGATACACAGTCGACTTTGCTGCTAACTGACACGTTAAGTGCTAAGTAGAATAGGCTCAAATCAATATGCTGTATATGAGGAATTAGCCTGCTAGTTTCCAGTTACAATGTTGACTAAATCCTAATCAAATATAAATCAACGACAAAACCCTCCCCCTATGTCTACATGATTGAAGTTTAAAATTTTTAAAGTGTTTCCTGTCAAATCGAACGCTTTTATTTTGTAGTTTTTGCGTCTATTTCCTGTCCTGACCGGCCTGACATTGGAGGCGGCCTGACAGTGGAGGTCTGCAGTTGGACCCTCTTGCATTTTTCACACACAAACACCATGTAGGGGCATGCTGTCCCGTTTAGTAGGAGTGCAACTTCTTCATGCTGCACGCTTGAAAAAAAGAACAAAGCTCAGCTAAAGCTCATGCTAACTATTTTACCTAAACAAAACACCTTAGCTACTGACTCAATGTGTAGCTAAAACGCATTCTCTGGCGGCACAGCTCCTCGGATCTCTAGTTTGACACTATCCACATATGACCCCTCAAATGAATACTGAGACTTCACAGATTCCAGCAGTCCTATTACTGTACAACGTAGCTAATGGAATAAACCATCAGAAAACAATAAAAACAAACTGATTTTATGCATAAACAACAACAAATTGTCTTACCTTTGCTGTTTTTGTATGTTTGGTTGCATAAAAAGAAATAAATGAACTATTAAAGTAGTTACTACTCCAATGCCTGGCATATTACATCAGGGAGGGACTGCAGTAGGCATTACCACAATGTTCCAGTTACACGGTCTTTGTTATTTTGTTGCTGACTCATAGTACTGACACCAATGACTCTTACCATTCTGCTGCTCTCACTGAGACTAATCTTTTGATATCACTGTGGGGTCTTTTATTCTCCATTTATCTGCCTGTAGAGCATGGATTTCTTCTGTCACAGGAATATTGATCAATATTCATTGAGTTTATTATTAAAATGTTTTGGGGAGATTTATGTTATTTGTAACATGGCTATCTGGAAATATACTTACGTTTTGAAGCAAAATCACAGTCAACATGTAAATAGTAAACATGGCCAAAAGGTGGAGACCACCTGAGTGTATTTTTGTGTCTTTTCATCAACTTTATAGTTGTAGTCAGGAAGTTGGAGAAAACATTCAGCTTCATAATTATCTACAGGATCCGGGTTATAAAGTTGATGTTGCCTTTGAAATTTAGATTTTATACAAGGCGAGAACTTCATTTGGTTAAGGTTGATTTAAACCGTGAGTTCTGAAATTGATCAATGGGAACCTAATTCATACCGACACTCGGCTGGATATTATACAGTACATTGACGACTCTTAATTTTTTAAAATCTTCATAGAGAATGTTTGAAACGTCTCACCTCTACTGGTAAAGAGATCTTTCCAATCTGAATACAAGTGTTGAAGGTTTAGATGAATAAATATATTACATTTATTTTCCATCAAGCCTACTTAAAGGGGAACATGTCAAAGTCTGTTTACAGGTGTTTGGGAGTAATACTGCACAAGCAAAAAAACAAACAACAACAACGCAAAGCCTTTTTTGACTCAAAAGGAGCTGCCTGCCTGATAGTCTGAAAAAAGTGACCATGTTTGTCAGATTCTCGGGCAGTTCCAAAAATTGTCAGATCTCTCCCAATTTGGTTGTCAGAAAGATGTGTGGGGACGGAGTTCCAGTCGCTGACGAGCAGTTTGTTTGAAGAATACTGAAAATGCACATCAGACAGAGCTATTTATTGCAGGCACACAAATGATTGTGTAACCAGTCCTCATGTCAGATGTTGTTAGAAGGCCAAACCCCTAAAAGGCTCTAATGGAGCACAGAGTGGATGGAGTTGTTTCCTAAATGTAACCCAAACCAATTGTACTATGACCATGCATTTCTTTTAAGGTGTACAAACACAATCAGTACACAATTTATCTTCAACAACATGTAATCTATGTATTAAAGTCTACCAATTTCATAAAAAAATCCCATCTCATTAAAATTCGTCTCAATCAGACAGTGTTTCCCCTGTGTTGTCAGCTCCTCTGTGTCTGTCATTTATATCAGCTCAGTTCAGTGCGATTAAATGAAAGGAGGCGATCAAAGCCGTGGGGAGCTGCCGCCTTTCCTCCATGGCTTCATGCTGGGCGTCAGTAAGCGGGAATGCACAGCACCCAAACTCTCAGAGCTGATAAAATCCCTCACAGACTTTAATTAATCCCAAAATACCTATAATTAATAACTTTGCTCCCCTATGGAGTTTTAATTGTTAGATCATCCTCTTGTCAATAATTCAGATCAGGTATTGTTTGAATGTTTTTGATGACTAATTTGGTGTTTAATCAAAATAAAAAGTAAAAGTTGAAAAAGACATGTTATAAAGAGTGTTTAGATGTTGAAGCGTTCCTGTTATTTGAAAAGCGGGATGGAGAATTACCTGCTCTGGTGCTGCAGACGGATCCAGATACAGCACTCTGTGGGCCAGCACAGCCAGGAAGAAACGCCACAGGCAACACACACACAGTCAGGCAACTTCACACACAAACATCTGCACAGATGTACGACACACGTACATGAATTCATCCATAAACTCAGCTGTCCGCACACGCAAACACACAGGTACAAACCCCACAGGCGAAAAACCCAAACAAGATTAGGCCCCCTGTTGACGACACCTGTCAATACAACTTTTGCCTGAAGGATGCAGTTGATGTTGCATGGCGATTCGTTACACACCCACACACGCATGTCTACACTCTCGCCCACACATCCATACGCACACATACACACGGTTACTCAGTGGTTTCTTTTATTACTCTAAATTATTCCATACTCTCTATATATTTTCATCTTTCCTCTTCCTTCTCCTTCATTTTAACTCATTTTACTTTCTGTTTTTAAAAAAAAAAATCTCATCCACATTTCTCTGCTTTGAAGGAGATCCTTATTTCCATAGTCTGGTTACTGTTTCGTTCAGCCTGTATTAGTCTCTGATACTCGCTGGATAAACTCTGGAGTTATTTTTGGATTTGATTACACTGGTTTATGATACTAAAGACATTTCTTCGGTCTGAACTTTTGATACAGAGACATGTGACTGTAAAACATTGTCTCACCACTTCCATTTTCAGTCTCAGGCTTGAAAAGGTTGCTTATATAAGTTGTTTAAGCATTCAAGAGTCAATACGAGCAAATCCAAGTCTGGGAATTTCAAATTTGACTGTGTACAATTTAACATTTAACAATTCCGGCAAGCTAACGAGGTTAGATAACAACCGGACTAACACTAACCAGGTAGGAGATGATACACAAGTCAGGTGCTTCTTATGCCCAACAATCCACCCTGATCACCTCTCTAGCTACACACTCACACAGGCGGAGTGTGCGCCGCGTTCAACTGCGCCGCAGCTGCCGTGCCTATTACGCTGTCATTGTAGTCAATGCTTGTGCTCACACCAGAATCACTGCAGCGTGTCTTAGGCAGGCAAATGCTCTTATTCTGAAATGCTCCATGTGGGAAATTCAGCTCTACAGGGAACTGGGGGGAAAACAGTTCACAGAGCGGCGTGATTGGTTGTAGAAGCACACAAAAGACAAATAAGCAACAACTCAACAGCGTGGAGAAGGCTTAAATGCCCCGCTTCTGTAACGCTTCCGGTGTGAGTTGATGCAGGGCTGAGGACGGGTCAAAACCGCGGTGCAGCCGTAATGCGCCGCACTCACGTCAGTGTAAGACTATGCGACAGTATGACAACATCACACAACTTCAGACTTTGAACGGATGACAAGTGCTGTAATGTCTGGTGAGGACAGCCTCTGTAAGCCCATCCAGGCTGGATCGATTTCACTTTTTTGACAGTTAAACAAAAATAGTCATTCATTTAGTCAAAACCCAAAAACCCTGCTGAAACGGGAGGAATTTAAAGTACGCCTGTATTGTGGTTAAAATTAGTAACATTTCTGCTCGTCAATTTAACCAGTCATCACAATGCATATGATGTAGGCCTGATCAGTGCTTTGTTGACTTCGTTCACTCATGCATACTGAGTACCGTCATGTAAGATTTCTGTCCATCTGAGTCCTCAGTACTGCTTCTTTTTTAAAGAATGTAGGTAGGCCTACTCATGGTGTCATTAATTTAAGTGTTTGGCAAATTGCCCTATTTCCTGCTCAATCAAGCAGTAAGAAGGAAAAATGTGCTTCTGTGTGTTAGGTGCAATGGGTGGTTTAGTCAACAAGTACTCCCAAGTTTAAAGACAGAATAGGTTGTATAGAACTGCCCTTTAGAACAACACATTTAAGTTGTTTGTTTATTTTATTTGACATTGCAATCAGTACATTACTGCGAACAAGTGCTTCGATTTTTTTCCAGTGCCTCCAAATTGCTCTTTCCAGACAGGGTCTGTATAGAATCTGGCGGCCCCCTCAGTTTAATGATTTAATTAGTCATTTGTGTGATTTGTGTCAGCAGACTGATGGTTTGGTACTAGAACTAATATTCTGTAAGTGATGATGTCTGTAAAGTTCAGGGTAAAATTCTTCGTATTTGTATGACTAAAATCACTGTACGCCAGGTGTTTTCACTTTGCCTCAGCTCTTCTCAGGACTCTGTGGACCTGTATGCATTGTTCTCTTGACAACTCCCTCACTCTCCTGTTAGTTTTGTGACACCTGTTAGGGCGGGACTGTTATGGTTGTGTTATATTGTATTTCTGGTTTTATTTTGAGTATTCCACGATCGCGTGTCTATGTTTGTCACTCACCTCTTTAATTTTGTTTACTCCGTCCTTGTGCGTTGAAGCGTGCTTTACATCTTGATTTATTTTGTAGTGTTCTGTCTCTTGTGTTTTGCCTAGTTTATTAATGTCCGTGTTGTTTGTCTGGTTGTTATCACCTGTGTCTCATTTTGTCACTTCCCTCTTGTATTCTTAAGTCTCTGGCTCTTCCTTGTCTGTTTTGCTTCCTCGACTCTCCCGCTTGCAGCTTGAAGACGCGATGCAGGGAAGCGTGGAGGTACAAACTGAGAAATGAGAAAGGCCTTCTGTTTGTTCTTCAATTTGTGTGGGATCGCTAGTTCATGTTATCAAGTGTCCCTTCTCCTGTGTTTGGACTTTTCTGTGCTTACAAAAATTCCACATTACCTGTGGATTTTCATGTTCCTTGCATTGTCTGTTTATTCATTGTTAGTTCGTAGTTCATTGGATTGTTTGTTCCTTGGACTGCCTGCTTCATATCCATTTAAGTTTCATCACTGGCAAAATAAATATCATTAACTGTACCTGCCCGGCCTAGTGTCCTGCACATCGGGTCTAAAGTCCTTGTTAACCATGTCTGCGCTTGACAACGGTGACAACTCACATCTTTGTCATTATTAATGGTTCAGGTACAGATTTCAATCTGAGCAGCCAAAACAGGTGAAACCTGTGTAGGTTTTATTTAAAACATGTAAATCTTACATATCTTTTATATAACTTATTAGTTTGCTGGTGCTTTTGTATCGTGTTACAGTTCCATGGTTACTGTGTGTACACTTTTATTGTGTTTTATGTAGCTTTTAGTTAGCCTATTGTTTGTACTGACCTCATGAAGAATGAATTGCACTAATACACTATTAATCCCAGATGTATGAATGAAGTCTCATACTGTATCATATTTCCGCTTTTCTTCCAGCCACGTCTTCAATTTCCTCTTGTTCCTCCATCTCGCTATTGAATGTTTCCTCTGGGAATATCAAGCTGTTGTCTCTCCTCATCTCCTCCGTCCTCACCCCTCTTCCCCCCACCCTGATGAGAATTGACAGTCATGTTCCAGTCGCTGCAGACTGTGAGGGGTGGGTAGACTGAGGGGTTGGCTGAAAGGGTGGGCAATGAACATGTGTGTGTTTGTGTGTGTGGAGGGCTGCTGGCAGCAGGAGCCATGCTGGGATTGCCCTCTGCTGCAGCCGCTAAACATTCAGCTGCCTTCCCATCAGCCCCACTGTTATTACCACGGACCAGCAAACCCACTGACTGACTGAACAGCTGCCCAGAGTGTGTGTGTGTGTGTTTGTGTGTGTGTGAGTATGGATGTGTTTTTTTATAGTGAAGCACTGCCAGTGGTGTGCGAGTGCTTACATTTTGAGAGTGAAATGATGTGTGTTTGTCTATATGTGATTCAATTGCTGCCAAGTCTGTGTGTTTTTCATTTAAAGGGAAATTGAATGATGAATATTGTGAGGAGGTTTTATTATGTGTCTATACATTTGTGTGCGTGAGCTGAGGAGAAATGATGAGGCCAAAGAATGGTGCAGGATAGCCGTTTTGCTTGTTCTGTGCTTATGTTTGGATCATTTAACACTGGTTGCCAGCTAGATGTTTCAAATATTCTGTCTACTTTAAAGAGTAGGAATTTATATTACTGAAAAAAACAGCACAACAAATCCAGGAAGTGTATTGGATGAGTCAGAATTAATCTCATGATGCAGCATGAATTGAGATCTGTAATTCAAAGTAAATGTGGCACATAGGATTAAGCTCATTTTGAAACACAAATACCGTAAAACTTCAATTAATGGCCGAGTCCCAAATAGCCGCCTATCTCCTTTACTGGCCTGGTGTGGGAACACATTCTGACAAATAAACGCAGGTCCCCATTAAACGCCTGGTCTGGTTTTTCTAGAAGTTTTTTGGATGTATAAAGTCACCCGCTTTAGCTATTTCTAAGCTGCTTAGATTGTTAATACAAATATTAATGATCAATATGTCTGTATGAACATGTTACATATCGTTAGATCGGTTAGATTCTCCACAATAGTCGTTCAGTTAATTTAACGGAAACAACAAGCCCCAAAGTCTAATTCTTATAGATTTACCGGTGTAACCTGCCTGGTACAAGAGCGGAAAGGGAAAAAAGTGCTGACTGCCGTTACCTTTGAAGTGCTTGTTAAGTCTGCTCGTTATGTCCGAATGTGTCCCTTCCTTGATTATTTATATTCCTTTAGTCTGACAGGGTCCACCGATCAAAAGAATCAAAACAGCTTTTCATATAAATGAATCCAAGTTGTGAATCCTATCATGTGAAGTCCATCACTGTCTGTCTGCTAACTTCTCTCATCCTGCACCATGGTGTTTTTCGTGATGTTACTTCAAAATAAAAGCACATGTCGGAGCTAGATCAAATGAATGACGTGTACTTTATATTATTGGATACGTTTTATACAAGTAATATTCTGTTTGAAATAAATAAACTGTTTGATAGTCATTTTCGTTTTGTGCAAAAGGAATTAAAGGCCTGTCCCAAATATAGGCAGGGTCAATTCAGTGATTTTAGCAAATAAAAGCCCAGGCTATTAATCAAAGTTTTACAGCATACAGTGGTGGAAGAAGAATTCAGATAGTTTACACACTTATTACAATTAAAAAGCAGTTTGTGGTTTAATACTACAGGTACCAGAATTCTGTGGGCATAAAACACTCCTTAGGTGCATCTGAAGTCCCTTATTTGTAGTAGCCATGGGCAATACCACTTACCTACTTTACGATCCATACCAAATAATACCCAATCTGGTATTGACCATACTGATACCGATACCAATACTTTTGACATATTTCATGTCTAGTTTAATGCAAGTATGACTATGACAGGAGAAGTACTTCCTATCAACGAGTATAATTAGATCATCCTGGTGACTGTAAAATACTAATACTTAACACTAGTGGTGGGCATAGATTATTTTTTTTTTTAATCTAGATTAATCTAGAAATTAATCTAGATTAATCTAGATTAAAATGGCTCATTTGAATTCTGCCGAAGGCATTTAAAATATGTGTGCGAACGGGTTTCAAGCCAGGTTTCAAGCCAGGTGGCGCATTAGACCAGGGGCTCATCTCCTGTTTCCAAAATGCATCACAAACTGCTTGAGAAAGCTGTTCTACTATGATAATTGGTGATGAAAATAAATCATGTTCAATAAGATGTACTTGTGTATAGCGTGTGATGTGCTTTGCGTTTAGGTGGTACTTGAGACTGGAAGAACTCCTACAGTAAACTAATTCCGCATTGCACAAGGTGCAAACCAGGTGTTGTGCCGAGTTCTGCCTGCCTGCCGAGAATTGCATGCACCTCCAATGCTTTTAAATGCTGTAAAATTCTTTGTGGACTTCATCAATGGTGATAAATTGATTTGAAGTATATATTTTATGAACGTTTAGAGTCTTTAATATTTTAATACACTTAGTAGGCTAGAAGGACCATTCCTTGACATTCAGTACATATATGTGGCGATAAAGCTGTTTGATCAATGAGCACAGCAAAGTGTCTGAGAAGGACCTAAAGAGGTGGATGCATAATTCAGCAGATCAGATTTTGTAGGCTCCCTGCCGAGATTTGCATCCACCTCTTTTCTCAGCATAGATGACCTTTAGCACCCGCGAGGTGCATGCGATTCTCGGCAGGCAGGCAGAATTCGGCACAACACTGGCGGCTTCAGAAATGTTCAGTACACAAAGTGCTGTCCAACAGCTGTCTGTGGACGATGTTGCTACAGTTAGTGTGAGTAAATACCGCATGACGCGTTTTTTAATCAACCGGCGTATCAATAACTAACCTGGCTAGTTGTAAACAAACAGCTGGCCGAGCGAGGTTGTAACTGGAACGCCGTCAACTCGGGTGTGACGTTCATTCCCAGCTCCGACCTCGAGGTAAATGGAACGCAGCAACAGCTGCATCCATGTTAGCACGTCACGTTTGATGTGGTAATTTCACAGTAGGCAGACACACAGGTTCGAAGACTCGTTCTTGCCCCTCACAGTGCAATTCGGTATACATCTGCGCTAAAATATCAAGGTGAAAGTCATCATAGCTGGCGTAGTATAGACCCAGCTCCCAACCTAATTTTGAGAATAGATTAACGGCGATATTTTTTTTGTCGCCCGATAAGAGTCTCACGTTAACGCAGCATGTTAACGCCGATAATGGCCCACCACTACTTAACACACGCTCACTCCAAATTACCAAGTTTAGATATCAATCCTTTTATGTGAGTTTCGATCCTAGACCAGGAAACGTTGGAATCAGAAATATCCATACTTTAGTATCAATCCGCACTAATCTGTAGTGTCCTCCTCCCTACTCGATCCTCATTTGAACCAGAAGTTGTTCTGGTCCGCCATCTTGCAGACCATCCCAAAGCTCTTATAGAGAGTCTATGTCACTCGGGCTGACACTTCCGTTGCAGGCCCATGGGACCTTATTTTGAAATATATAATACGTACGGTAAGTCAGTGGCGCGAGACATCTTATTTTTTGATCCTGTTTGACCTGCGCCCTGAATTACGCATATGATTTTGTTCATCAAGAAAGTTGTACTTTGTCGTAAAACAGCAAAGTTACATCTAGTTTTGTGTGAAAACCATTCAATGAAGTATTCATCTCTCGTCTCACACAATATCGCTAGCAGTAATGCCAGCTAACGCAGTAATGCCAGCTAACGTTCATTTCTTGGTTGCTGCTAGCTAGGTAACTAAGCTATGTTCCACGAAAAAATATATTATAATATATATAACCTGAAGTGTTTAATCCAACGACAGCTAGTCCTTTTATCACATCATCGTTTGCTTCAATTATTGAGAGAAAAAGTTACGTCACATATGTGAATTTTGGGTTTGAGGTCTTTGTAATTATGTATTTTATACATTCTTGTAGCTCAACTGTTTTACATCAAACTATGGTTTTCTTGACTTTTAAATGTGTTAACAGTCACTGGACCGACATTACATATCTTTTTTGATAATTTTGTGACATTTAACAAAGCATAACATTATTACAGCACAGTGATGTTGTGCTAAGTTTTAACACAGCCGTACCATAACTTTAGTCCTGCTAGTGTTTACACCTAACATTAAAAAAACATTAAAACACAGCCACATAGCAATGTTAGCGTTAGCCCTGTGTTGTGTTTCCAGCTAACAGCTTATCTGGGTCCGCCAGAGAACGCAACATAACTTTTCTTTTATTTATCAACATAGCCATGCTGTTGTTTCACAGCTCTTGGCTGGTGAACAACCTGGTAGTGTTTGAGATTATTATTAAATTTGTTAATTTTTAATAAGTGTGTTTTATTCATCTAGTGCGTCAAGCTTATTACTTCAATATATTCCCTGCAAATCTGACGTTAATATATAGATTTTACTCATGGATAGGGACGTAAGGCTACTGTATGAATGAGCACTTTAGAGATATAAAGATAGTAATTATAATTATATACATATATATGTCTGGTCTAGTTGTATACTCAGGAAATGGACGGGTTTAGCTGGAGTAGTGGCTTAATTGAATATTGACAACTTATTTCTGTGATTTTTACATGGTTTGAATTTGGTTGTGGCTCCATGGGGCTCAATAGAACAATGATAGAGAAAGCTAGAGAAAGAGGTGAATTTGTGCAGTATACTTTGTCAGTTAGAGCAAGCCAGGCAGCTTTCCGTGTTTGAGAACTGCACTATTTTTAAAAAATTGCCCACTAGAGGGCTGCAGCGTGGCAATAACCAGCCTAGTTAAAATGAACGAAATGACACAAAAAAAGATTAGTTCATTTTAATGAAGCGAGATTTGATGACTCGAGTCTGTCAAAAGAGTGACTTTTCCCATCACTACTGAGGAGCCATGAGCGAAGATACACAAGTGCGGCCTTTGCTGAAGTCTATTACTGATGACATGCCCGCTTATTGGATATCAGTTATTGATTGGACGCTGCAGCTGAAGACAGATAACTAGATTCATCATCTAGTTAAAAGTCTGTGTTCACCGTAAGTCTGAACAACAAAAGCACCAAAACAACTTGTTCCATTTAGCAGAAAGATTATTCTTATGTTATTTCTCCTATTAACTTTTATTATCAAGAGAGAGTCAGAGAGTGTCTGTCATCAATTAAAACCTTTTACATCATTTATTGTCATTTCCATTCAGTCATGTGAGGCTGATCATTCCTGAGTGTTCATTCATGATGACAAGAAAACATAGTAAATGAGTCGGACTAAACACATCGCTAAATTGCACTAAGACCCTGCACATCCAGCCGATCTCATCGACTGCATCTGATCAAAGCAGGCAGCCACTGCTAAAATCAGCTGATGAAATGCATGAATGAAGTTGCAGCTGCTCTCCAAAAGCATTGGATCAACATGTTGCAACATAGTGATCGAACTGTGACGAGTGATGTCACTTGCAAACAAAATGGAGTAGTGTTGAGGGATATCAGAAAATGAAATAAACAGAAAGCCTAAAACAAGGTGTTGCTTTATTATCAGTTACATCACTTCAATTTCCCTGAAACATTTAGCATCATGATTCAAAAGACACCATGATCACATCCTTATATTTGCAGTTAATGAATAAATATTATAAATGCATTCTGCCAGTAGAAATAATCCTGTGCATCTGAGCAAGACACAGTGCAACAGAATACAAGTTGTTCTTCATGTGCAGGTACAGGGCCGTACAGAGACAACTGGAAGGGCAGGTGCTCAAAGGATAAAAGTGGCACATGGAAAAAGGATTTAAATAGGCCTGTTCTTAAAATATTAACACAGAAATATATCGTTATGCATTTCTTGCTGATGCTCGTAAACAGATGCTTCTGTATCAATACATCAAGCAAATGCTCTGATGCAAAAAGACACAGGGAATACCCAACTCTAGCTTTAAAACACTGTGGGCTGACAACTTACAGGGGGAACACGGAACAGTTGCTGTTGAGGGGGTTGCTAGGGATGCTGCTGCTGCTCGTTGCTGCTGATAATACTGGAGGTGATCTGTGACTAGAGATATTAAAACAAACATAGCATATGTATTAGCTAATTACACAATTATGGGACCATGAAAAAATGTAAAGATTGCTGACAGTATTTGACACTGGCTCACTGTGACTGACCTGCTATAGTGCTGCAGCCACTGCAAAGGCTGACTGCTAGGGAGACGCTCACAGAGCTGCAGGTAGAGGAAATAAGATCCCAGATTAAAAAGAAGTGTGGGAAATAATCTGAGAAGGAAACATTAATGGGGGAAAGGATGAGGGTGGCAGGGGTAAGAGTGAGACAAACAAATCTATAGACAGAGGTGTGTGTGTGTCTACTGTATGCAATATTGTGATAATTTTATATATTGCATTGTGAATCTGAGATATATTTGGATTTTTATTGATTATATGTCTAATCATAAATCTAAATAAATAAACTAGCATTAATCTTTCACATTAACATTTCATTCCTTTTCCTGAAATCTAATAGGGCCCTTTCTTCATCACTCTTTACTCTGATGTCAGAAATATTATTTCTTTTACATTGGCACTGACACGGCCTTCGCAGTGGTGCAGTGGTTGGCACTCTCACCTCACAGCAAGAAGGTCGCGGGCCTTTCTGTGTGGAGTTTGCATATTCTCCCCGTGCCTGCGTGGGTTCTCGGGCTTTCTCCCACCATCCAAAGACATGCAGGCTAGGTTAAAAAAATGTCCTTAGGTGTGAGTGGATGTTAGTCTATGTGTGGCACTGCGATGAACTGACCTGTCCAGGGTCTACCTGCCTTTCGCCCAATGTAAGCTGGCTCCAGCCCCCCACGCGACCCTGTACGCAGGATAAGCAGTTGACGATGGATGGGATAGATGGCACTGACTTTTTTATTTGAGTTTTTATTGTAATTGTGGTTTTTGTCAAAGGTGTCCTGTAGGCAGAGCTGCTGAATCACTAACGGTGTCTGAACTGGAGGGCTTGTCACGGATGAGGTCATCAGGTGAAACGTCATCATGTGGGTCATTTTTTTTTTTTACTGCTAAATTATTTTTCATTTTACTAATAGTTAGATTGGGCAGCCCTACACAAAATGGCCTTTACAACTTTAAAAATAAATAAGTTAAGGTAATTTGTGTTGATAAAAGGGCACTTTGGGCATCAGAGGGCAAAAGGTCAGGTGCTCAAGCACCCAGTGCACTCTCTCTGTAGCTGTTACCTGTTCAGACACGTGCAGAGTAAGACAACATGCTCTGGCAGTGATGACTGTAAACCTTTATTAATATCAGCACAGTTCACATGTGCGCCAACACAACCTCCATCAAAAGTCTCTCCAGCAGTTAAAGCTTTAAACGCTTTGGAGGAAAAGACATCACCTACTAACTGTGGCAAAGTGTGACAACAATCGCATTAATAATTTTCAGTCTAGTTCACTAACCCTTACGTTATCATCGAATACATTTAGCTGTGCTCACATTGCTGAGCTTCCGGTGAAAGGCACACAGATAGTAATGTTAGTTGCTGAAAAGCAAAGAAAACTCCCGCACACTGTCTAACTTGAAAAATATGAAAATGTATTGACATGTTTTGATGCTAGACCATCAGGAAAATTGTGTTACATAGTGAGAAGATCTTTTGTAGGAGTTTACTTGATTGTCTACACCAATCACCTACTTCCCCATATTTACATGTGGTTAATGGATATAGGTTCCTGTGCAGTGAGCAGACATACTCTCAAATCTTGCTGGTACCTTATAAATCAATAAACAAAAAGAGAAACTAGCATAATAAACAACACATATGACCCAACAGTAGTTCCAAAAAGACAACAATGCCATACTCATAATATAGATGTTAAATTTCAATGAGATTTGTAAAATTTCTGGAAAAAGAGGCACAAACCTAGGCACCATTTTGCATCTAATTATGCAAATTTATTTATTGGCTTTTTTGAGAGGGAAGTTGTCTTGAATCCAGTTGTGAACCAACATTTGTCTAGGATTGTAAAATGGTACAGATACATAGTTATCTATGCATCTTCTCTCTCTCTCTCTCCCTCTTTTTTTTTTTTTTTTTTACAGAAGCTAGTCAGTATTTGGAATTCTATGTAGAAAAGTTTGCCAATATATTCCTTCTTATTGTAACATCTAAGTCGTTCACATAACTAGTTTGTTGAGAAAATTATGACAGTCAGTGGAAACCAAAATCCTCAACCGACTCAAAAATCAAAATTCAAAATCACTCCTGGGTGCACAGATACATGTCCTAGAGGTTCTCAATTGGATTGAGGTCTGGGGAACACGAGGGCCAATAAATGGCATTATTGCCTTAGTCATGCAGGAACTGGAACATGCATGAGCACACAGCATAATGTTCACCACAACCTCTCCAGACTCTTTCACATCTCTCACGTTTTCAGTGTTAACTTGCTGTTATCTGTGAGGAGAACGGGGCGCCAATGGTGGACCTGCTAATTTTAGTGTTGTCTGGTGAATGTCAATCAAGCTGCACGGTGCTGGACTGTAAGTACAGATTCAACCACGTCGGACCCTCGTGCCACCCTTATGGAGTCTATTTCTGAGTTTGGTCAGAAACATGCACACTCATTGTGTAAGGTCAGGTCATTGTGTAAGGTTCTGGCAGTGCTCATCCTGTTCCTCCTCACACAAAGGTCCTGCTGCTGGGTTGATGCCCCTGTCCGCCTCTCCTTCTGTGACAGCCCATCTCCTGGTATCTCCTCCATGCTCTTCAGACTGAGCTAGGAAACATAGCAAACCTTTTTGTGACCGCATGCTGGGCTACCTGTGCAACCTGAATGGGCTGCAGGAAGTGCCTCATGCTACCACTAGCGATTATGAAAATTGTCTGTAGCCACCACCTGCAAAACCATTCCCTTTTTGGGGGTTGTCTTACTGTGTCCTCTCCAGTGCACCTGTTAACTTTCATTTGCACCAAAACAAGTGACATTGAATTAGAATCGCTTGGACAGTTAAATATCCCTTAAGGTTAACTGACATTAAGTTATACTGTAATGATTAAGTGTTCCCTTTTTTTGAACAGTGTACTGTAACAGTGTGCTGTTTCCAACACTGCAAACATGTTTTTGTCAAACTGAACCTATCCTTTTAAATCACCATAAAAACCTTTGGGTTTTGGCGCCTTTGAAAACATTAATACAATCTTTTTCATTAATTTTGTGGTGCATACAATGGATGCCTGCAGCACGTTACTTTGTTAGCTGAGCTGCTGCTTTTGTTCTTTGCATGTGATGTCTGTAAATGGTTTAGCACTTATGAAATCACCACTGCAGATCCAGACAAAATTAGGGCTATTTTTTAAGAGGACACGGAAGCACTGTGTCTTTGCAAATATGTGTTATGAGTTGTTGCCTAGGTGCCCTAATAACACAGCAACAAAACAGGCTTTCAATGTTTAAGGCTTTATGGTCCCTGAGGGACAAACTGAGCTGCAGAAAGGAACACAAAACATACGCTATATAATATTATATAGTATACGTATGAGCTTTATAGGCTAGATAATATGAAATAAGGTCAATATGCTTTTAGTTAATACCTTACTGTTTAAAAGAACATTTTCTTTAGCTGGTTTCTACAGTCAAACTTGGATCCAGTACATCATGACATTTATTTGGACTTGGTGTGGATCCCAAACCTGCTGAATTCACTGCTTTTCTCTGATCTGAAAATTAATGTTGGTGTCACTGTGCTGAAAACTCTCCAAATGGTGGAGGAGGGAAAAGAAACTTCTTGAAGTCTCCTCTGGCAGAGGATGTGCAGATGTGTCCTTCCCAGACATCTTTACAGTTTTGGCAGAGATACCTTGCTGTGGCCACGGCCAGAATATTACATCATTTTCAAAACCTGAGCAAAAATGGCAGTAAGGTCATATCTTTTCTTCAGGTATAATACATTATCAGTTGGAGGATGAGGTCGCTTTACCTTTAGTCTCTTACAACAGCACTTCTGCATGTTTGAGCTGAGAACTCATCAGTCTTGTGCCATTTAACCACGAGGGGAAAAGAGGGAGAGCAACATTAAAAGAGCAACAGCCAAACCTCATATGATGGAAAACCACGTGGGAAATATGATGGAAATGTAACCTTTAATTTATTTACTCAATTTATTAATGTGAGAAATGTAACAGTCTCAGTTTCAACTCAGGTTTGTAAAACAAAAACCCTGTAAAATTAGTTTTTAATAAGAACTTGAAGGCACATTACATTGTGCCTAACGACAAAGGCTAAATCTGCATGTCACCAGTAAAAATCAACATCCTAAGGACTTGATGATACATGTAAAAGAAATTGAAAAATAGCATTGCTCTTGTATTGTGATGTAGTTAGTGTTAAGTGTAATAAAAAAAATAAAGATCAGACTGTTGTTTCATTCTAGCATAACCCTGTTTAGCTTTGAATAAGCAAGACAGAGGTTCTAGTTATGTTTGCAGCTGCCATCAGAGCAGACAAACTCACTGATCAATCTATCCCTCACACTTTTGTTCTTGTGGTTTTGGGTTGTGAAAGGCTTAAAACCCCAAACTCTTTGCTTAAGTTATTGTTACTCAGTTATTATTAGATAATTGTGTTTGTAACACTTAGCTTAATATTAGTGACATGGTTAGTCAGTCAGTTGGAGTTTGGTGTGCACCATCTAAACTACTATTTGTGGTAAATAAATACTGAGCACTGTGCTGACATTAAAGTAAATTAGAATGAAATTCATTCTATTCCATCTCCACAGCACACTTATGTATGCTGTAGCCCACAGGGGTACATAATGTCACGTTGCATTTTGTGTATTTCAGAGGCTAATCTACCATAATTGTTGACAGCTGCTGTTTGTTTACATGTGGGGCTAATTTGGTCATACTGCTGATTTTTCATTAAAATGTACAGGTATGATGAAAAGTGAAGGGGAGACGTTGTAACAAACTAATAAATGGTAAAAAAAAAATACAGTAACTATTAGAAATAAAAGGTTAGACATAAAACAAACAATCCAAAATATTAATATACCCGAAATGTTTTCACCATAATATTGAGTTGAGTCACTGAGTCATTCACAAATAGACCCTCACGCTAAAACAAAGTTTTGTTTATATTATTAATATAAAACAAGATATGTATGTAGACTGCAGGATATCTGTCATGTAACACAAGGCAGAGAAAAACATTGGATTGTCTTCAGCCAGCCCCCAGTCTCATTCCTGAGTCACAATGACCTTAATGTGCTCCCTCCTGCAGAAGGGCTACAGCAGAACCTGCCCAGTTACCTGCAAAACTTGTGCCCTGAACATTAACCTAAAAAACCTGAAATATTAATATTCCAAAGGTCCAGATGTCATGGAAAGAAGTTGTTTCACTTGTGTAACAACTCAAACAGTGCCCCAGCCAAGCATACCAGACATAACCAGGGCAGATCTCTTCCAACTGAATATTTTATTTAGCTGTTAATGAGGAAAGTGCCTTCAGTGTCATCAGAAAGTCAATACATATTGACATCCAGATTATGGTGTGACTCAAAATATACCAGGTTATTGAACCTGTTGCCACTACATAGCAACCAGAAGCCTAAAGGGGAACCCAAACAGTGCATTCAAGGTAAAACTAGAAAATAACTAGGTAAATTAATAATTCATATTTTTAAAATGGCACATTTTAAATCACAGAAAATGCAAGCAATCTTCTTTCTTATCATTCCAGTTTGTAATTTTTTTTGCCATTCATTAGCTCTATGAATGGCAACATCAGTTACAGCTGAAATCTCAACAGCTATTGGTTGGATTGCTGTGCAATTTGGTGATAACCTAACCTCTAGCACCACCTGCAAAACGAATGAAATTTCATTGAGACATGAGGCTCAGCTGTCTTTTGCTTTTTGCGCTAATCCACAAAAGTAAATTAAGCATGCTGAAACATTATATCTCCTAAACAAGTGTGAGTGTGTTAGCCGTGATGTGACTGCTGCATCACTGAGGCTCTAGTGTGACTGGAGACTCTTAAGGTGAGGACAGACAAAGCAAGGCGAATTTTAGAGACGGTGCAATCAAGCGTAAATTCAACTGAGGCAGCGCAAACCAGGACGTGTTCATATGAGTTCATCTCAGGGCTTTTAGTCTTGTTTCCTTACAACTAAATTACATGTCAATAAAACTACAGAATCTCAAGTAAAAACAGATTTTTTTGACCTAGGATGATAAATCTGGAAAAATACACTGTAGCAGAATATTGGACAACACTAAACACAACCAATGGCAGATTTTATGCTCACATAATTAGCAACTCTTGACAAATCAGCTGATCCATAGGTTTCATCATTATCAGTCGTTGTATGTAAAATGCTTAATGTAATATTAGTGTGCAAGCGGAATTAATATGAGAATACCTGTCTTAAAGCAAACTTAGAATAGATTGCCTGTGAGGATGTGTGGATGTGAGTGAAAATGAATGAGGCCCCTCTGGCCAGTGCTGAGGTTTCTCTCTGACACATATTGATTGTGGGGCTGAACAACTGCCCTGGGAAAGGCTGCGTACCTGTCATACTGTGTGTGTGTGTGTGTGTGTGTGTTGTGAATGCGGGCTTGTTTTACTATTATGATAGGGTCCAAAAATTGGGATTCTACTATACTTGGGGTGTGACAGCTTCGTGGGGACCAACATGCTGGACCCCACCAGTTTATAAGACAGTTTGAGGGTCAGGGCTTGGTTTTAGGGTTCAGGTTAGAATTAGGTCAAGGTTAGGGTAAGGTGCTAGGTATTGTATTATTTCAATGATGGGTCCCTACGAAGATAGTGCAGAGAGAGAGAGAGATTTTGTGCCTGCTTCAACATTTATGTCCTTACAAAGACCAAATGACCTTCAAAGATAGGAAGATGAGGAGAAGCTGAAAGCTTATCTGTGTCTTCGCTTCAGCGGATACAATTAGACTTTTGGTAAGAGATCAGGTTAGCCCTGTAGTGATGGAAGTTCAATGAACATTCAAAAATGAACCCACTAAACACAAGAGACAGTTAAATGTCAGCTTTCTCAGAATCAAATAGGCTTCCAGTTTGACAGCAGCAGCATTATCAGCAGTGCAAATGGTTACTGACACACAGCTGTGTTGGCAGAAGTTGGCGGTAACTAGCTAATTAAAAGGTAATGACCTGTTTGTGTGCAATCTACATAATGTTAGTTCAAATAAGTAAACTTTCAGTTCAGTATTGAGACCCATACACAGCTTCTGGACTGTTATCAGGGGACACACTGGCCTCAATATCACCTAAAACCCTGCCATGGAAATGTAATTTTACTCACCATTAGTAAGCCTTTGTTTTTCATAGAAACAAACAATCAAAACAAAACATAAAATAGCCAAACAATTCAATGAAATTAAAAATAAAATAAATGTCATAGTGGGATTGTTCAATGTGTGTGTGTGTGTGTGTGTGTGTTGGTCTGTAACATAAAAAATGAATTCAATTCAATTTATATATCGTTAAAACCCTGTATAATAATAATGTATGGTTTTAGATAATGTGTTGTAAGGTTTAGTAACATATTTTATTATCACATTTTAACACCACTTAGTGTAATAAAATAATCCAACAAGTCAAATCCATATAAAAATACATTGTTAGTCCATACCCTTTCAAAAGACATAAGCCAAGTTTCCATCGAATTGTCATGTGAATTTTAAGCATACTTTTGAAATGTCGCAAAAAGGATAAGAAAAAGAAATTGCGAAATAGGTGCGTTTCCATCAGCTGGTTAAGAGCGAATAAACCAGGCTATCGCTGGCAAGCGTAGTAGGTCTGTAATTGACGTTACACATGGCACACGGAAAAAACACTTTTTCCGAATAACTTCTGACGTAGCGAACTTGTAACTCACGTCTGATCAGCTGTTTCTGCTTACCACGTCTTGGCCAGTTTTGCAGTGTTCTGCGCGCCTGCCGAGAATTTCAGGCACCTCGTGGCTGGTAACGGCTCATTTGTGCTGAGAAAAGAGGTGGATGCAAATCTCAGCAGGTAGCCGTCATCATCTGTTCTGCCAAATTATGTATTCACCTCTTAAAGGTCCTTTTCAGATCCTTTGCTTTGCACACTGATCATCACTGCGTCTTTTTGCTGAATCTCAATGAATGCTAGGCTACTTCTACTGAGTGTAATAAAATATTAACAACTCTAAATGTTCGTAGAATAGGCTATATACTAAATAGAATAATTTATCCCCATTGATGAACCCCACGAAGGGTATTATAACGTTTAAAAGCATTATTGGGAGGTTCAGCGTTATTTGGAGATATTCCCATTACGTGCGGAGACATGGCTGGTAGCAGCTTGCCCACTTGAAACACATTCCTGTGGACCTCTCTCCATTTTTCTAAGATCACTGGCCATCAGGTCCATGTGGCTGGTTTTGTTTCTGGTTTTATTCCAGCCATGTGTAACGTCAACTACTGACGTAACTATGCTTCCCACAGCCTGGTTTATTCACTCCAAACCAGCTGTTGGAAATGCACCTATTTTACCCCCCCCCCTTTTGCGACATTTCAAAAATACGCTTAAAATTCGCATGACAATTAGATGGAAACTTGGCTAACGACTGTCTTATTTCTTTTTGTATTTTCAGTCACATGGTTTTCATTAGCAAATGTTACTGACTCCCTCTCCCTGTGACTCATGATAATTCTCTTGTATAGCTCATTCTTCTGTTTTTTTATTGTTTATTTTAACAACTTAGCCTGACTAGAACTTTTCCAAATTGGATACACAACACACAAGTGCAACATTTATAACATACCCACATCAGGAACACTATATTTTTTATTACTACTATAGGCTATGTCTAAAATGTAGTAGTAATAAAAATGTAGTGTTGTATTGTGCAGCTGTGGCAAGAATGGGAAACTGTCACGTTACAATAGATGTCCTATACTAAATGAGAAACCAGTTACACCACCCTGGGAATTGCTCCTAGAGAACTCTGCACTAAATTAGCACCATTAACAATGAAAGCACACAGGTTCGTTTAACTGTAAGGAGGAATAGGAGAAGGCAGATACGTGGTTCACATTCAGCACATTTAACAAAAATGTTTATTTATACAAGACATACACGGCAAATAGGAGAAGGGATACACCCACCAATGGGCACCAGCTCACCCTGCCTATGACTTTAATTTAAAAAAAAAAAAGATTGTTGTTATAAAACATACAGTGTATATGAACTTAATTTACTTAAATGCGTAGTATTATTCCTAGTAGAAGAATCAGACATTTTTGAAAAGCCCTGGATTTCAAAAGGATTTTAAAAAACAAAGAACAAACAACAAAAGGCAGCAAATAGAAGTTTACTCCGCTTAACTAACGTTATGCGGGTGAGAGAGAGAGGCTTTAGAGCTTGTCAGCGACTACTGAATTGTCCCCAGGAATAATTTTGATCAAACCATAATATACTGGACCACTGTTTGCAATTTAGCGAGAGAACAAGATGATACAGCTCTAACTCTGTGTCTGTCTTCTCTCCTCGACCTGAAGTGGCTGCACTTTATCAAAGGCGCTGAAATTAGGCTAACGTGGATTTGTGGTGAGGTTGATCACCTGATCACAAGTGTTTTCAATTAGATTCCCGTTCCACCTCCTTGTCTTATCCAGTAGGCATTCAGCTAGTACAGCTCTAAATGGGGTTCTGCTTCTGTCAGAAGGGGAAACTTGCGTCAGACTAAGTAAACCTTGATTGAAAGACAGATAACCTAAACACTGTCTTGTTTTAAAATGATACGCACCCATACATGCGTTCACTGGACTGGTCCTCACACAGGTTGCTGCTGAAATGCGAGAGTTTTGCGCAACACAGTTAAATTTTGAAGTTAGGGTGAGTGGATTAGGGGACAGCGACTTATTTAAAAGCCGTCACTGTCGCCTCCATTGAGTGAACCCAGCTGTGACATCAGACATTCAGTGGTGTATCTGGACTGACACTGGACTGCATTGTCATCAGCGGCCTTCCCCTCGACACACAGCTCAGCTGTTCACTGGAGCAAGTGTCTCACAAGCAGAGGTGGAGAGAGTAAGTTACTAAAATATTATTAAAAAATAAAATAATATTACTTAAGTAAAAGAACTCTTAAAATCTACTCAAGTAAAAGTAAAAAGTAGCTCATTTAAAATTAATCAGAGTAAAAGTTACTTAGTTAAAACATATTTATACTGATTTAATATCTCAATTATACTTATTTATTAAATTAAATTGCAGTCTTTTGCAATTTGATAAGGGCACAAAGCCATATGGTGTTTGAAAGTTCGTTTGACAGATACTTTGCCAAGCAATGGTGCAAAACAACCTTAGAGACCTTTAATGTTATGAGAAGCACCCTATGGACGCAAATGTGTGAGTGGGCACAGCGTCTCTCTAAATAGGGAGACGATTCATCCTATTTCATCCCCCCACCCCTTCCTGCTACTAATCAGAAAGTTAAATTTTATGACAGACACACCCGCAACTCCGCACGTCACTAGAATCCACCTATGCAGGCACATACTAGCCTATCAGAGTAATGAGCAGAATAAATAGTAGTGAATGTAACTCAAAAGTAGTGTAAAGCCTTACAATTCAGAGACAGTAATATTTTAATATAACTAATTAGCCTACTCTCTAATGACAAGAACTGGTAATTTATAATGTGTTACATTTTGGAAGTAACTTGCCCTGGTAATTTAAAATGTAGCAAAGTACAATCTTCAAACATAGCTACTTAAGTAAAAGTGAAATTACAGCTTGTACTTTAACTACTGTAAATGTAGACTACAAAAACACAAAAAGACTACTCAGTTACAGTAACGTGAGTAATTTGTCTTATTTGTTACTTTCCACCTCGCAAGTTTTGATTATTATAATTATTACTCGTAACGTGTAAACAATCAGACACTGAGACTGGGACAGAGCAAGACTATAGAGTGGTGATTACAGATAAAGAGACGCAGCTACATCAGAGGCAAAAAAAATAGCACATTTTAAAATAAAATTAAACTAAACCATGGATTGAACCGAACCGTGATATTTGTGATTCCTTGCATCTCTAGTGAAGTAGCATTTATCACCTTGACGGGGGATACGTTTTATTAAAATATTACAACTTTCTTTTCTCAAAATATTCTTTTATTCTGGAAATGTCAGAAATCGCAGTTAGAATCTGAATGTGCAGAACTTTGAACATGAGCAGAAACCTGCTGAAACACAGGACCTATTAAAGTCCAGGAGTTTCTAACTGAATTAAAATTATATAATTTATTACTGATGACGTAAAAAGGTGCCACATGCACATTTAAAGAGTTTACCTCAATCAGTTATGCCTACATGTTTGTTGATTCAGCAGTGATGGTATGAAAAGAAGATCTACATATCTATCATATCTGAAAGAAACCCAGAATGCCTAAGAGCTGCTCTGCATTATATTATGTTACAGTTGTAGATTTTTTTGGTTTTATTATACCTTTATTAAACCAGAAAATCTCTTTTTCCAACAGTGTCCTGGCCAATACAGGCAGCAGCATAATTGCACATTTAAGATGGGAATAAATAATCAGTGACAAGGTCATAAAATATCTGAATTTTCTTAAATATTCAGCACAATTCAGCAACAACCACGTTCAAACGAGTAGTCAACCAAAACATCTGAAGGCAGAATTCCCAGCCTCCAAGTCAATTAAAAGCAACCATTAAAGTGAAAATGGCTCACAAAGATTCAGCCACCTGCCTGCTACCTAAAATTTGTATACCTTTGTATAATTTCCACCAAAAACTAAGTGTTATTATGAGAAGATGTGAAGTTTTGTGGGCTGGACTGAGACCCCAATGTTTCAAGTTCGCCCCTGATTGTCATTAAGTCGAAGGTTGTTGGCTTAACCAAAAATGTTTGAAGGTTTGACAAAGAATAAGTGTAGGATTACGGATTTGGAAAAAAAGAAGTGCACAATTCAGAAGTGATGTAGTTAGAACGTGTTTGTTAGCATTAGCAAGATGTGGGAGGTCATTCGCTGTTTGTTTTTTGTTTTTTTTGCAAAAATGCACACGCACACACACACACACACACACACACACACACACACACACACACACACACACACACACACACACACACTCACACAAATCTTCACAACCACACCCCTGTGCTGTGTTTAAACTGAGCACTGTTTCCATTAGGCTTGATTGGAAGTGTTGATTGATTCTGTCCATGTGTTGTCAGATCAGTGTGGGTGAGGTAGCCACTCTACTTTATTGGGACACGATGGCAGACTGAGGACCGAAAAGAGCTGATCCAGCACATAACAGAGTGAAACAGACTATGGAAAAGTTGATGACTTTATTGCATACTCTCAAACCCTTGATTCTGTCTGTTTCTAATCTCATTCTGAACATTGTGACTCTGTGCTTAACATTTCTCTCTCTATACTCTGTACATGATCTCTACCTGTTTTCCCTCCACTTCACTAATACATCAGACACCTGTGCTTTTCCTACTTCCAAAAGCAATTTGGCTGTGAAAAGGGGCTATTTTGTTTGCTTGTGTTTTTTTCTGGACTTATTCTTTGATTGACTGAATATAATCCTGTGTCGCACAGTTAATAACCACATTTGAGAAGCTTAAAATGTTTAAGTTTGATAAGTTTGTTTTTGAAAGTAGGTGAGACAGGTTATTTTGTCCTACCAGGTAACACAATTTTTTATACTGAGTTTTATCTTAAAGGAGAACTCCGGGCAATTTTTAAGTTAATCGTTATACCTTTGTGAGTACTGTCTATAGAAAAAAAAACGAGCCGGATTGGTGCTTGCAACACGGAGCTGCTACAGCTAATGCCCAGAGCTCCCACATAGCTAAAACGGCAGTTATGGGGGCATTTACATAAAGAGTGTCTTTGTGCCTCTTAACAGACACAAAATGCAATTAAAATGTCTGTCCATCATGAACAGGGCTCTTACATGACAACAAGATGCGTTTAGCAACATAGCCATTGCGTAAATTCACCTAAATAGTGTATTGAAGTCCATGGAACTCGCGTTGTTGCGAAAAGGTAATAGCATCGAGTTGCTCAAAAGCTGAAATGGTCCGTTGTGCGTCTGAACTCCGACGTGTCTGCTTCACCTGTGAGCTCGATCATCACTCTTCACACAGGCCTCTCACCTGCACACTATTTACCTTTTTCTTGTGTATTTTATACATATTTCATATTATAACATGGTGTATATATGTTTGGTTTTTCTGTTCAGTCCCCGTCCGGTCATCATAGTGTGTATATACGCTCTGTTGTGTCGTTTGGAAGAGTTCTGTCTGTTGCTGTACAACCCTGTCATTTTGGATGTTCCCGTCAACTGCCTGTAAGCCTGAGAACCTGTTTTTGTTTGGATAAAAATCACTTGACCTGAATCTCTGCTCTGGTGTCTTGCGTTTGGGCTCTCACTCCTGCTTTGCAGTCATTCTGAAAAGCCTGACAGTCAGTTCATTCAGTTTTGGAACAACGGTTCCAGAGAAATCAGAAGGAAGAGGGAGAGGACACCTGAGAGGAGGAGGAGGAGAAGAAGAGATGAAGGAAGAGGAACAGGAGGAAGAGATTGGATAGGTGGAGGAGATAGAGGGAGGAGGTGTAGGTGGTGAAGGAGGTAAAGAACAAGAACCTCTGGCCTGTCCCAGACCACAGACAGGACGCTGGGGCAGAATAATTAGTTGTTTTCTGTGTTGTCCTCTGCAGTTCACTAAGGAATGAAAAATGTGTGCAAATGTTTACATTTGGTTTTTATTTTGTTGTGCTCAGAGCTTCATTTAGACCTGAAAATAGGACTTTTGGAGAATTGGGTGAGAATTTGTGGATTTGTGGTTGGAATTTCAAGAAATGTGGTTAATGAATCAAGAAAAACTATAAATCCTTGTGCGGTAGAAATGGTCTACATAAGGGGTCAGCAAATAAGTCTGGCTCAGCTCAGGTGGTAGAGTGCGGCACTCCCGTTGGGAAAGTTGTATGTTCGATAGTTCCCACTATCCAGCGGACTGTCTCCCTTGTGAAACAAATTGATTATAAGGACACTTTTGCACGTGGTCACAATAAAGCTTGTACTGCAGTGTGTTGCACATCCCGCGGTTTGATTCGTATTCATGCTCATGGACTCTTTTAATGTCCTTCAGAACTTTTCAAAGTAAAAGCTCTCAATAAACTGAACATTGAGTATTGCTGCAAAAACATTCTTGTGCTTTTATTTTGTAGGCACAAAAAGAGTAAGCGATTATGTAAGCAACTGCTGCTGTCAAGACAGACCTCTTTTAGCCCTAGCCGCTATCAATTTATTTATCAATTTTATTTTTCTGCTATCAATGCAATCTGGCCACGGGCAAGGTATTATTGCTGGTAAATATCTTAGCTTCCGTTGTATCAAATTTCTTTTTAACCACTATTCATGTATTTTCTCAACAAACTTATTGAAAGTTCAATCCTAAATCACCCCTTTAAAGTTTACAAATATTGGATTTGTAAGTTTCCATGTTCCTGTAGTCGCCCCATGAAGCTGTCTGTTGCAGTGTGTTCTAACCACATGTCGTCTTGTATCTGTGTATTTCATGTCCTGAATGTCAAACTGACAAACTGAATTAGAGTTACTGCAGAACAGTCAAGATTAAATAAGTACAGCTGAGCTGCAGTATAATTCTACTAAACTATAATTCTTTCACTCCTTTCCTTTAAGCCAGCACCCTTATCCCTATTTATCTATTCCTAACAGGAAATCAGCATATCAGTAGGGGCTGATGATCAATACAAATAGCTCAATGATTACTTGGCCACAGGCTGAAATGTCTGGCTTGCAGACTTTTTGGCCCATAGTCTGTTTGGAACTGAGACCACACAGAAGAGTCTCACAACAGCCGTTCCTCCTGGCTCACACACACAAATACAACTGTTCTGTGATGGAGCAAAAGTGCTGTGGGCAAATCACCAATATTTCATCTACTGAGGCTAAGAAATTCATTGTTCTCAAGCCAGATTATTATTATGATGATTCAGTGTAGTGACTGATGTTGACTGATGTGTTAATTGTGAAATGTCTGTGGTTGGTTAAAAGTGTTGGAAGAAAGTAAAATTGCTAAAATTTCGTCATTTTTTTGGTCACTAAAACCTTTTAGGGACAAAATTGTTAAAACAAAATGCTAGAAATGGGTGGAGGTGTTCAGTGTGTGAACAGTCTCAGCCTCTCGGTGGCAAAAAGAAACACTTTTTGTGGATGTAACTTTGCAATTGCCCCAAAGGAATGCATTGCAGCCACTGCATCTGGTTTGTGGCTGCCAGCTTAAGCTACTATCTACTGCACGGATTTCTTCACTTCAGGTTTAAAAATACCGAAACTGCCCTTTAATCTTCTGACCTGTTGATAATTCCTTAACCAGGGCAGCACAGTGAACTGACAAAAATGCAGATGTGAAAGCATATTGTAGAAGGGGTCAAACACTGTGACCATGAGTTTAGATCCCTACGACCGAGTGCGGTCTCATATCTGCAGCGATGAATCCTTTACTACCATTAGTTGTTAACCTTGGCACGGTCCAACTCTGCTGTGAACGGCTGCCTGAGCGCTGCGGGGAGAAGGACTCCCATGCAGTGTGGATCTAAATGTCAGAAGGATGCTTCAGCTGTGGGGCCTCATTTATAAATGCAGCATACACACAAAAGAAGGCGTACGGCACTTTCTAAGCAAACTTTCGTGTTTATTAAAAAAAAAAAAAAACTTGATGGGGGAATGTGTGGTCTTCAACGTTATCTCTGACCCCTGTGTATAACAGAGTGCTATAGAAAACTTCATCCATCCATCCTCAACCGCTTATCCTGCGTACAGGGTCACGGGGGGGCTGGAGCCAATCCCAGCTTACTAGAAAACATCATATAATGTTAAATGAGTTCATTTGTAAAACCAGATATAAGTAATTCTTACATAAACAAACACCTGTTAAATATTCCCATGGTAGTGTGCCTTAAAACATGATTTAAGATGATTACAAACTGCGATTAAAAAAATTAAATACCTTATCAGAAGAACCCAATACGTGTTTTAATACTACTCCCTGGAGCACAAGCAAAAAGAACCATGATTTAGGAAAATAAACTCAAACGGTATGAAATGTATTCTCATAAATAGGTGGACACAATACAAATGTAAAAATTAAGTTTAAACTAATGCCATTTTCGATGCCCTAATCGAGAAAACACAAGTTTCATATTGTTATCACATGCCCATTGCACTATGCCCAGGCAACTGACCCAAACACAGTGCACCAGCATATGGATGTGATGTGTTTAAAATATAACACTATTTATTAAGTAGATCTTTCAGTGTACAGCTTATATCATATAGAACAAAGTCTTATCTCTTTTAACCTTTTTAATTGAGTCAGTGGTGAAATGTTCTCTTTGTGTCTGCATCTACACAGCCTGTTGCACCAACCAAGTTCAAACAAAGCCTAGTTATAACGTAAATTATTAAGTTGTGATTTATGCATTACTAAAATAAAAGCATTTGCACAACAGAGATAAGTTACAATATACCTCTGAGTAATAACTAAATAGTTACACATACCCCAGCGTAGGTGTAAAGTCAACAGTCATTCATTTATCTTTTATACATTGTATCTCAATGCTAACCTAACTCTAGGGCCGTAATCATGACTCACTTTTCTTTCCACCTACTCATCCAGCCCTGCAATTACAGAGAGACCACCCATTGCAAGACACTCTAGACCAAACAAGAAAACAATGCTGTTTCTCTCATTGTCGGTCTCATGGCTCTCTTTTCCCATCCGCTTTGATTAGCAGTGAGATCAATCTAATTTGCCTTGATACACAGGGGCCTTGAATTTTTAACATATGGTGACACAAACGAGGAGCTACAACCAGAGGAAGTCGGGAATCGAGTCACTAAACTTGGAGGTTTGGTGAAATCTAAAGACCTCAAACCAGATGTCCAGGCACAAAATGATGGAATTATAGGCCGAATGGACTAAAACGAAAAAGACAGTTTACTACACTGTTTATCTTTGAGAAAATACTCAGCTCTAAGAGATGTCTTCGAAATGCTGTAACCTTCTGGCAATGTTTAATGCTCATTCCATCCCCCCTAATGATGCATATTCTCCCTGGGCCAATTAGCAGCAAATATGTTGTTATAACCTGTGATTTCATCTCCTCATTTTATCACACTCTGAGTAATTTTGCAATTTCAAAACTCAGCAGTGAGATTCCCACAGGTTGGGTCAAAATCTCATCGGCAAACTGTGAGATTGTGTGTCCTTGAGCAAATAAGCTGCTCTCGGAAAAATCACCGGCTAAATGACCAAAATGTAGATTGGTGACTCTGGGCTTGTGTTGTGAGAGAGATTCAGGGAGATCTGGTATGAATGCAAAGTACACACTCACAGTAGATATCTCTCTATCTGTGTCTGAAGTGATTGTGGGCTGGACCTGCAAATGTGGTCAAATTATGCAAACAAACACACCATGATGAGAGGAACAAAGAGAACATCCTGCTGTTCACCACCCAAACTCCAGTGGTGGTGGTGGTGGTGGGGGATTGGTGCTTCCCTCACTTAACATTGGGAAAGGTCATTTTGTTATTTGTGATGCAGAAATAAATTCAAATTACTAACTGAAAATAAATATTTTGGAAAAAATCATTTCAAAGCTTTAGTGTGTTTTATATAGTGTCACAAAGGTGTAGTTTACCTGCAAAGTCAGTAGAGTAGTACAGCAAGTACAATTCTGAGGTACTTACATTCAGACGTAACATTTTCTGCTACTTTCTACACCACCATATTTAAAGGAGAACTCTGGGCAATTTTTAAGTTAATCTTGATCGTTATACCTTTGTGAGTACTGTCTATAGAAAAAAAATGAACCAGATTGGTGCTTGCAACACGGAGCTGCTACAGCTAATGCAGCCCAGAGCTCCCACTCAGCTTACCTTTTCCCATAGGAGTTCCCACAGGACTTAAGCACGAGACTACAGCTAGCCAAACACATCTAAAACCCTATTTAGGTGAATTTAAACAATGGCTAAGTTGCTAAACACATCTTGTTGTCATGTAAGAGCCCTGTTCATGTTGGACAGACATTTTAATTGCATTTTGCGTCTGTTAAGAGGCACAAAGATACTCTTTATCTATATGCCCCTATATATGCCGTTTTAGCTAAGTGGGAGCTCTGGGCATTAGCTGTAGCAGCTCCGTGTTGCAAGCACCAATCTGGTTCGTTTTTTTTCTATAGACAGTACTCACAAAGGTATAACGATCAAGATTAACTTAAAAATTGCCCAGAGTTCTCCTTTAGAAGGGTATAATTGTACTTCTTACTCCACTACATTTATCTGATAGTTGTAATTTACTAGTAACCAGAGTTTAGAGGGCTTGTCCAAGTCTCATCATTAAAATACATAAACATTTCAATTCATTCAGTTGTCAACAGGACACCAAATAGTTATTTCAGGGCATTTAAAGTCAAGTTACAAGTAATGAATCAAAGCATCACACTTCAGTGAGTACGCTCAAAACGAAGTTGCAGCTGTGTGCCATGATGAGCAGTTTGAAATCAGTGCTCCTGGTAACACATCTCTGCATGGTCACATTAAAACCAGGATCATTACTGATCCTGAATGCTTGAGAGATCAGACTTCAAACTGGTTTACACATGAAAGTAATTTTGGAATTAAAGCTTAACTAGCAGCTCCTGTCAGTATAACTTAGCAGTCACTGACTGAACTTAATTGTACAATTGTTTTTTTGTCATTCACTGGCATAAGTAATGAACAAATTTTACAAACTATTCAGTTCCAGTTCAGTTAACTTTTCAAGGCAGCACTGTAAACCTGAAAAAGTAAGCAGAACTAAAAAAAAAAAGTAAGGCAATCAGTTGCTACAATATTTTGAGTTTATGAACTCAAAATTATTTTTCGTTCAATAAACTCATAATTTTAATTTCTTTGTTTAATCGTTTAATTACTCACAACCCATAACAAACATTGACTTATTAAAGCTCAAATAAGTTACCCGAAAACTTAAGATATTTACGTTAAATGTATTGAGTACAACTAACTCTGCAATACTGTATATCAAAAATGCCCCCTTCACCCCTACAATGGCTGGGATAAAGAGAAGATCTGATTCAAGTGGTCCACTATTTCTTGTGTAGCTGTGCATGACTTTGCATCTTGAGAAATAAAAAAGCTACATTAAGTTTGAGCAGATTTTTTTTGAAGTATCACACTGCTCGTCATCCTCCATCGTACTCTAATTTTAAAGACTACTTTTAAGAACATTTTTAAAAAAAACAAAAAAACAATGCAAAGGCACACCTTGGGCCATATTTAACCTGTGTAGGACAGCAACTTCTTTGTTTTTAAACTTAACTCTAAAACTGGTAAAATATTAAATTTGTACATTAACATTGCAGCAGTGTGTATCCAACTTTCTGGTTCAAACGTAGTGCACTCTGTAGTTTTGAGAACTAAATTAAAACTCAGAAAGCTATGCTAATGAGGTAATAATACAAACTCAGAAATATTAATTTGATATACTTCCGTAACTGAATAAACAAGTTGTCCTCAGAGGGAAATAATGTCCCTAGAACACTGTTTGAAGCTAGAAAGGTGGCTACATAGAAAGGGTCTGCAAACATAAACAAAATAAAACAGTATGAAAATGTGTTTTCCTTTGAGGACAGTTGTTTTTAAATTTCTTTCCTGAAACAACATGGTGCACATTTAAAAGCAATATCTTTATTCATGAATAGCTTATGAACACTTCAAACATATAATTTCAACATATGCATATCATTTGACAATATTATAATCTAAAATTACTAAATTAACAAGTACAAAGGCACTTCTGGCCACCTGGCTGAAAACCTGTGGAGTAGAGCAGCAACTTGAACAGTCAAATAACAGTCAACATGGACAATGACACATATTCATGTTGTCGACCATGCACTAAATAAATGACTGACCAGAATCCAGTATTCCTTCTCAGATCTAGAGTTTTACACGTCTCATCAAGTCATTCTTGAGAGTCTGCAGCCTGAGTGACAGTTTACAATCCTCTAGACCAAGTATAATTTTCTGTGTGATTTCAGAGTTGGTCAGTCCTTTGGATTAGGTTAGATGTAGTGCAAAGATCAGGCCAAACATTACCACCACACCACCTTCTAGGATGACAGAGATTTTCACTGGGTTGTAGTGAACTGGACTCATGGCATTGTCGCTGACGGTTGTTAAGGAGGGCCGCTGATGCATCCCCAAGATCTAATTCATCCAAGACCTCCTAAGAGAAGGAAAGAAAGATTGTGCACAAATCACATCCACTGGAATATCATGTGCACAAAGGGTGTGTCAAGCAAGATATGAATAGGTTAATGTAAAGGTGCATCTCTGAATAATGTGAAAAAGATCATTTCCCCCCTGTAACTGATGTAAAAAAGTTGAACTTCCATGTAGTTTTGATTCATTGCACATAAAGTGAAATATTACAGGCCTTTATTTTATTATTGATGATTATGGCATTAATGCGGCGTGGCATGGAGTCAATCAGCCTGTGGCACTGCTGGGGTGTTATGGAAGCCCAGGTTGCTTTGATAGCAAGCTACAGCTTGTCTGTATTGCTGCAGTAATTCATGCAAAAGGACCCCCAACCAAATACTGTGCGCATAAATAAACATTCAGTAGGTCAACATTTCTGTATTGTACATTCTTTGTTCTAATATTTTGAGATATGGATTTTTGATTTCCACGAGCTGTAAGCTGTAATCATCGACATTAAAAGAAGAACTTAAAATATTTCACTTTACTTCACTTCTTGACATATAGAGGTGGTATTATGTTCATTCTCAGGTTCATCCTATTTAGAGGTTGTACCAGAACAGGTTTACATGGTTTTCAAAAAACACCATTAAGGACTACTAGCCAATCAAAAGCAGAAAAGGGTGGGCCAATGAGAAGCCAGTACAGAGCTTCGGTTCCAGCTGTCCATGTTGCTGACCATGTTGGCAACATGGACCGGAGCAAGAGTTTCTGAGTGGTGAGTTATTAATCTGTATCAAATGTATTGTTCATCCATAAAGTTTTAACTGAGCTCTGTCTCTACATTACAGTAACAACTTTATTTCCATTGACTGCCTCGAGGCTACCTAGTGGAAGGGAGAAGAGGTGTGTGCTGCACCTTGAAAACTAGACGTAATGTGACATACAGTAAATGATGGGCAAAGGAGTTGATCTTACCTTAGGTAGCATTTAAAGAGAGGACCAGAAGTCCATGAGCTGTTTCACTGGTGGGTATGTCATCACTATGGTCTGCAAATGTAGTCTGCATTATCTTACTAATGAGGGGTAGGTTTCTCTCAGTCTTCTTTATTTCTTCAACAATGGCCTGCCTCAAAAAAGACTTGAGGGATCCTCTCCTTGGGGAAAGTTGGGCAGAAAGTTCACTTCTGCATGCTTGGGTCTTTTGATGTTGGAGTGTGAAGGTTCATTGTCAGGGTTGCTTTGGCTTCTTTTTCCAACATTTACAATGATCTCATGACATCTAGCCCATCTCATCTTGGTCCTGTAAATGCCCATTTTAACCTTGATGCTGTTCTTCCAGCCTTTGCATCCAGTGTCAGATCCTGCTTCTTTCAAGCACGGATGTTTGGCTACAAGAGCCTCAGCTGCCATTGCTATCTGGTTATCACTTGAGTGATCCTTGAAACCATTTAGTGTAGACACAAGTTTTACTAAAATATCATGCTTTTGTTCCCTTGCCAGCTGAAGAGGTTTTCCATTCTTCTCAAATTCAGTATTCCCTTCTCTTAGTGTTAGCTCAACGTCAAATATAAATGCGGGAATTTGAAAAGGACCTGGATGTTCTAGGGATGAAACATCTTAAAGTGTATCAGTCAATGCAACAGAACTGGAATCTTGTGCAAGTAAAATACAAAATATAAGATAATATATAACTCCTCAATGTCATCTAGGGAAGTAAGTTTACCATCAAAGATCTTTGTCTTGCAAGCTGAAGTCGTTGTCCAATTCCAATTGTTCTTTTAAAATTGTCAACAGTGTATCAACAAAGGCTGGCCGAGAACTGAGTTTCAATTTTCTAACGCAGTGCTTCTCAATGACACAAAGGATCGTGTGTTGTGGGGCTTCATACGGTGGCCCTGAAGCAAATTGCCACAACACGAAAGCAATTCGCCACAACACTTTGGTTCTCTGAAAAAAATCTTCCTCTCTGACTTCAGTTGTTTGAAGCTGTTCACTTGTGGCCATGCAGAATATGCATGCATACTCTGCTTTGAATGAGTGTAAAAAACCACCTAATCCATAGGCAGTCAGATTGTCAGCAGAAGCACAAAAGATGGTGCCTTTCACATTTTGACCAAGAGATTCAATGAACACACCATCCTGTTCAAGAGTATACCCATCTTGCACCAATGGCCGTAGATTGGCAAGGACCCAGTATACTGCACAAATATGTAAACTTTACATGATGTGTCAAAGGGGTTTGCAATTTCAAGTTCATCAATAAACACCTGCATTGCTTTGCTGCAAGCGAGCCGTAACCACGCCATATCTCAACCAAGAACAAACCAAATAAACCAGAACTGGCTGACCTTTACCTAAAGTGGCCCACGTCTGTTTTATCATATAAGGGCCATGCATGCAATGTCAAATGTGGGCCACCTTAACCTCACATCCATTTTGTTTGGGCCACAAGACGCATTGTTGCGTGAAGTTTGCCCACAATTGTTTGCTATATGGGAAGGCACATTTTGATTTGGTAGATTTTGGTTCTCTAATCTTCCTAAGAATGTCTGTATTTTGAAACAACTCCTGAATCATTTGAATGATTGGAACATACATAATGGTATGACCAGTTTCCAAATAGTACTCCATTGGCATTACCAATGGGTAGCTCTATAAATGTCATTCTGCTTGAAAGAGACAACTCTGCACCTCTGAGGTAGCACTAAATACAACATGACAGTCCAGGCAGCACTGACAACTTCACTGACTGTGTAATCTGTAATATTCTGACCATGTTCTGCAATATATCTTTAACTGTCCCCTTCAATGGCTGGGATAAAGAGAAGATCTGGTTCAACTGGTCCACTATTAGTGATTGCAAAAGTGACTCTTTTGACTCTCTATTCTTCAAATCTCGGTCATTAAAATGAACTAATCTTATTATTTAGTTATTTTGTTTGTTATTGCGTTCATATATTAACATATATTAACATCAGATTTGCGGAGAATATATTGAAGTAGAAAGATTTTCACGAAGGGCCACATAAGCATTACGGTTACCCTCAAAGGGCCAGTTGCAACTGTAAGACTGTATAAACATAACTACTCCTTAACATATTGTTAAATAACTGTCTCTTTTTTTGATTATGTATTCAAGTTAAGGAAATTTATCAGATGTTAAAATGTAGCCTTAGTCAGAAAATGTCTTTGTGTCATTATAACATAAATAAATGAATTTATCAGATTTAAAAGCCCTAATTGCTCCATCAATCAAAGATCAAATATTTCAAGTAAATAACAAAGACAACTATCATCAAACATAAGCTTTTACAGTAACTTTTCACTTTTTCACAGTCCAGAGGTGCAGAACCATTGTAAAACAAATAATTGTGAGCTGCTAATAACATGAGAGACAGATGTGGCATTTGATAAAACAAATAGTCCAGCTGCACAGAGCCTTGCAGCGGGCACACATCCAACTAATGACAGATAGTTTGATTACCTGGAAAAATGCTGACGTATAAGCTACTGTAGCCTAAGCCTAGTTCACACTACACTACTACTACTGGAGAGCTCGGCGACCGTCAGGCTGTGATCAGGAGTAAATTAGCAATGTGTTAACTACTCAACAACGCACATCGCCAACCTCGGCCAGATATCTAGCATGCCAAATATCTGGAGGCCGACTCGACATCCACATCCAGCCAATGAAAGCAGGCACGGCGAGCGTGGCGAGCCGGATTCAGCCCACGGGCCTTAAGTTTGACACGTGCACTATATGAATAAAACACACTCTTATTAAAATTCAGCCAATTTAATAACAATCTGGATCAAGCCACCAAGTTCTTAAAAGAACTCCAGCACAGAGAGAGGAACAAAGAAATAAACACATAATATAAATGCAGCAGTTTGGCAGGTCTGGATGCAGAATGGACCACATCAGGTTCGGATTCTGCAGACAGAGAAACAAACATGAGCACATCGCTCTCAAACACTGCAGGTTGTTCACCAGTCAAGAGCTGTGAAACAACAGCTTGGCTCTGTTGGTAAATAAAAAGGAAAAGTTATGTTGCGTTCTCTGGTGGATCCGGATCACCTGTTAGCTACAGGGCTAACGGTAACGCTGCTATGTGTCCGTGTTTTGTTTTAATGACCGGGTCCATTTGTTTTGGACAGGAGACGACCTCGGAGGTAATTCGGCTCCTGGTAGAACCCTGTCAGGGCACAGAAACGGAGCGGACCCACAACAACGACAGATTCCGAGTAGGGGTGGGAATCACCAGAGGCCCCACGAAACAATATTATCACGATATTTATGTTGCGATTCGATTTTATTGCGATTTTAAATATATTGAGATAAATTGCATTTATTACCTTTTTCCAACTTCTGATTAGGTCCTTAAAGTCAAATTTTCAACATCTGTTTATCTAAAAAGGTACATTTCTGTGTTTGTTCATATCACTTCTTGAGTCCTCTATACAGTCCTGTTAAGTTTTCTAGTGGACTAAAAAAGCAAAAGATTTTATTATTCTAGTACCAAAAAGTTAAAACTGCTATTTATATAATATAATACAGTATTGCCATCGCAAATATCACGATACTATGTTGTATCGATTTTTTCCTCCCACCCCTAATTCCGAGGACCCATGTGAGTGGTGAACGATTAATTAATTCCTTCTCCACAGTAGCCGAGCAGTATCGTGGACAAATGAACGACTCAAACCCAGAGGCCCACAGTTATAAGTCGTGAACTAATCTATTCTGTTTCCTGTACTGCCTGCTTCCACAGCCTGTAGCCGAGCTGTCACGTGACAAATGAATGACTCAAACCCAGAGACCCACAGTTATAAGTCGTGAACTAATCTATTCTGTTTCCTGTACTGCCTGCTTCCACAGCCTGTAGCTGAGCTGTCACGTGACAAATGAATGACTCAAACCCAGAGACCCACAGTTATAAGTCGTGAACTAATCTATTCTGTTTCCTGTACTGCCTGCTTCCACAGCCTGTAGCTGAGCTGTCACGTGACAAATGAATGACTCAAACCCAGAGGCCCACAGTTATAAGTCGTGAACTAATCTATTCTGTTTCCTGTACTGCCTGCTTCCACAGCCTGTAGCTGAGCTGTCACGTGACAAATGAATGACTCAAACCCAGAGACCCACAGTTGAGAGTCGTGAACTAATCAATACTGTTTCCTGTGCTGACGCAGCCCATGCAGCTGCCGGGATGAGTGAACGTAAGAGTCCAAGATTATTCACGCATGCGTGAAAATGAACGAATTACTCACTGAGACAACCCATTCCTCCTGAGTCACATACAAAATAAGGTCAAATGAACAAAACGTTCTTTGAATGACGCAACACTAATAGACTAATTGATTGAACAATGAAACACTAAATTCTTTAATATGAATTTACAGTTTGCTCCATGATTTATTCTTGTGCCAGCAGCTGCAGCCTAAACTGTGCATTAAATTATGGAGACGTTGTCTACATCCGGGTGACGTTATTAACTGTGTGATCCCCCCCCCGATTTCCCACCTACACAACATACCTGAAATTTGGTCTTTTCTGTCTTTGGCTGATGCAGAGATCCTAATTCGACAGTCTCATGACACGGTCATAAGACTTCTCCGCTGTAAAGCACATGTAGACTGGATGGTCAAACTCCCATAACAAGGGTAAACAGCTGGCCCACTATGACAGTATCTAATGTGAGATATAAACCATTGTATCTCATCTATCCTTGCTGATGGTGTGATTCAGCTCATGCAGTGCTGTTCAGATTAGTAAGTGCTGTGTATGACTGTGAGGCTTTTACAGACCAGTCCACCTGGCTGTGTTTGGAAGGCCCTAACTTTAATTCGCAGCCCATTTTGAGTCCATTATGCCGGGCCACTGGGGAGGCCACAGCAAATTAGAACTATCTCTACTCCACTGACTTCATCATTAAAATTAAAATGGCACTCACTGCACCCCACCTGTCACACACACACACACACACACACACACACATGCTGACCAGAGACCATGCACAAACAGACCCATGAACATTTGCAAACCCTGACACGTATCAAACATATATATTTCTACAAATTGACAACCCTTCCAAAGATGCACTTGTGCACAATGGATGCCCATCAGAAAACACTCTCTCTCTTACACACATACACACACACGCTCACACACAGAGTTGTTGAGGGAATGGCGAGTGCCCTGTCACACCCAGTCAATTCCAATATCACTCGCCCAGTGGGATGGCGTATTAACTGCCACTGTGTTTAGTCCTGTTTGGACCTCTCTGCCAATCCACGCATGTGTGTCCAGATGTGTTGTGTGTCGGCCCATTTACACAGCAGGGGGTTGCCTTTGATTCCATGGCTAATGTAAGAAGTAAGAATGGCCGGTCATTTAGTTGATATAGCTTCAAAGCTGGCCTTGGCCCACACTGTGTCCCAAACAAGATCGATAGAGGAGAATGGAGGAGGCCCATAGAGCGAGAACAGAGGAGAGAAAGGGAATAGATGTACTCATATTGCAACCTCAAGTCACTGCCTGTGGTAATCACAGCCGTAAAACTCGATAATTACACCAGTTTCTCTGTAAACAGGGCTGACTGAGGGTAGAAAACAATGCTGGTGTGTGTGATGGCTGGCTGCTTTGGTAAACGTTTTGATAATGCTTTCTCTCCTCAAAATATGAAAGTTAATTCATTTCAAAGAAGAAATTGTGCACTTATTCAAATAAGACTGAATGATTTCATTCCAAATGAGTTTGAATAAGGGCAGTGAACCACATCCATGCGTATGCTCCCCGTTTGCGTTTCTGTGTGTGTGCAACAGTAAAAGCAGTGAGTTCCGGCTAATGCTTGGAAAAAGCGGCGAGGCTGGCAGGAGCGTTGTTGGCGTGAAACGAGGAAGCGAGTGTTTTCCTCACGGTTCACGGAGGAGTCAAAAAGAGAGGGAGGCGTGGAAATGAGATGAATAGGAGCAGGGGAGTGGGAGAGGGAGGGAGGGAGAGGGAGGGAGAGAAAACACAGAAAAGTGTTCAGCTGCGTGAGCTTCTGGAGTGGGAATCGACTCTGTGTCTACTGGCCATGAAGTTTGTGTCATTCTGCTCCCGTGCGCTTAAAGACAATGAGAAGGTGTACGCATGACTGCAAACAGATTAAACTCAGAGACTGAAAGGGACTGAGAAAAAAACAAAACAATCTGCTGTGAGAGAGACTTCATTCATTCTACTGACTGAGATGGGCGTGTCAAGATAAGCATACAATATTAGCAATATGAACATATTAGTGCCAGAATAGACCTTGCAGAAACGGATTTTGTGTTTCCCCAGCATGTTGGAGTGGCTACTAACTGAGAATAAAGAAGGAAGTGGATGAAGGACCCCTGAGTAACACAACACAGTAGAGAGGTACACATTCTATTGCTTGGTAAGCAGCTGCGTCTCACACACACGCAAGACAAACACACTTTTCTATTTACATTGTAGATCAATAAACAGCATAAATTTGCACTTTGAAACGGCGGTCTGACTCTCTCACACACAGACAATAACTAAATGCACACAATGACTAAAGAAAACACACACATACATACACACACAGTAAACGGGAAAGAGTGGGACATAGAAAGAGAGAGAGAATTAGAGTGAGAGAGTGATGATAGAGAGAGAAGATAAAGAGAGTATAGAGAGAGGGATTAGGTGAGGGGGTGAAACAAACGTAAACTGTATTTGCTACATAGCAGCAGCAACCATGAAACACAATATTTTGGGGGAAGATGTTCTTCCATTCATGTGTCCTGAAGTGAAAACATCGCTTAAAGGTGAATGTACAAAATCTCATTGAAATACAGTAAAAGTGGTGAAAACAATGGCATTTAAAAAAAACCCTGCTGATTTCTGTTATCAGTCTAATTTACTTAATAGTAGCAGTTTTCAGATGAACCCGAAACACAAACAGGAATATGCAAAAGTGACTTTAGCCTTCTTAGGGCAGGGGCAAAAGATAATATAAATGATCTCTATCTCAATAATAAAAATAATAATGGGCATCTCTTCAGCACATACTGTATAATTAGGGTTTCTCTAACTTCATATAAACACTTTGCAAACTCATCCGGTCATTAAAGCAAGTCTTGGCCACCTTGACTGAAAACAAAGAAACTGAGCTCTGGCTACGTGATGAAAAAACATTAGTCATACTGGTTCAGTGTCGACTTCTGCCTGCAGGTCTGCTCTGATTAAACAATGTGTGAGTGGTGTGTGTGTGTGTGTGTGTGTGTGCGTGCTTGTGTGTGTGTGATGTGTTTGTGGTGTCTGTTCTCCTCTCGCTGTGTATGTCTTCAAATCTTTTCGTAATGCAGAGCAAAACCTGGCCGAGCAGAGGGAAGGAATGATGGGGAAGATAGGAACAATGTGGAAAACAGAAATTGATGAAATGGAGCAAATGTGACGAAGTAAAGTGAGAGGGGGTAAACCAAAGAAAGGTGAGATTGTTGTTGTTGTGTTGTGATGGACCAATACAATAGAGCCATCTGAACCTGAGGCACTTAGTAATAATCAACCTTTTCTAGGGCTGGGAGATAATAAAAAAATATTATCTTGATCATGTTTTCATATGAGTTGATATGTGGCATGTTATATAAATAATAATTAATATATTAACTATTTCTGTTAAGCTTAAAGATTCACTTCAGCTTCAAAAGCCAAAAGCTTTAAAACCTGAAAAATGACAGAATTATGAGCTGCAAATTGTAAATCCTGCAATGTTAAATGTTTACAGTCAGGGAGATAGGGTGACCAGATGAGAATGGGTGAAATTCGGGACTGGGAACACACCTGAAAATCAAAACAACGCTAAAATTAATTATTTTTGTTCATGAAGTCACCTGTCTGTTATTAGGAAAACACAACGGTGGATATGTAGGTAGCCTAAGTCATGATCTTTTACCTAATTTTTATATTTATTTTATTCATGTCATCAGTGCAGTGTCACATCTGTCTGTGCAACGCCCGTGTCAGATCTCTCCGCTGTGCCGTGGCTGCCTGAAGCGACACTTTCCCTGTCCTCGCGACTGTAACTTCCACTAACCACAAGAAAACAAAAAGTGGAAACGAGTACGACGAGTGTTACTTTGTGGCTATAACAACGCAATGTACAGATAACCTACAACCCCTGCTTGATTAGGAGAGCTATTTAATGTTTAATTAGGCTATAATCAAAACTCACGTTAGGTGTAATTTTTGGGATAAACCGGAAAGGGGTCGGGACAACTGCTTGTAATTTGGGAATGTTCTGGATTTTTCGGGATGTCTGGTCCCCCTACAGGGAGATCAGATCTTGCGTAATTTATGTTCATTGCTTAAAAGCCCTCCACTTCGACAGGGCACCATGTCTTTTACAGTTAAGAAAGCAACAGGATGTGTGATGTACTAATGGGGAGAAAAGCTGATTGTTGCAGCATTTTGCCTTTGTTTGTATTTCCTATTAATATGTTTATTGTAAGTTCCAAGGTAATTTGACAAACAGTGAAATGAACTGCTCCACCCACTTCGAGGAGGACCAGAGTGTGGCAGAGTGCGGCTGTTTGGTCTGCACCAGAGTTCAAGTCCGGCGATCACATCAAACCAAACGGACTGCACCAAGGGGGTAAATGCTCCAGGGTTCAGTTCAACCAGCCTGAACAAGGTCAATGTGAACCCGCCCTCAGTCTGGCTTGTGTTTGTTTTTGAGTGTGGAATTTAAATGTTTCAGTATTACAAGATAAAAAGCCCAGAAAATTCAGAATATCCTGGAAAGAATCCAAACAAAAGTTGATTATCAGTGATAGTCACCATCGGTGAAATGAAAACGTAAACAGCGGCAGAGAAACTCAAACTTCAACAACAGAGAGAAGGAAAACTCTCAGTCAAGTGAAATGGACAAAGATCATGGGAAGCATCAAAGATGGAACCAATGTTGCAACCATGGATCAATGATGGAACCACCATGTTCTTGTGCATGTGTGTTGGCCCATACCATTCCATTAGGCATGGAAATGAGGCACTCCTCAAGCCTTTTAAGCACATGGGAACGGACTGACCCGATACAGCGGGCGTAATCGATTTTCACTATTCCAGCTGTTTTCCGTCCAAAAACAGCGCCCCTTTGTGTCAACAGAGACCATCTTGCGGGCCGCCATCTTGTTGATGTCGGCTTCGGTTTTAAGTTTCGTTTCTGTCGTCAGATTGAATTGGAGAAGAAGAGTTTGATTTGGCGGAGGCAATCTTTGTCGGCCTCTGCTGGCGGCCTGTAGGAGCTACACAGACATACAGGATATGTATGGATTCATCTTGTCGAAACGAACAAAATAAGACTTGCAGCCCTGTAGGTTGTTCTGTTCTCAAGCTGTGGGCCTGTAACGCATGGGAGTGTTGGTCATATATATTGACTGTTATTATCAATATTTAAAAGTTCTGGAAGCTTTATGTTATTTGTATGGAGAACATAATAATGTTTTGAAGCTAACTCCCAATAAAAGTGAACATATAAACAGTAAATAAGGCCAAAACATGGACATTTGCCTGGTATATTTTTGAAAGATTGTGTAATAACTGTTGTATATCAGTTTCTTTTCATCAAGTTGACTGTGTGTCAAAATAGGACAAGAACACTTTTTTTCCCATGCTTGACCCTATGCTTTTACAATTTGGTTAAATGTGTCTGATGCCATCAAAAGGGTTTCTATAGACACATTCGAGCCCGTTCTCATCTCAGGGCGTTATATTCCGACGATTTGAGAAAGAGTGACAAAGCGTAGGTATTTGACGAAAAAGGTACCCTTTAGCTTTAACGCTTCCGGAAGCGTCTGTCTGAGACGCTCTGGGGTGTCCGGTTCAGAGTGATAAAGGAGTTGACAGCCCCCCGAAGCCCCTACCCTAACCACAACCATCCGAAATGTTAGTGCTTAAACCCAAGTCACTGAATGTATGCATGTCGACCGGCTAAACCTACAGCTGCTAACAGGTAGGGTTAGCCTCCCTTGTGTTGCTGCAACGTAGGAAATAGGGGCGTTTCATACGGACGCTGAAGGGTACCTTTAGCGTAAAATCCTTACGCTTTGTCACACTGGCTGAAAGCGTCAGTTATAACGCATTGAGATGTGTTGCACATTCATATGAACACCCCTCCAATTTAAAAGAACCCCCGCCACCACAGCTGATTCAGATTCAGTCAACCAATCATCAGTCAGACAGAAAAATTGCGCAGTGCCTGTTCATAGTAGCCGACATTCAAAAGAGTGTGTGTCGTGCTTGACACATCTCTTAAAAAAAGACTCAGGAAACGTGATTCCCCTGAATGAGAAGCGCAGTAATTTCCTCTACCTGGAGATGCTGGGGAAATGAAAATAAGTTTCCATAGGTTGATCGATGTGGATCAATCACTGGGACACACACACACACCAGCACATGCTTTATTGTGAGCATGGGAACCGGACTCACAACCCCCCAACAGAAAGGCTTGTGCCCTACAGCAATAATAACGCTGAAACAACATGACAATGGCGGATATACTGCTAGATATTTAGCACTTCCTTAATCCTTAACATAAAACATAAAACTCGTATAACTCTGTTCCAACACATTTATTTTTAACATATATCAAACCTGCATCATGATGATAACTGTTTCAACTATTCCATACCACATCGCAGCAAGCAAGCCGCATCCCCCATGAACGTACCCTGCTCTCGCTGTTGCAGAGCTGGCTTTGTGTCAACAGAGACCATCTTGCGGGCCGCCATCTTGTTGATGTCGGCTTCGGTTTTAAGTTTCGTTTCTGTTGTCAGATTGAATTGGAGAAGAAGAGTTTGATTTGGCGGAGGCAATCTTTGTCGGCCTCTGCTGGCGGCCTGTAGGAGCTACACAGACATACAGGATATGTATGGATTCATCTCGTCGAAACGAACAAAATAAGACTTGCAGCCCTGTAGGTTGTTCTGTTCTCAAGCTGTGGGCCTGTAACGCATGGGAGTGTTGGTCATATATATTGACTGTTATTATCAATATTTAAATGTTCTGGAAGCTTTATGTTATTTGTATGGAGAACATATAATGTTTTGAAGCTAACTCCCAATAAAAGTGAACATATAAACAGTAAATAAGGCCAAAACATGGACATTTGCCTGGTATATTTTTGAAAGATTGTGTAATAACTGTTGTATATCAGTTTCTTTTCATCAAGTTTACAGTTACAGTTGTATTCCAGGTGTATTAGAAGATATTCAGGTGGATTATAATCTACATTATGATGGTTTTGATGGTTTATTGCATTAAAATATAGCTTTTTTTTACCAGGCGAGGATGAAAATATATTTTTTCTGTATTTCATCTCCATGTAGTCTGTAATGGTAAAATAATATGGTTAAAATATGTTAATGTACAATGGATTTATATTCCTTAGCTTCTGAGCTTTCAAAGATCAAGATCTTTCTGGGATCAAACCAGAAAACTCTGCTACCCCAGCCGCGCTTTCCACCAACTACTCTTTCAGAGATGCTGGAAGACAATAGCGAAAAGAGCCTGCCAACCTTAAAGGCTACCAAATAGTCCTATCTTCCTTCTCAACCAGCATCAGTGTTGCCAAAACTGTGTTCTATAATGACAAAATTTGCAGTGCCACTGACTCAAGGAAATTATTTTCCACTTTTAAATCGTGACTAAATCCTTCTCCTCCTCCCACAAACCTATCTGCTAGTACCTTTGCTGCCTTCTTCACAGGCAAAGTGATGGCTATAACTAGCTAGTTCTCTAAATCACTCAAAATTAACCAGTCTTCTCCCACTCCGGTCACCTCCCACTATGTGAGCATAGCACAGGAAAACCTACCATGTAGCAGTCCTTATACATGTCTCTCCATCTCCCCCGGACAGTGGCAAAGGCTCGCAAAAGGCTTGACACCAAGCCTAACATGTAGCAGTCCTACTACATCTTTTCTACATCTCTGTCTTCCCCGGTCAATGGCACTTCACTCTCCTCGTTTACTCCTCTCACAGACAGCAAGGCACCAGAACTCCTGACCTGTAACCACCCCACTGCATGCCCATTTCTGGACCCCACTGGACCCGATTCTTACCAGTCTCCTCCAAGCCATATCTCCTACCATGGTGCTAGCAAACACTTATATGATAAATACTTCTATGGCTTTGTGAACCTTCCCAACCGCTTTTCAAAAGGGCTCGGGTTACACTGCCCTCCCTCGCCCCTACTCAAGTTGAGAACTATCGACCAATTTCATTTCTACCATTTCTATCCAAAGCTATCGAACGGGTGGCCCCAGAATTCCTCTCACGGAATAATCTCCTAGATCCATATCAGTCTGGTTTTAAAAGTGTTCACTCCACTGAAACGGCTCTGTTATCTGTGACAGAAGCCCCAAGGTCAGCTAAAGCTGCATACCAATCCTGCTTGACCACAGGATCCTGCTATCCGCTCTGCTATGCAGATGATACACAGCTCTACCTATCCTTTCCGCTAGACGCTCTTTGCTCTTTGTTTCTAATGCAGATATTTTTCTACTCTATATTACAATATCTACTGCTGTTAAAAATAAAAAAAGTGTTTGTTTCAGTTTAATTTTTATCTTTTAAGTTAATCTTTATACCCATATAGCGCTTTGAATATATATACTTTTTTTTCAAAAAAAAAGGAGCTTTACACACAACCTTATCAGAGATAATATTAGTACATTTTAAGACGCCGATTTCAGCACGCCTTTGTCAACTTTAATCATATAAAACATAATTTTCCAACAACAAAAAGCCACATATGGTAGTGAGCAAAAAAGTTAATGTCAATTTCTGCTGATATCTACTGTATAGATGCTTTATTGATGCTTGTGTTGTTCCTCAAATGTCATGTAAAAGCGACTGACATTTACAAATTTACAAATGACTAAATGTAATTTAATGAAATGGCCCCACTTCCCTTATATCTCCCTTCTTCTTTAGTCTTATCTCCCACCCTGATTCAAATGATAATCTTGTAGACAACTCTCAAAAGCCTGCCACCCTCTCTTTTGTTCTCTTTTTTCCCAATCCCTCCATCTCTCCAGAGCTCTCATTACTTGTTGGTGAGGAATAATTCCAACCTCCACTCTGATAAACCTCACACCTCGTCTCCTTTGTTACTCTCTCCTTCCTCATCTACCACCTCTGCATCCGATCACTAATTCACTTGTCACCTGGTATCTCCTCCTCTCTCTTAATTTAGTCACTGTCTTTCTTTTCTGCATCTGTGCTTTCATTTCTCCTCCTTTTGTTTTCTCATTTTCTTTTCTAGTTTTTACATCGCTTCTCTTTCCAGCCGAGTGGCAGCGGTACATTGAACAGAAGGAGAAAGTCTGGATAAGTCACTCTCCCTCCACCCGTCTCAACTGCTCATCCTTAACACCCTCGCTTTGCTGTCGTCTTTGCTTCTACCCCCTTTTATCTGTCTTTCTCAATGCATCCTCCCATTTGTTTATCTACTCACCTCTATTCACCTGTTCTATCTCCGTTGCCCGCCTCACGTCGCCTCCCTCTCCCTCTGTCCATCGCTTTTATTGCTCTCTACAGCTCATTAAATACATAGAGAGAGGATAAAAACTAAATAAAGAGACAGAAATGTATTCCAAAGGGATAACTTAATAAACGAAGGGTGTTTGGCGACTGTTAATAATGTTGCTCAGCTGGCCAGCCAATGTCCCAGGTGTGATTAAGCAAACTGCCAGTGGATGGGAAAACGGTAAGCACTCAATTTCCTGTTTGTTTCCCAGCTTTCCTCTAGTAATCAAATGTTTTTCCAGGAAGTACAGGACCTAGGCCTAATCTTAGTGTCAAGCTGTGAAACTGGGCCACCACTAATGAGGGAGGCAGATGGATGAATATTTACCAGGGAGTATGATTTCCTTAACACGTTAAACTATATGCCGAGCCTTCACAGAGATGAGGAGTGGGAGAGGTGTATGTATACTTCAACGTAATTGGCATTTTTAGTTTGAATCTATTTTGTGCTGATATTCAACTTTTTGTGTCAAAATAGGACAAGAACACTTTTTTTCCCATGCTTGACCCTATGCTTTTACAATTTGGTTAAATGTGTCTGATGCCATCAAAAGGGTTTCTATAGACACATTCGAGCCCGTTCTCATCTCAGGGCGTCATATTCCGACGATTTGAGAAAGAGTGACAAAGCGTAGGTATTTGACGAAAAAGGTACCCTTTAGCTTTAACGCTTCCGGAAGCGTCTGTCTGAGACGCTCCGGGGTGTCCGGTTCAGAGTGATAAAGGAGTTACCATACCACATCGCAGCAAGCAAGCCGCATCCCCCATGAACGTACCCTGCTCTCGCTGTTGCAGAGCTGAGCACCGTGCTAGCACCTCCACTGTGCTGCCGCTAGCGGTCCCGGCCACTGTCTTCCTTTGGGTATGCAGAATCACACCCAGCATGTTTGGTCGATTGGATGAACAGTTCCTGACATAACAGACAGTCAGACATACTCACACTCACACATACACACACACACACACACACACACACACACACACACACACACACACACACACACACAGATTCCTTCCTTTATTAAAGAGACCAATCAATGATCCCATTTTTTGTCTGGCAAACTCCTGTTCTAAACTATTTAACTTGACTTCCTTATCTTTAGTCTTTTCTTTCTTTCTTTCTTTCTTTCTTTGGTTTCGGACCGATCTCAATGAAACACCAGTAACTGAGAGAGTGTGTGTTGAAACCATTTTCTTTTCCTTTGATAAGACAAGTCAAAATACATAATTCATGCATGGAAACGGTTCTGATACCAGAGGGGTTGCTAATCAGAGGTTGTTTGTAAGACCAGCAGCTCGACCACTGAGGGCATTCAGATGAAGTCACCTGTGAAGCCAATGTCAGCCAGGGAAGGCTAGTCTAATCACAATGTAAATCAAGTAGAATGGCATCTACTCTTTTCTTGGGTTAGAGTATTATTGGAAGGTCCGTTAAATATACATTAGGTCAAGGTTAGAGAGTCACCTGTCACACAACTTAAGTCACATTTCATTATAGGCCTATGTGTTGATACTTGAGGAGCTTATCAGATACACCGCTGCATAACCTTTCTTTTTTGAGAGATAATCTACCAAAATGCATAATCCATTTCTCCACTGTTGGTATGCAGAGAAGTGAAGTATACTGCTGGAGTGGTTTGAGAAGTTTCTATGGACATTTTGATACATTGCGACATGTTCCAACACATTTTTGTTGCCAATGAAATCTATTGCAACTGCTGTGACTATAAGCTGAATACAGTCGCTGCCCTCAGCAGAGGAGCAAGCTACAAAACTTATCAGAGCCACCTTTTAAACCAGCAGGGAGTGAATATTTGATGCTCAAAATTCCAATTTATACTTTTCTGACACCTGGTTCTCACTGTTGGTTTAACTAACTGCATCTCTCGACAGAACACCAAGGTTGAATTTCAGCGTTATGTAACGCATTGTCTCAACTAGAGTAGTTCACCTGTTATCTACTCTGCTCCACTCTGTGTGTACACACACACACACACACACACATACACACGCACCGGTGTGTCGGATTCTGCTTGCTCAAGAGTTCAAGCATGAGCACGAGCACACACCTGTTTGCAATCTAAAAATTTCACTGCTAGTCGCAACTGAAAACTACACATAACCCATTTAAGTAATATGATTACTCTTTCAATTAGTATTGTGTTATAAGCGTGTGAATACATTTTAACCTTTTGATGCATTAATTAAGTCTTATAACTAACTCTCATAAATGCTCTTTATAAAGCATCATAACTAACATAACAGGACAACAGGTAGCTCAAGTACCTCTCGATCCATGTTGTGATTATCCACTCTTACATTTTCTCTGAAAAGATGAGAAGAGAGTTCAGCCAGTGCTCTGTAGATTTTTAGGATTGATTATGATGTTTAAGCCAGTATCTAGAAGTGATGTTCAAAAAGCCTCTAAAATAGCATCTTCTTAATCAAGAGATACTTACACTCTGCACTGAAACCAAGGTCAGTTGTAACAAAGTATGCATACTTGTGAGATCTCTTTAGTGGTAAAGAATGTATGGTTATGGTTAAATTGATCTTAACCCTGTGTCTGTGTCAACCTTATACACACAAGTGCCAGCCGAGTGTTTAAGGGGACTGGGCACAGCTGGATTGGCACCTCTTCACCCCTCGGGCAGACGGCTGAGGTGAAGTAAAGCTGGCGTACCAGCAGGGTGAGGTGAAGTGCCTCTAATCTGCTCTCCTGGCATGAGGTGGCACAGGGCCGGCCTGCTGTGCCATGAGTTATGCTGGCAATAGGCGAAGTTGGCACCCCACTGTGTCCGGCTCTGTGCATCAACCCCCTGTTGAGCAACAGAGAGGTGGGAAATGGAGACGGCGTGAGGCCAAGTCAGGGGAGGTACAGACAGAAAGACACAGAGAGGCAAACAATGAGATCCAGATAGAGAAATATCTGTCAAGATAAATGTACACCGTTCCTTCATCTAATATGTAATAACATCAAAGCATCTAAAAGCTGCTCTATTGAATATGACAACTAACTGACTAGATATAGTTGTTTGGCCCACATGATAAATCACTCGACCTTGGTCATGAGTTTTAAATAACTGTGTACTCCTTTCAGAGAGATGGAGAGACAACGAAAGAAAGAAAAAGTCGGAGAGAGAGCGAGGCAGATAAGGAAAGAAAAAGCACTCAGTTCAATGGAAAAAATAAATCTGCCTGCAAAATGTGACAGATTATGCTAATACACTCTAACATGAGACTGACAGGTTGATGCTACGATCTCAGCTCAAGTGACTCTCACGATGAAGGTCACATGACAATTTTCACAGCTGTGGTAAAGTACATCTACATTGTTGCCTCAGCGTCAGAGAGATCCACTCCTGTTCACATATTGATTGTGTGGGTCACCCGGGAAAATACTGGGCGCTGTCAAAGCTTCCATTCACCAGGTCTGTGCAATGAACCGGTCAAACTTTCTGGCAGCAAGCTGCACACGAAAAAAAAATACTGGTTGTTTTCTTTCCAGGAAAACACTGTTTTCATCTGACTGACTTATGTAAAACAAAAACATTTCCTGTTGGCCACTGATAGATAATTCCTTAATTAAACTCGATTATGGAGATATGTTAGTTTTCAATACTTTACCTTTCATGCTGGGAAAAGTCAAAATAAAGTTCAGATGACATTAACAAATAATTTTGTACTCAACTTTGCTCACCAGTATTCATATTTTTTGCTGGTCTGTGAGCTCACAAGGTTGGATCGGAGCATCAGTCAAGACTGGTGCAATATAGTGACTGTTTCTGGTAAAAAGAAGGATCTTACTCTTAAAAAAAGGTCCATCAGTTCAGGTATCATTTCTATAATGGTGTCAGACTCTCAAGACCAGAGTTTATTGAGACTGAGACAACATTCCCATTAAAACACCCACATACAAACACTAAGAGCTGAAATCAATGTTAGCATCTTTATTCAACACTCCTTTTCTATGCTTACCATCACTGGGAGGGGGGATGGTCGTTATGGTAACAACACATTTTTAATTAGGGTTATAAGTTGCATTTAACACAATACGTTTTACATCCAATCAAAGTTACAATGTTAACAAATAAATCAGACAATGCAAAAGCTCTTTATTGATATTCCCAAAGTTATGGTCTTGACTGGTCTTGAACTAAAATCCCAAGTCCTCAATGTCCGAGGCTGAGACAAGACTGAGTACAAATAGAAGTCCAAGACGAGACCAAGACCATCAAAAAGTGGTCTTAAGACTGGTCTCAAGACCAAGTACTACAACACTAATCTGAGCCTGTCTGTGGCAAAAACAAGCACTTTAGAGGATGTACTTTGATGGGGCGCAATTGCCCGCAAGGAGTACATTGCAGCTCTGTTTCGCTGCTCAGTACTACATCAGTTTTTAAAAAATGTTAATATATGGTCCAGGTTGCATAACACCAAACTTACCCTTTAAGTTAGTCTTTAACCTGCTGAAAAAATTCATAAATCCAAGATCCTGCTCAGTCATGGCAACTGCTCACGCTGTCATCACAATTCAAACGGAGACTCTAAATTTCCTTTACATCAAGTATGTTTTCTAAGAAAATACCTGGCCATAAACACTACATATTTAGAGCAGCAAATGCTCTCGTGAACTGTGACTGCAATGTATCATAGCCTTTAGCCAAGCTTTAGAGATGGAGAATACAATGGGGAAAGATGGATACCTTTTTAAAAAGTATGTCACTGCCCATCTGTGCACATTCATGTTTGTATGTAAGTCTGATAAATTACCACCAAAAATAGCTGTGGATGCACCTCTTGCAGTTACCTATACAGGTGCGCACAGCAAGGATTGCTGTTTTCAACAGAGGAATAAATATCCAGCAGAGCAAAAAAGGCTGTCTTGTCCCAGAATTCCTTCTGACCTAAATAGGCCAATATGGATACTCACTCCATTTTTCCCCATTGAACGCCCCTCTGCTATGGCCTGTCACGCACAGTTAGCCCTCGATTGACTCAAGGCAGGATCCTGCTGGATGGAGCTAGGGGGGAGCTAACTGCTATTTCCCCTCCACCAATTTAGAGTCCACTGAACCCAGAGCTACCATTTGACTGGCGCCACCAATGCTGATCTAAAGGAGCAGCCCTTACAACTAACATAGCCACCCACACACACATACACCACATCACACACGTTTTGTTGTTCTGACATTCCCTCAAGTTACCTAAATACCTCTTTTGCACAGAAGCATGGGTTTGGAAAAACCTGTGTTTGCCATCTGACCTGGCTCTGTGACCTCGCTTCTCCCGCCGGGTTTTACACAGCTCTAACTCTGTGAGAAAGAAATGAGTGAACAAGAGTTGTAGCCCTGTCAGGCGTTAAATGTTCTCCTTCTTCACCACACAGATGCTTGAAAAAGATTTTACGGTGTAGGCAATTTTACTAAGTTTTCATCAGGTCATCAAAAGAAAAGATCGCATGACCAACCCTACAGTGTATATAACATTTGTTTGACCCTGGTTAGCAGTGATGTGCACGGAACTATAGCGGCAGACCTGGGTCTCATCTGAGTGGCAGTGACAGATGACCAGGGATTAGACCCAGCATGGCGTGTGAATACAAATGTGGTACTGTATTTGTAATTTCCATTCAAGAAAACAGTGTCATGTGCTTTCATGTTCAAACACAATAACATTCTAATTTCATTATTATTATGAGACAATCATGCAAGCAGTGGCTGTTTTGAATTCTGGTCCACTGAGACTGTTGTTGAAATTAGTATCTCATCCTCAGCTCTGATGGATTCTAAACGGTAGCTGAAGCCCTTTCTCTTTGATCCTGTGCGACTGAGACCCTTTATGTTTGCTCTTGATGTTTCAGCAAATTAAGCACTTAAGTAAGTAATTAAGTACATTTTTCTTCTTCTTCCCCCCACCTGTCTTTGTTCTTGAGCATCAAAGATGTAGGGGACGTAAACACACATTTTGTGACTTAGGCTACGTTTCAGACTGCAGGTCTTAATGCTCAATTCCCGATTTTTTCCCCCAGATCTGATTTTTTTTTTTGACGGTTCACATTATTACTTAAATGTGGTGCATATCAAACTCTAGTGTGAACTGTCCGTTGCCTGAAAGTGACCCAAATGTGCACAAGACATAACACATTGTCACACGTAGCACGCTGTGGTACAGAAGTAAACAGAGCCACAGAGGTTAGCTCCTACTTTCAAACCCTCCAATTTTCACAGGAGACTCCCATATTTCATCGTCCTCTCCCGGGTCACATTTCTCCCCAATTGTGTATAGTAAGCACAGTGTTGAAAACTTTCGGTTTCTCGCGCTGTACAATGTAATTGCCCCACAACTCATTAACATTGAGTTAATGAGTTGTGGGGCAACTCATCTCTCTCTCTCTCTCTCTCTCTCTTGCTCTACTGGCCACATATGGAAGTGGCCTAAATCCGAACTGGAAAAGATCAGATTCCATGTGACTTGGCCTGTTCACACTGCATAACAAGATCCAATCTGAGTCGCAAAAAACTGGATTTGGGTCACTTTGGCCTGCAGTCTGGACATAGCCTTACAGTAAATTCATAGTATACCTACCATGCCGCAAATGGTAATTGGGAAAAAGCTGATTTTTACAGCTGCACTAATCAATGCTAATGTTAACGATGGATTACATTACTATGTGTAATGGTGGAAGGAGTCGCTCATGTTATGAACCCACAGGTAATTATAAGCATCTTTTAGCACTGAAACAATGAGCGGAAAGATCTTTTTTGCACTGTACTGTTTTCAGCCTCATTTCCAGCAGCAGCAGACAGCTTTTTCAGTGAAAAAGCTCTGATAAACCCACTGTTTATGTGCCAGCCACTTGCCTGCCAGCACTGAACAAAAGACAGGTTAGCAGCAAGCTGAGGAAAAACACACGTCAGTATCAGACTTCCATTTGTCAGGAGGCTGGAAATATGTTCAAATGAAAGGTAGTGTTGATCCGTATTTCCTGGATGTGTAAATAAGTAACTGTTTGCTAACACGTTAGCCAGAGGAACTTTTTGATGTGATAAAATGTCATTGTCAATCCCTGGCTGGAAAGGTATGTGGCCTTAACCATTCCGCTATCAGGACAGCCCATAAACTTAGCAAATGATGATACTCTTCTGAAAGCATATTTTATTTGGATAGAAGGAATTCAAGAAAATATTGATGTGGAAGCAAAATGTCCGTTCAGTGTGAATAGCAGGCAGGATACTTTTTTCTCAGTATTTGTGAGTCAAACACCACATGCATCTAGTCTTCACGAGTGAAATAGAGACAGTAACACAAAGCAGACGAGAAAAATGCAAGAGGGAATGTGTGAGGAAAAAAACATGAGAGAGAAAGTGAATCTTCCCTCCCTACTTTTCAGTGTTCAGCTGGTAAGAGGTGCTGGGAAACGTAAATGGTTTATACCTGCATGCAGCCTACAGTAACTGACTCCAATCTGAAGGGGGGGTGGGGTGGGGGGGTGGGCACACACGGGCCTTGCCCTCAAAATCTCATTTGGCTCTGGGACTCGAGGCCTGACTTGCTGATAGGAAAAAAGTGAATAACAGCAGAGAGGAGGGGGGAAGAGACAAGACGGTGGAGGTAAAAACGGAACCGAAAACGAGGGTAAGAGAGTGTCAGGGATATGGTGGCGCTCAGCGCCACAAGGAGAGAGAGAACGAATGGGCAGAAATAGCAGGAAATTGCAGAAAATCGGAAAGGGAGGAGAGGATGGTGGAAGGTATGAAGGTAGACAGAGTGAGGAAGCAAGGGAGTGATAACAAATGAGGGATATGTCTTCAGGCCAGGATGGATTGAAAGAGTAAATAGAGGTTAAGGAGGGATAAACGGAGAGATAGCGGCTTTTGTTCTGAGAACAGACAGAGAGATGTGGAAAACTGTAAGGCAAACCAAAGAGTGGCATGTCACAAAGAGGTCGGGAAAAGAATGATGTGGTAAAGATCGGAGAGAATGTGGTGTGAAGAAAGAGATGGGAACAGGAGAATGGGAGAGAAGAAAGTGTTTGAGAAACGAGGGGAAGACTGAGGAGAATCTCTGCATGTATGTGTGTGTGTGTGTGTGTGTGTGAGAAGGAGAGAGCGAGGGAAGCGAGTGTGACTGATTCGGCCGAGGCAGCAGTAAAAGGTTCCTCTAATACGGCGGGTGGTGAGGAGATCGGGGTGAAGAAGCCTGAAGGATACACTCTGTTAGAGGAGAGGAAGAGAGGATGAGAGGAGGGTGACAGAGATCCAGAGTTGAAAAAGTGATAGAGGGGAGGAGGAGAGACAGTTTCCCCCGGGTTCTTCTTTGCATCTCCCCCTCCACCTCTCTTGTTTAAAACACAGCAAATCCTTCCTTTCTACTCCTCTTTTCTCTTCTTTTCCCCTTTTTGTATCTTCCCCCGTTGTGCCCTTAAAGCCTCCTCCTCCTCTCCCCTTTCTCCTTATTTTTGGCATTTTTTGCTTTTTCCGCTGCAGCCTGCGCACTCATTGAAATGGGAAAAGAGACCTTGAAAGCAAAATGTCTTTTCAATAAAACAGAATGATCAAAGAGGAGAAAGAGGGACTCTGGTCCAGACATTTTAACTGTAAAAATGTTGCATCAATTCATAACCACAAGGGACTGCATGCCAGTAGAGCACTTAAAGGAACCTCCACTCCCCCCTCCCACCACTTATCATATCACACCACCCCCTCCTGTCACTAGCAGTGACTCTAACAGGCATCATCTGCAAAGATCAGAGAGGTAGTTATGCGCTACCTGTTGCAGAAACAAAACACAAAGATCAGAATCCTCTGCTTGGATGGTGGCCCTTTGCACTCCCCTAACTTCCTCCCCATCCCCCTTTTCCTCCATCGTTCCTCCTCATCCTGTCCAGACCGGCCTTGGCCCAGTGCCCAGGAACAAGTGCTGGCTGGCTTTGCAGGCCAGACGGGAGTTGGAAGACAAACTACCCAATACAGGCTGGGAGCAGATAGAGATGGAGTGGGGGAAGCATGGTGGGAGGAGAAGGGGTAAAAAAAAGGACGGAGATGGTGGCTCAGAGATGGAGGGATAGTTCCAAAGGGAGCTGAGGTAACGCGTGCTGGGGCATTGATTTGCAATTCCAATGAAGTCTGCTTACAGTGAATTACGCAGCGACACACTCGGGCTTAAGTGTGCATAAATAATCACGCCTAGCTCTGTCCTGTAATGGATGGTCCTTCCGTAACAAAGTTAGTGAGGCTGTCTGCTGCAGAACAACATAAACATTAAAACCATTATGAGAAGTGCCAGGGTGGATTACGACTGTATGAGGAGGCTCCTGAGTCTTTGCTGTGGTACCTTGGCTATGAGCAGACCATGCTGTCTTTCTCTTAAGATTGAAATCTTTTATTATTTTTTCGCTTTTCAGTAAATAATCTTGGGGAAAGTGCAAAGCTAAATTGGTAGTACACAGTATGTGTGGTTAACAATGCTGCCGTACAGCAAGAGAGTCGTGGGGCCTTTTTCGTGGGCAATTTATATGTTCTACCCGAGTCTACGTGTATTCCCTCCCACAGTTCAAAGACATGCAGGTTACACAAGTTTTCCAAATTAACAACTGATGCTGTAGTTCTTCTTGGGAGGACCGTGTCGCAGCTAAGCCTAACTGGCGATTGCCCACAGGTGTGAATGTGAATGGTTTATTGTCTATATTTCAGTCAGAAGAGAATAATTGAAAGAGGTGCTGAGTTATGACATGAAACAATCTGATATATACAATGGTGAGCAGCACAATATAAACATATGAAGAGATATGTGAGGACTTTGTGGCAATTAGACCCCATCATGACATAATTGAGTCCCCCAATGGAGAGTAAAGAACAGCCTAGCAGAAGCTATAGATGGACTCGATGTGGAGTGAGATTCTTGATGAGCTCGATGAAAGGACCCATTGGACAGCTGGTTCTGATGAAAGAGGATGGAAATAGGGTGGAGGTGGGTCGCATCGATCCGGCACCCAAATGGCAGCTGACAGCAAAGAGGAAAGAAGAGGTTTAAAGTTTTACAGAAACAACATAATCTTCGCACACAGTTGAGGCAAAATATGATTGGTTGAAGTGGAAAGTGTGGAAGCCTTCAGTCAGCTGATTGGGTCAGAAGTGGAAAAATAAACATATAAATATAAATGAATTGAGTGCTGACCAAAATACAATCTTTGAAAGAGCATTTGTCCAAAATGTTACTTGGTAAGTGTCACATTTTTGTGTGTCCAAATTTTGATATTTAAATATCAAGTCAGACATAGAAAGAAAATCTTCAATAAATGAGCCCTATTTATGGCCTAACTTTCCAGCCAGGTTCACAAATCTGTCACTGTGTGGATTTTAAGACATCTTGGTAACTCACAAACAAGACTGAAAATAAAACCTTGGCAAGGTCATTATTGATGACTTCAGTGACTTGACATGTAAAATGACGAAAAAAGTGAAGCACGACTCAACCGTCTCCACACATTAATGCCAACAAGGGAATGTTCAGCATTTTTAACACTTGTCATCTTCTCAACTATAGTAAGCACTTTTTGAGACAAAGCATTTATGAATATTGTAGCTTTGGGATAGAAGCTGGCTGTGGTGAAAGTGCTGAAAGCCAGCCAGCCAGCCAGTCAGCCAGTCAGCCAGTGTCTTTGCTCGCAGTGTTAATGTGAGTGTAATCTCCTCTATTCACAGCGGTGTTGCATGCAAGCAGGCATGTGTTGTTAGCAGGCCCCTATGGAGTGCGAGCCAAAGATTAGCGTGGTGAAGGCTTGTTGTACACAAAGACAGCAGCGCAGCCAGACAGAGTGGCTTTCTACACTTCTATGAGATGCCCGGCCAACAGCAGGGAAGAGTAACAAGTGAGAAATAGAAAGAATGATCCGCACTGTGGAAGCAGAGGAGGATAAAGAAATACATCAGAATGGAGATGGGGATAATAGTGGCAGGGTGAGGAGAGGAGGTTGCAGGTGGGAGAAATATTGGATATTGGTGCTGTTGCATTGGCAGTGTTGCCACTGCCCGAGTGTTTCCTCTCCTCCATAGTGAAAGACAGAGAACAGAGGGAGGTAAAGAAGGATGGAGAGAGTGTAAGGACAGATGGAGGAAGCAGTGACGGATGGCTGGTAGATGGATGGACGCCACTAAACGACGCCATCAGTCAATGAATTAACGGCCCGTGATGAGCCAACGTGCGAGCCAGCGTGTTAACACGGGACTTTGTTTGCCGTCGCTGCCAACAATCAACTCAGCCATGTTTGTTTGTGTCAAGGAGTGGACACTGACGAGAGCACAGAGAGAGGGAGGAGAGATTAAAACAACACAGAGAGATAAACGAAGATCTAAGAGTGGTATAGATCTCAGGTTTAGTTCGACTGAAGGCATAATGTATTTCAACATTTAGGTCATAGTTGGGATTGGTATAACATATGAGATTCATGAGGAAAGGTGATTTGAGTTTTGGATCATACAGTTCAATCAATCAATCAATTCAACTTTATTAATCCCAAAGGCAATTGTTAAGAGCAGCGTGTTTGCAACAGTACATAACACAATCACGCATTATTCACAACATACAAGCAGTCAGTATGTGCACATTTACAAAAAATAAATTAATTAAGAAAATAAAAAAAGAAAGAAAGAAAGAAAAATAAGAAAAAACCCAAGGAACCCTACACAGAGTTTTAAAGTTTTTACAGTTGTAGAGCATGTGACCAGACATTCATGCATTCAAACAGTACGTTTTGGTGAGTAACACTAAACGCAAACATAACTTTTGTTTGTTTACAAGAACACTCCACAAGGCAGCTTAAAAGTAAAAAAAAACAAAACAACCAAAAGCCCACCTTTACAGGTAACCAGTCTTTTTATTAAGCAGTCTGTTTGCCCTAATTACAAAACAACATATTTTGACTGTCAAAAATGTTTTGACCTAATGTCTTAACTTCACATCTTGTGACCTTATCAGCCAATTTGTGTCGAAGTGTGCGCACTTGATCGTAAGTGTAGAGTCTCCATGCCAACTGAGCAACATGATATGACGGCTGAAATTGGTGGAAGAAATACAGTGAGTGGAAATTGTGACAAACCCACATTTAATTGTCAGTGAACTCTGAGGGTTAGGGGTACGATCAACCTCTTTTAACACCTCTAACACAGCTGGCAGCAGTTTTCGGCAAAATGGCACTGCACCAGGGGCGCTGGAAGTCAGTCGCAGCTGGAGGTGCTGAGAGAAAGTCAGCCTAAATAATGATGCAATAATAAATGCTGTCCGACATTAATACTTTTTGTTTTGTTGGCAAATGTGAACACTTAGCGTTGAAGCAGCCAAAGCAAATAAAAACACTGAACTAATGTGTAAAAACTACAAAGAGAGGATGAAGGATGGATGCGGGTAAGAGATATGATCCACGTCCATGTTATTATAACATTAGATTATTATAACAAAGGACAGTGAGGATACAACTCTGCTACTTCATACAGAGGAGTGGATTTGATGTACATTAACGCCGTGGACGTTCACATGAGACACCTGTCAGTTGGTTTGTCACTTTTTACTACATTCCATGATAAACCACATAACTATACAATGTTACAATCACACTCACAACCATGTCGGCCTACTCCCATGCTTTCTAATGATTTTAGCCTAAGAACCTCAAACAATGCAGAAAGCCATAACGGTAGCTGCACAATGCGCATGGCTGAATTGGCAAAAATGCAGCAGTTTAATAACTTTAATTCTTTCAACTGCTGAATTAATTTACAATGGTAAATATTTCGAAGAGCAGATAAAAAGAAAACTGGCCCACTTTAACTAAATATTGTAAACATCAAAGCACAGAAATGACGCACGGGAGAGAGAGAGAGAGAGAGCACCGCACAACAATGAGCCGAACTATACCACAGCCTTTGGGTGAGCTCACTTTTTATTTTCCCGGGATGGGACGATTCTTACTGCTGAATCACTAATAGCTGCAGTCGTGTAGGCCTGGGACTGAATGTGAAAGTATCTGGCATTGTTTGTCTTATTATTGGGCTATTATTATTATATTTAGCCATTATACTACAATTATGCTTCACACAACAGCTTGAACTGTGTATCGATTTGTACTCGATTTCTTTTCTCCATGAGATGGAAGAATTTTGAAAGTTGCGTGGCGCTGCGGAGAGCCCCTAACTGCAGTAGCGCTTGCATCATGTGTAAAATCCATCCATCCAGAGGGAACAATCCCGAACTGTTCCCAGCAGTGCCCTGTGTGTAACTCCGACTTGTGATCAGGACATGTGATTGGTTAATACATCTTGTTTTGATTTGATTAAAAATCAAACATAATCAAACCTGCACAGTCTACTCTTCTCATAGTCACCCCCTAAATATTTCAGTAGGCTATAAATATTTTGTTGGCAATTCAAATTCTCTTTTTAATTGCCTGCAGTTAAACAATAGCCCATAGAAAAAGCAGGGGGTGCTGCAGCACTCTCAGCACCCCCACTTCCCGCGCCATTGCACTGCACACTACCTGCCGAGTGCCAAACAAAGTTTGGACAAAGTTAGCAACTAGCTGGAGAATTTAGCAGCTTAAAAGACAGATATTTTCCTGTGGAGTTTGTGGAAACCAAACTAAAAGGACAGTGAAGACTTGTCCATCAGGTGGCCAGACACATGACTCCAAATAAATGTGAATGTTGCTATGTGTCTGCTGGATGTGTGAGTTATTGCTAACGTGTGGGCTTTAACTAGGGTAACCATGCTTTTCAAAAGGGAGAACAGTTGGGGCAGGTGGCAGACATTTACAGTAGATGAAAGGTGGGGTGGTTGAAGTAATTGGTGGAACCTTGGCAATGTGTATGGGGGGTGGCAACTATGTTATTGGGCTTCTGGATTGCTAGCACCTTTATTAGACACTGACACGTTTGTACCAGCTTTTCAGGTCATGCATTCTGCCCCCCCAACACATGCACACACACACACACACACACACACACACACACACACACACACACACACACACACACACACACACACACACACACACACACACACACACACATTTTTCAGTATCTTACAAGTGATTCCCCCGTCACCTCACATTTCTGTAAATATTTGATTATATCTTTTCATGTGACACCACTGAATAAATGACACTTTGATACAATGTAAAGTAGTGTATGTACAGCTTGTGTAACAGTGTAAATTTGCTGTCCCCTCAAAATAACACATCGCACAGCCATTAATGTCCTAAGTGAAAATGTTCAATTTGGGCCCAAAGTGTCTATATTATGGCCACCATTATTTTGCAGCACTGCCTTAACCCTCTTGGGCATAGGGTTCACCAGAGCTTCACAGGTTGCTACTGGAGTCCTCCTCCACTCCTCCATGACGACATCACGGAGCTGGTGGATGTTAGACACTTTCCATTTGAGGATGCCTCACAGATGCTCATTGGGGTTTAGGAGACATGCTTGGCCAGTCCATCACCTTTACCCTCAGCTTTAGGAAGACAGTGGTTGTCTTGGAGGTGTGTTTGGAGTGGTTATCATGTTGGAATACTGCCCTGCGGCCCAGTCTCCAAAGGGAGGGGATCATGCCCTGCTTCAGTATGTCACAGTACATGTTGGTATTACCTCAATGAACTGTAGCTCCTCAGTGCCTCAGACCAAGACAATCCCACCACCATGCTTCACAGTAAGCAAGACACACTTGTCTTTGTACTCCTCACCTGGTTGCTGCGACACACGCTTGACGCCATCTGAACCTAATAAGTTTAGCTCTGTCTCATCAGACCACAGGACATGGTTCCTGTGATCCATCTGTAATTTATACTTCTGAGTTGAATTGAGGGCGTAGGTAACGTGATGAATTATTTTTTGTAGAACTTTTCATGAAATAAAAACTTGAATTGAAAACTTTCCTTTGTAAATTTAATTTAACATTGAAAATGTTAATAATTAGCTGTTTAATTATAATGTTAATAGTTTGCTCAAAAGGAACCTCTTTCCCTCTCTCTCTCTCTCTCCCCTCCTTCTCTCTCAGACTGAGCCACCTGTGCTGCACTCTTTTAGTCCATGTTATCTATTTATGAGGTAATAACAGGGTGCGATTTGTGAGAAAACAGAGGGGTTTTGAAACTTTTTTTTTTATGTCATGAAAATACCCCCTCCCTCCCTCCACACGTTCGGCATGCAGGTGAAATGTGGATTGATTGAAAGTTTAACCATCACCATGAGAACAAGTTTTACTACCATTGTTACTTTTTTAAGTAGCAAGCATATAACATTACATCGCGATCATTGAAAAGACCAAGAGAACAGATGCATGCTATGTGTTTAAGCACAGTGAGTGTGTAAGGGTAGAGTGATTTAAAAGCTGTCACTTTCAAGAGTGTCACTGAGTGAAACCCCATAGCTGTGACTTCAGGCGTGTTAACGTTGGTGTAACAAAGACACTGCCCTGCTTATCATTATAGAAACTGATCTTCAGATGGTGATGTTCAATCAGATAGTGCTGTGGCGGGGGCACTAACAGGGTGTTTGGGGGTGCAGGAACCTGGTTGAGAGGGGGGGGTGTTGTCTAAAAACTTTGGAAATGCTGGCCTAGGCCATCTTTATTTAGAGCGACTTCTTTTTTTTTCGATCCTAAGAGAGTTCTTTGCCATGAGGTGCCGTGTTGATCTCCCAGTGACCAGTATAAGGTAGCGTGAGAGCGATAGCACCAAATTTAACACACCTGCTCCCCATTCACACCTGAGACCTTGTAACACTTACAAGTCACATGACACTGGGGAGGGAAAATGGCTAATTGGGCCAAATTTGGGCATTTTCACTTAGGGGTGTGCTCACTTTTGTTTCCAGCGGTTTAGACCTTAATTGCTGTGTGATGTGTTACTTTGAGGGGACAGCTAAATTACACTGTTACACAAGGTGGGCGGCACGGTGGTCGAATGGATAGCACTGTGTGGAGTTTGCATGTTCTCCCCGTGTCTGCATGGATTTACTCCAGGTGCTCCGGTTTCCCCCACCATCAAAAACATGTTAGGTTCTCCAGTCAGTGCCATCGACCGGACACTGATAAAGACCTGGAGCTGGTCCCCGGGTGCTTCACAGCGGCTGCCCACTGCTCCCTTAGGGATGGGTTAAATGCAGAGAATGAATTTTCTTCTTTTCACTCACTACTTTACATTGCAGCAAAGTGTCATTTATTCAGTGTTGTCACATGAAACGATATAATCAAATATTTACAAAAATGTGAGGGGTGTATCTCTTTTGTGAGATACTGTATATTACAACAATGCGAATGTGTTGCACTAAAGAAGAGAGGTGCCAAAAGGAGCAAATATTCATACAATGGCATCCTGACTGGCTAAATCTACATCTGTCAACTGCAGAGACACTATCCACCTAGAGGAGTAACTATTATACATTATTATATATTATTATTATAATATAATATTATTATATTATTAGTATATTAGTACAATATTATCAAATTAAATAAAAAGTTTAATATTAGTATAATACTAATATATTTATAGGTAACACTTTATTTGGCTTACAGATCAATTTATAGTAGGCCTATTTGCAACATTTTAATAGCTTATTGATATTCAACCATTTAAATAAATATTACCACTAGTATAATATTAATTCCAGTTAGTTTCATTATGGTATGTTGTTCTCATTTCTTAAATCCTTGTGCAAGAAAAATGGTCTACATGGTGGTTAGTCTCTGATTTGTTGAATAATCAGAACCATTCATGCAGAACTAAATCAACATTTTGAAAGTTTGCTGTAACACCACATCAACGTTTTATTGTCAGACCAGCCTGTGATTGGTAGGTTCACGAAAAGTGAATGTTGCCAGCACTACACAGAACTAATTTAGCACTTTATTTATTTTTTTTGCACTAGGTACCTTTATTGGTTCTGCTGCCTGTATTACTCTCTGTTATTATTCACTGTTTTTATTGGTTAATTAAAACCGGAAGCTGCCTGTCACATGACAGCATTCCCCACCTGGCGCGGGTAATTTAAACACACCAGAGTAGCCATTAGGGGAATGGTGCCAGGGCTGTAGTGGAGCGTGTGCTGTGTGTGAGCTGGGGGCGAAAAACTAGTATGCTTCTGTGTTGTTGTTTTTTATGCTCTTGTCAAAAACCTTGCTCCAAAACTATCTACAAGCTACACTACAAACGTTTACCGGGGATCTTTAAATAAACGTTGCAAAGACACCTTTCTCCCTCCTCCAACTTCGCCCATGGAGAGGAAAGGAAAGATTAACATTACAGGCAGCTTGTGAACAGTGCCGGTACACAAGAAAAAGTCCCGATAAAGAGTAAAGTTTAATAGTGCCGGTACTGATCAAAGCAATGCAAAACGCACACACTGAATCCCAGCCCATCACATTTTTTAGGTCCCGAAAAGAGAATGTGTCCAGGAAAAAGAGGATGTTGGGGCACCTTACTTTTAATGCAGGTTTTAAATTTGCTTTGTCAAATCCTCATCAGAATATCTTGTCACTTAAATCTAGCATTAGCCCAGTAGGGAGTTTTGGTTTTATTTAGTCAGGTGAAGGAGACTTTTTGCTGCCACCCGGTGTAGGTAAATGGAATCTAATTTGTGCTCACTGCATTGAAAAACTAAATTTGTCATAGAATGTCCTAGACATTTTTTTATGAAATGATCCAATTCTTTGAGCACCATAAAAGATGTTCCATTCACCTCACTCGTCCACCCATTGTATAGGTTTGGCAGAAAAATAACGATATCTTAACAACTGGACAAAATACACCAACTGTAAAATATATCATTGTGTGTATAAGAGAGAGAGTTGTGTAATTTGGGTGAACCGACTCTTTCAATAAATATGAATACCAGTACATGTATAGTGACAGATTAAACAGACAATAAAGCTCTGATGGCCCTGCTGAACCCACTCATAGTGAATATTATGTCAATGCAAAAACCTTGTAATTTGTGCAGAGATAGCTGCTTATCTACTTCACAAACCAAAAGGAGAAATTAGATTAAATTCCCTGTCATCTCTGATGCACTCTCTTCTCAGGTTGTAATTTAGGAGAATCCACTGGTACATCTGTGTGATCTGCACAGGCAGCAGGTTACTTAAGGATAGTATTTTTCTGCTGTGACCCTCCGTAAGTCGCTCTGATTCTCGCTCTCCTTCCTTTGCCTCTGATTGAGCCATTAAGCCAGCCAAGCCAGCTGATTAATATACCGCATGTGTCAGACTAAATTGATTCATTGCAGTAAATGATTTGATGAGGGGTCAGTCCACAAATCTCCCAGGACTAATGTGAAGCTAATGGCAAATGACAACAGGATCAAGCTAACAGTATGACACCCTGCGTCTTCAAGGTCAGAGGAGTGAGTCAGTGCACAGTTTGGGGAAAAACGAAAGTTGGGGACTGCATACAGAAAGGTAAGTTCTACAGTTAGGAAAGTGGTTCTGCACAGAATGCTAATGACAGCTGATGAAAATGAAGATTCAGGAAATCACAATCAAGGACTCAGTGAAATGTCTTTTCAGAAATGTCTTGGTTAGTCAGGATAATTTGAAGATGTTACTGTCAACAGTTTTCGTTGAGACTAGAGCTGTAACTCACACTAAGAGTAACCACATACTCCGTCCAAAGCCTGTCGATCAACAAATCGATTCATTGACTAATCCTTTTTTTCTACTGGAGAAAAAGTCCCTTAATGGTTGGCAACGTTATCTGTGGATTAAAGATGTAAATCTTTAAAAACAGGTCACTTTCATTAAAAAAAAAAGTCTCAGAGTGGCAGAACTCTGTAGTGCTTTACAGACAGGTCAAACAGGAGGAAATGCAGGAGGTGCATTTGTTGGTGACTCCTTTCAGGTATATATTCTATATCTTCTCGGCATAGCATACGTTTATAGATAGTTCTTTATAGATGTGCCAGCTGTTCAAATGTTCCAAATGTTCCAACAATTTTCAGGTACTTTTTCATGTTAATGCTGCAGTTTTCACAAGGCAGGATTAGAAAGCTTTTAGAAACTGGATTCCGGGCAAAGTGGAATTTTCTGATTTTCAATTCACATCTGAAAGCAGGCTCGTTTTCCCAGTAACATGAATGCGAGGAGACAGAAAATGGAAGACAAAAATGAAAAATGTATGAATAAGAGAAAATGTGACAACCTCTAAATTGGAGCGTTTTGGGGAGTGTATAAAGACACATATAAACCTGCTAAAGCCTTCCACTTTTCCAGTCTGCAGCCCCGTGTTGCTCTCTCACTCTCCCATGGAGCAGTAACTTTCATGTTTTTGAGTGCGGCTCTGCTTGGGAGGTCTGAGTATATGGCCCGAACCCACGCAGGGGGAAACAACATCAACCAAATGACTGAATAATTGAATGACCAAATGAAACAGCCTGCGCTGCTGCGCAGATCAATAGACTCCCCCTCTCCCCATTAGGTATTCACTGCCTCCACTCTTCCCTTCCCATCTCCCAATTTCTCCCTTGCTTTTTTCTTTTCTCTTTCTCCCCCCTCTCTCTCACAATTCTTATCTCATGCTCATCATTTTGCCCTTTTCCTATCATCTCTCCACCTGTTTCTGCCCCACTGTCTCCCTTTCCTCTCTCCCACTCTTTCTCTATAAAACCCTTTAAACTCTCCTGTCTACATCTGCAGTGCCAGTCTCCCTCTCCTTCCTTCTCTTTCTCTCTTTTCATCTTGCATTGCAAACATACAGAGGCATTTTTCTGTTATTTTTAATATTTATTCTGCTTCCATCAAGGGTACGACAAACCAATATATCAAGTCAATATTGGACTTTTATTAAAAAACAGACTTTGCCAAGTCAGTGTAGTCGACCTCATGATGGATATGATGCACTTTGATTGATGATTCGTTCATTCGCGGAGTAGACGAATACACTGGTTGTCTATGTAACGCCCTTAACTTGAACTCATGCTGTTGTGACAGAATCTACTGATGAGAAACTGACAAGAATAAAGCTCTGGGTAAGCAAACTGGTATGATATTGGCTATCAGCACAAACAAATCAGCTACTGAAGCAAAGCAAAGCTTCAATTCAATGGTATTGATATCAGCCTTCATAGGCTTTACATCTCTTTAAGACTAGTTTCAACATTTTCACTTCTCCCCCTGAGAACACTGCATTCTGCCACCATCGTCTTCGATGGGATCCCTTCCTTCCTGTCACAATCCAGCACTGTAAATATGAACCGGGCCCGCATCAGAGATCCCATCACAGGAGACGGTAGCGTAGTCAGTGAGGCAGAAAGACACTGTTGGATTTCACAAAAGAGGTTAACAGGTGAACGAAGAGGAGGGAAGAGGGATGGGAAATGGATGAACAGTGGTGTTTTTCTGCGCTGCCACTCACACTGTGCGACCTCAGTCAAGCCTCATGAACACCTTCATGTATCTACCTGATCAGATGAATAGTGGCCACCGAAGCAGAACATCCTCTTGCCGTTTCAGGTACAGTATGTAAGAGTGTGTGTGGTCTTCTACTAGGATTAAATATGTTTACAAGAACAGAGAAAACTATGAACATGTGGACATTTTACTGATCCTCACCAATCCTCTCTGATCCTGTGCAAACGATGTGTTAAGGCAGGATTGTTTGTAACTTTGAGAGTTCTTGAGAATTAAAGCAACATTACTGATAAATAGAGGCATCTTGTCTCAAAGATTGTTGCCTCCCTAACCTTTCTTTGCTCTTCCTCTGCTTGTGATTAAAAGACAATAAGGACAGTGGCAAAACAAGTGTCTTTCATTGAAAGAAAAAACACAGCGTCCAAATAAAAGTTGACAGATCACCAAAATGTTTACTCATCATGAATTTTGTCATCAGTGAATTTACATCAGTGAGTTTAATGGCAATTAATTTAAAGTTGTCAAGACATTTCATTAAAAACCACGCATTTGAATGTCATGGTGGCGCTACAGGGAAGGTACAGGGATCACTAGTAGGATTCATCCTCCGGGGATCATGAATGTTTGTTGAACGTTAAAGGTAATCCTAACATGAGGTTTAAACTATGCAGCTAGAAGTGTATTAAAGTTTTGGTTTACTGAGATAAAGTTTTGTGTATCACCAGCAAAGCAAAAATGGTTCCTGTTTTGCTTTCACAATTGATCATTTTACCAAAAAGATCAAACCAGGTGACACACAAAATAAAATGCAGTGTCATAGCTGTCAATCTTCTCAGTGGCTGTTTTGTTTGTTTATAGTAATTATACCCTTGTTTTAAAATTAATGCAGAAATGGTTTATTACCTCCGCCAGCTAACGCTGATGGGGGTTATGTTTTTATTCCGTCTGTTCTCTGTTTGTCTGTGTGTAAGGTTGCCAACCGTACCGTAAAATACAGAAACATCCAGTAATTAAAAACTAAAAGAATTGATATGGGATGAGCTTTTTTTGGGGTTTGAATGGCAGCCTTGCTACAATACACCTGACAACGGCTTTCATCGGGTCTTGCGGTGGTTCAAGATGAAGTGACTTAGGGGGCTGTTAAAAACTGCGACAGGGCAATTTTTTCCCCCATTAAATAAAATGCATTAATTTAACCACGCAATGGCCTCAGAAACTCTAAATCACAATAACAATATCATAAAGCTACTGTGGGCCAAAGAATACCTTTATTAATCAGAGCACTCACATAAGAACATATGCATCTCCCTCAACCAAAAGAAAACAGGATATGTGGCTACTGTTCAACAGGCAGCTCATCTAAATGGATTAATGTAACACGGTTAAACCTTCTGTGTCAACAAACACAAGAGGTTTAGTCAATCACTACTGGGGTCCAGCAGAGCTCATTTCTGTTTAATACATAACCATTTTGAAAACATCGCTAGGCAGATGAATCAGGATCATACTGATTGTATCTCATGTCTTGTTGTGTTTATGTGGGAGAGCCAAAAGAAACTTTGGACTTCTTTGAATCACCTCTCTGGGAATATGGGGGAGTACATTGGCCCATGTCTCCTATTCATTTTGCACTATAGTATGTCTCAGGCTTGTTTTACCAATGTTTTTTCCAGACAACCTCATTACATTGCATAACACTTTAATCATACATTAAATTCTTAAATTTCAGTAGATGTAAAATGAAAATGCTGGATTCATTAAAGGGAAAATTTGCCACATTTTATGTGGATGTCAAAACAGTATTAATGGTAAATGTAGTCTATTGAAGCAATACATTCCTCGTTGCATGCTACTGTATATTGACAAAGAATGCTGAGTTTGCCAAGCACCCAGCAGCACCGCCATCTGATTTAATGTAGTTAGAGGAAAGGAAGAACCACAGGCTACTTCAACTTGGATTTCTAGCTTCAGCCTCTGGGTAGCCAGGGGGGCATGCTTTGGATGCCGCTCTCTTCACTTGTATTGCAAACTAGCTACGTTTCCAACAGATAAAATATGTTATATTTTATCTGTTGGAAAATATATGTCCAAAATATGCAGAGGATGAGGATTATGGACGAGGAAACATTTTACTATGTTTTGGCAGCCGTATTTATTTGAGCCAGAGAAGAAATTCAGCGGAGAGAGGCCAAGGCTGCTGCAAGATTATAACCTGAGCCGCTGAGAGCAGACTGACATTTTCAGAAACTGAACCATTGTGCTGCCACGAATTTCTGCATGGGCAGTTATTCGTGGATGCTCCTGCGAACAAAGTAATAGGTATATGCTCGGGTGGTACTCATACACGCCAAGTGATGTAATAATGTTGTAATATTGAGGGACAATCAAAAGATACTGTGTGGATGTTAAATGTCATTTGAAATCAACTTAATAACAAGAGAAGTAGGTTGGATGCCAGTAACTGTTTTTTTCTGTTACTTTTTGTGGAACTGCAGCTTAACTTAGCTGCGTAAGTGTTTGTGCGTGTGTGTGTCTGTGTGTGTGTGCGTGTGTTTTACTGCTGTTTGTAAATTCACTTGATAGACATGCACTGATGATACCGAGATAGCTACATGTGATAATGAAATAGTGATGAAATGAAATTTTTTTGCAAATGTGTTGTTTTGCTCAGAGCTATAGTAGCCCGCTGGGTGAACATGGCCGTCACAAGCTCGTGCACAATGCATCTATAAAGTCACTGCTAGAGGGGGTGTCACTCCTTAGTTCAGTCATTCATTACTCCCTATATAAAAAACACTTTCGACACTTGAATTATCTCAAGTATTGATGATCTGTAAAAATATGGTACATTGCATGGTAGGATTGTTAGCATAAAGATTTGGTGTGTAAGGTTTAGTGGCATCGAGTGGCAAGGGTTGTAAATTGCAACCATCTGTCCAGTCTACCACTGCCCCCTACCCTTTCAAAGAGCGTAGGACAGCTAGGTGGCTGACAACAGTAGAAAAGGTGTCTCTTCTGAGACAGCAGAGTGGCCAGTTAAGAAATGAGGGTTCTTCAGGTATATTTATTAAGAAATTATATTTACTTAATTATTCAGTAAAACCATATGTTACTGTAACTTGGCCACTGACAGTTAACATAGGGTTAACATGTAAAATGAGTGTGAAACACTGTTTCTGAACCACAGTCCATTATAAACCTCACATCAGATAAAGTTTATGCAAACACTGACAAGGTAAACACATTAATTCTCTCCGTGATTATGTATCCTCGCCAAAACTGCCCATCAGCAATAATATCTGGCCCGCTGTCAGATTGTGGTGCTTTGATAGCGGCAAAAAATATAAATAAATAAAATACTTTGAAAGCGGTGCTGAAATAGATCTCAGTAATGACAGCAATAGTAACTCACATAATCACTTCCTCACAGTTTTGCCTACAAAATAAATACATGAGAAGCTTGTTTACTATAATGAATTATTGGAGTTAAACTGAGCTTTTAGTTTGAAAAACTCTGAACGACATTAAAAGAGTCTGTAGCCTTCTTGACGCACATCTGAAAGAGCTGCCAGAGACTGTGACTCCCCTAAATGTCCTTGGCCTGGGGGAATTAAAAAAGCAGTGCAGCCATGCCGTGATCTGAGAAACATTTGCTGCAGAATCCATTTGTTGAAGAGAAAAAAAAAATTGTCTCTATGTGGGATCAAAGACTCAGCCATTGGGTTGAGAGTCCTGCACCTTACCAACTAAGCTAACAGAACATCATGTTGATGCAGGTCAATATTATGCTTTATATTCTCATCCACAAAATATTACTCTGATGCAAAACTTATTTGCAGACCCCTGCTGTATATTATTACAATTACTTCTTCTTCTTATGTTCGCATTCAACGTAGTGATGAGTGTTGGCACTGTCTGAATTCTACCAGAAGTAGAACAAGAAAAACGTAGTGATGAAACACACTCAGTTACTGTAGAAACATGACGATACAACATGGCGACGTAGATGGAAGGGGATACCTGAGGTTATGGGTATATAAATGGCTCATTCTAAGGTAATAAAAACATAATGGTTTATTATTTAAGGTCTTTACACACCACTGAAAACATAGTTATGGATCTTATATTGCACTCCCGTCAATAGATCCTCAGAAATATTACACACTGAACCTTTAAATACCATTTGAACACTTCTTTTTACATTCCACTGAGGTCATTTGTCAGGGCACTATATAATGGGTAATATTCACAATCAAAAATAAAATAAAACGGCAGACAGTAGATATGATGCACTGTATTGTAAATACAAAGTTATGTCAGACACAGCCTCTTTGGTAAATAATGGCTAAGGACATTATACCTGCATTTATCAGAAAAGTGAAGACATTATGACATCACTCAGATCAGACTTTCCTTTGTTGTACAGAAATGTATTGACAGTACGCTCTACAACGGTGCAGTGTGCTGTATCCATACAAAACCATACCAATGAGCCTTCCAAGATGCATGAACCAAACTACAGTGTCTGATGACCTATAAGAGTTATTTTACAAACTAAGGTGCCTGGAATTTAACAATTTTACGAGCACCTAAAAGGATCAATAATCAATTCTGTCATTAGACTCATTCGAGATTAACTGCTCCTCACCTAGAAAGTGGACGAGTGCAGGCAGAGGCAGCAGGGCTGGCGACAAAAAACAGTCAAGGCAGACAGTCTATACAGGAAGTCATAGGAACACTCTTGTTAGATCCAATCCTCATTTAATAAAACTTTGTCAGACCAATCTATCTGTCTCCAATAATTGCTCTTTTAATTACGTCACTCTGTGTGACAGGGTAGCCTATTAAAATGCCATATAGGCTATCTTTGATCATCATGACAGCATTTATGGCTTACCTCCAATTACTCAATTATTTTTCATAAAAAAAATGTAAAAATTCATATAAGGCAGCCATCATCTCAGTTTGCCACTGTATATAAAACCACTACACAGGCTTGATTGCCCTCTCAAACATAAGTTAAGAAAAAGCAGAAATAAGACATTAGTTTTTATTATAGATCTTTCAGATATTCAGATTCACATCCCATTCATGACATTGTTACTAAAAGATTTGTGTCGCTTCATAATACTGAGAATTAAGTCACGTTCATATTGTAGACAAACTATCATAGACTGTATACATGTTATGTGAGCTGTCTGTAATATAGGCTGCCAAATGTATTCGTTCTCTGTGACTACTAAAAGCTGCCACCAACTACTCAACATTTATACTGTTAGAATAGAATAAACCTCCATAGTGCTAAATCCCAAAACATCATGTTGTTGATCCAACATCTAAACCAATCAGCTCTCAGACCAGGGTTGAGCTGAGACATTTCCCATCGTGCCCTGAAGTTTTGCAGTCAGTAGAGAGCAGCTGCAGCTTGCCCCAAACCTGCAGCGTCCTTGATCTTGTGATAGTTGCCTGTGTATGTATGCATGACGTCATGATCAAGTGAGAGAGTAATCTAACTAGCATGCACTGTGTGGCAATTGCCAGTGAGCTATTCTGCCGAGGTCTGGCTCATATCAAACAAGCCTCTTAACTCACTTATACTGTACACGCTGTAAACAATAAACTTGTCACTCTGCGTTGAACTGTGAGCATTGCTTTCTGTAGACACTCACATGTACAACTTATGGATAACATTATACAACATGACAGATTTGTTTTTGGATTTGTTTGGTTGAAACCATTTAAAGGAACATAATGATTCAATGGTGTTCATGATTACCTTGCATGTCACTTAAAAATAATTAGCTAAAACAAAATGTCAGTTGGTACATTTCGTCGCACACCACGAATCTAAACTGTAAATGCTAACAGTAAAATACACTGTAAGCATCTAAACTGTTTTTGACCCAACACTAGGACACTGAGATATTTGTAAATCACGTATTTGACAAGTATCGCTCAGTGTGAGCTGGTCACTGTCTGTTATTTTGCCCACAACTTTGTTAAATTGCTGCTGAACTGAACGGCAGCTTGGTGATGGTTCATGTGGGTAATGTCACTGATTGCGTTGCTAAGGAAACTGCAGGTGGGTTTTGCTAAAATAAATTCCCAACAGGATTTTAGAGATTTGAGAGTCAAGACACTGAAAACCAATCAGGAGACGATACAGCTCAGTATGCAGCTGTCATTCAGAATAAACATACAGTACATCATGAACAATGTCTCTCTATCTGTCTGATCTCCTGTATAGACACACACACTCTTACTAAGCATGTTTTTCACCCTCACAGGCTCCATCACAATAGTTTGGCTCTCTCTGTATGTAAGTTCAGTGAGAGGGATGAAATCTGCCTGTCATGTCTCAGGTATGGCAGTTTACAACAGCATTTCCGCAAAAACACATAATAGACTTCTCTTGAAATATCATGAAGAGAATGAATATATTTTATTATACGCTCATTTTATACTATATTTGTAACTTTTTAGAGTTTGGTATATTTCTGGTGAATGTAGCCAGTAGTGAGCTGTTTGTGGCCATCGAGTGAATTGCATTTTAACAAAAACATGAAAAGCACTGAGTAAAATAACAGCAAAACTGAATTTGATCAGTTTTTCCCCCCACACCTGCACATTCTGAAGGACAGGAAAGGTGAAATCTTGTACAAGGCTTTGTAGGATGGGGACTAGGAAGATGTTTTTTACAAACAAGCTAACAATGAAAGAATATCCCACTAAGTTTTTCAGACAGCCTGTCAAGATGAGTGACAAGTTTGAGCGATGGGAGGAGGAGGAAGTAAAAATACTCTAAAGGTTTGGGTCACCCAAATTGCAAATAACACCTACCATCAGAGCATTGATCCATGTGCATAGGTTTTATTTGACCAGGTTTGGAGATATCCATCTCTGAGATGTCTGCCTTCACCAAATTACAATGGAGATACATGTGCTTGTGTTGCTGAAATCACTGAAAAATGATATTTGAAAAACTCAACAGCAATGCCTGTAATAATGTCTGTGACATTATTTCCAAAAAATATGTCCTGCAGCATTTGTTCCATCCATCCATCCCTCATCAACCGCTTATCCTGCGCACAGGACCATCATTTGTTCTACATCATAATAGAAAGCAGAACTGCAGTAAAGGACAGTGTGTACAGAAAAGCCTTTGAACTGGGATTGCTACTGATCAACCCCCCTATTGCGAAAAAAATCAGGCTTCCCCCCCTCCACTACTGATGGAACTTTTGAGACATGGAGACTCAAGGGGTTAGTCACCTTGGCCATACGTTCGCATCTTTTAATCTGCTCTCCAAAAAATTCAACTTGCCTCAAACTCATTTCTTTAGATATTTGCAAATTCAGGACCTTACACACTCTAAATTTAGTCCAAAGACCCACTTAGACTGTGTTTTAATTCTTAACCCCGTTAGTAAAGGATTCATCAGTGTGGTTGAAAACGTGACTCTTGTACCTCTTAAAAAATGATGGATGGGAGAGTGACATGGAAATGTTTATCCCGGAGGAAATTTGGGATCTGGCGGTCTGAAGGATACTTATTTTCTTTCTTTTGTCCCTTATTTTTACCTACTGTAAGTTGCATAATTTCGACTACCTTGCTGTCCTGGGGGGTATGTAATTTCAGTGGATGGATGGATGGGTAATGGAGGGTTACTAAGTTTATGTATCCAGTGATTGCTACATAAACTGTGTTGCTGTATTCATAAATTGAATGAACTTGAATGAAAAAAGGATAGTGTGTCCTATAAAGTTTTGCTATGATGCAAATTTAGCCTTACTGTTTTAACCTGTACTACTAATCCATGTAGTGAAGTGAATCAGGTTGACTGTGCTATTTGCAGTTTGGAATGCTATTAATAAGTTCTGCATGCATGTTTTGTCCATGGACGAATCAGCCAAACAGTAATCAAGACACTTAAAGCTGTGTTTTTATATCACTTTGTGCTTAAAAACAAATGATGTTGTTCGTAAAACAAGAACAACACACAACTGTCTTACTCTCTCCACGCATCTGTGAATCAGTTGAGTTGAACCATTTTGCAACAGTAATGAACTCAATTCAATTAAAAATTTTTTTTATTGTCTATCACATAATGGTATAAAATAGTTTTAGGTTAGGGGCTCACATACAATATAAAAACAAACATCCATGAAAGATTGACCCCAAATAGTCGAAGATTCAATGGACGCACCCAGGTTCGACTGTCAATCTCACAGTCGAATATCTTGTATGGATCAAAATAAGATAATTGTAAGGGGAAGAAGACACTTCAACATGCAGCCTGGAGGAGCTGGGGATTAAACCACCGACCTTTCGATTAACGGGCAACCCACTCTATCACCTGAGCCACAGTGGTGCTTTAGGGCTAATGATAAACCAGACGCGCTGCTGCGTTCTGAACCATTTGTAGTGTTTCTACTGTTTTCACCACTCAAGCTGGAAGACCTGCTAGGAGGGCATTGCAATAGTTGAGGGTTGAGAAATAACCATGGCCTGTACCAGAAGCTGGGTGGCATATTGAGAGAGGTAGGGACTGATTTTTCTGATGTTGTAAAGAGCAAAGCAGCACGACTGAGAGACAGCAGCAACATGGTCTGAAAAGGATAGCTGGTCTTCAATCATGACAAGTTTCTCACCACCCTGGTTTGGAGTGATGGTTGAGGAGTCAATTTGTAGTTTGATGTTATGGTGGATAGATTGTTTGGCTGGAATGACCAAGAGTACAGTCTTTGAGAGGTTTAGTTAAGGTGGCAAGCCTTCATCCATACAGATATGTCTGAGAGACAGCTTGTGATCCTCGCCGAGATGGCGGGGTCGTCTGGCGGAAAGGATAGGTAGAGTTGCGTATCGTCTGCGTAGCAGTGGTAAGAGAAGCCGTGCAAGCGAGTGATCGGCCCCAGTGAGGTGGCATAAACTGAGAGGAGAAGGGGCCCTAGCACTGAGTCTTGGGGTACCCCTGTGGAGAGGCATTGGGATAATTGTCCTTGAAGGATAATTGTCCTTGCCACCAAACATTGTAGGAATGCCCTGAGAGGTAGGATTTGAACCACAGGAGTGCATTACCTGAGATGCCCATTGCTGAGAATGAGGATAGCAGGATCATGTGATTTACTGTGTTAAAGGCAGCTGATAGGTCATGCAGGATAAGAACCAAGGACAATAAAAGAGCAGTTTCAGTAGAGTGGCCACTCTTAAAACCAGACTGACATGGATCTAGGAGGTCATTTCGTGAGAGGAATTCTGAGACCTCGTTGAAGACTGCCCGTTCGATAGTTTTGAATAAATATGGTAGAAGGGAAACAGGCCTACAGCTCTCAGCTTGAGTTGGGTTGAGTGAGGGCTTTTCAAGCAAGGGTGTATTCTGAGCACTTCTTAGCCTTGGTGTTGAGGCTTTTGTGCCATTTCCTGAGGGAGATGGAGGATGACATGTATAAGGACTGCTACACGGTAGGTTTTCCTGTGCTGTGTTTACACAGTGGGAGATGACCAAGGCGGGAATAGAATGGTTGATTTTGAGAGATTTAGAGAATTGGCTATTTATAGCCGCCACTTTGCATGTGAAGAAAGCAGCAAAGGTATCAGCAGACATGTTTAGCTGGAAATTTACAGTGTAAGCTGAATAAAAACAGACTGCAGCTCTTCTCAAGATTTAAGCGGAGCTCCAGTTGCCCCGAAACACACACGATTCGGTGAGCTGACTGTAGACAGTACTTCACGTTTCTGATTCGACTATGTAAATCCTTTGTCGGGGACAGCCCTAAAAGACTTGCATAAAATTATATTAAAACTTAAACAATTCCATAAATAAATAAGAGCAGGTCTATTTGGCCTTGTTTAAAATGGATACCACAGTGCGAATGAAAGAGCTTTTATGTTCTCTCTTTGACCATGTGCTCTGAAACTCTGAACCTAATGGGAGTAGCTGAAAGGAGTGGTGATAGGAGTGTGAAGGGTCCTTAGTGTTAGAGTCTGACTTGTATTTTGATGATTTTGTAATCTTTGGCTCAGCTGTCAGGAGGAAACAGATACCTCTAAGTCTCAAGCTGCTACTCAAAATGCAATCTTTCTAAGGTCCCTGGTATGACTCAGAATCGTGTAATTGGTTTAATTAAGATATACAGTCAGACGGCTAATCTTATGTTATACAACACATCAAAAAGCTCTGCTTTCATAGAATGTGAAACACAAGGTTCAGACCCCCGCCTCACCCAAATAATTTTAATAGCGAAGAAATATGCCTTACAGTAATTTGTCAAACACACTGCATGTTGTAGCTCTTACACTCACACACAGTTTGGTTTTTAGAATTAGGTTTAGGTTAGGCTACTCACTGAAAATCAGTCTGATTCATTAGGGTAGAATCATTGCAATAACTTCTGCCATATCACTTACCTGCAAATAGCTGCATGAGACCAGGAAGCCATCCACTGACATATCTGTATTCAGTCTCTGGCTCCTTTCTGTCCATGTTCAGGCCTCTGGTATCTGAGCCCTAATTGCAGCTCCAGCAGACGGAGAAACAAGCAGCCAACCAGCCATTCAGACAGTCAGCAGGGGGAGCACTGCTTCTCTAAGACACTGATTTATTGGACAATTTCACAGCAGTGTCCGCAGTAATGGGACAGGATAAATGGCTGACCCCTCAGTGACTGAGCTGACTCCAGGGGAAGAGAAGAACTGGCTTGCACTGTGCATGTGTGTGTATGTGTGTTTATCGCGTGTGTGCAGTATGTGTCAATGCTCCACCTTTTGTGAAGTGTGTTTTATTTCTCTTTGCTGTCGCTCTATTTTTTTTAGTGTGTAGTCTCATCTCTTTATGATCTATTCTTTATTATTTTCGATACGTCCCTCTACACCAACTCATCTAACTCTACGTACTACAAACACACACAGACACACACACACTAATTCTATATTTCCTCTTCATCCCTCCTCCACGATCCTGTTATGACTAATTTACTCCCTGCCTGTGTCATCCTTTAGCTGTCTCTGTCCTCTTGCCCTCTGAGTTCCTACTATACGTGTGTGTGTTCTCTCTTTTCTGTATGTATCATTACTCCTTTCTCTCTCCCATCCCTTCTGTCTTTTTTCATCGTTTCTGTGTGTGTTGTTTTTGCTCATAGCCCCTCCTAAAGGATGTCTTCCCTTTATGTTGTGTTTGTTTATTATCTTCTATGCGTACATGCCAGTATTTGTACACATATTTATATAGTACTATCCTTTATTATTATTTTATCTTTTCATATTCATATTATAAAATTATTTTTTATTATTATTGTCATTTTATATTTTATATGTATGATTCTTGACCTGAAGGACTTGCTCTAGCTTTATCTTTCTTTTCTTCTACCTACTATGTTCAGTGTTCATTGTTAAGCACCAATACACCAAAGCAAATTACTTGTGTTAAATTAATTACTTGTGTCAAATTAACATGTTAAGCTACTCAGCTATAAAGCTGATGCTGATTCCGATTCTGATACAGTATTTTCCCCATTGGGATGTGAGAGCATCAGCGGGCTCAGATATGCATGGTGACATTCACACCAAAGCAACAGTCAAACTTTTCACAGACAGCATTATTTGGAAGTGGTGAAAAATCATACATCTGCTCCAGCACTGCACAGTGCACACTGATCAGACAGCATGGGTATTGCACAGGTGTGCCTTAGGCTGGCCACAAGAAAAGGCCACTTGAAGATGTGCAGTTTCACTGTTCCAAGTTTCACTTGGGAAAGTCCGGGGGGGATTTGGAAACAAGTCAGTACCTGGTGTGACCACCATTTGCCTCACGGAGTGCCACAAATCTCCTTCGCATAGAGCTGATCAGGTTGTTGATTGTGGCCTGTGGAATGTTGGTCCTCTCCTCTTCAATGGCTGTGTGAAGTTGCAGTGAAGGTCCTGGGCTGGTATGGTTACACGTGCTCTGCAGTTGTGAGGCTGGTTGGATATACTGCCAAATTATCTGAAACGCCTTTGGAGACGGCTTTTGGTAGAGAAATGAACATTCAATTCACGGGCAACAGCTCTGGTGGACATTCCTGTAGTCAGCATACCAATTGCACGGTCCATCAAAACTTGCGGCATCTGTAGCATTATGCTGTGTGATGGAACTACACACTTTCGAGTGACCTCTTATTGTGGCCAGCCTAAGGCACACCTGTGCAATACCCATGCTGTCTGATCAGCATCTTGAAATGCCACACCTGTGAGGTTGATGGATTATCTCGTCAAACGAGAAGTGCTCACTAACACAGATTGTGACAGATTTGTGAACATTATTTGAGAGAAACAGGCCTTTTGTGCACATAGAGAAAGTCTTAGATCTTTGAGTTCAGCTCATGAAGAATGGGGGCAAAAACAAAAGTGTTGCGTTTGTAATTGTGTTAAGTGTATGTACAGATAATACTTACATTTGATAATTTGGGCAAAACTAAATACTTATACTAGATACCCCGTGCCTGCTAACACGATTTTGACAGATTTTTGAACAATATTTGAGAGAAACAGACCTTTTGCATACATAGAGAAAGTCAAGAAAGATCTTTCAGCTCATGATGAATGGGAGAAAAAACAAAAGTGTTTTGTTTATAATTTTGTTCAGTGTATACTGTATATGCAAACACAGTCATGATGCAATTTTTATCAAGTGGTACTTTTATGCTTGTGGGCATAAGGTGATTGGAGTGGCCCAGCTGATGTTGATGATGGAGATTAGGTGGCATGGTGCGATTTTAGTATTCATCGTGGCATGAAATTAAATGTTTCTCATTTACTACAGATCAAAAGTATAAATTAAAATAGAACTTTTTTTATCCTGGGGTGATCTGCCCACCACTTTTTAATCTGTTTACTACTTTTTGTGATATATTACAAGCAAGGAAACCAACTGACAGATAGCTTGTGATAAAACTACCAGCATTATGTCAGAGTCCTTTGTAGGATTGGTTCCCAGTTTCCAGCAATGGGGAAAAAGTCAACAAAATCTTATTTAGATGAATTGAGTGTTAATATATTGGAGACAAAACTGACCCCAGAACTATCTTCACTTTGCCATATGCACATCATCTGTGTCATTTTATCATAAATTAGAAAGAAGCTGCCATAAACATCTCCCTTTTTTTATAAACACTAGATATGGACTACTAAAGTAAAACAACATTTGCTCTATAAAATAGGGTTTGGAAAAAATGCACATGGTCAGTTATCATTAAATCCCAGTGTCTCATCAGAAGATTTAAATAATTAATGAAGGTATCCACAGTGTGCCAGCTGTGCATGAAGTCAGCAGGATTTGGTAGAGTTGTGTGATCGCCTGCCATGGAGTTGGTTCAGAAGAAAAAAACAAGTCAACATAATCCATTGAAAACTTGGAGCGTGTTTCTACCTCCGCAACCTGCAGTCAGTGCTTTTTCATTAATTTTTATTTATTTACTTTTGCCTTCACTCCCCAGCCGCAGCCCTGAGCCTATATTTCATTATGGGTCAGGTCAGGTCTTTTATTAAGGGGTCGAGTTGGATCTGGAGATGATTTAGAGATAATTTCAGGTAACAGAGGGGTTCATGTTTTGCGGCTGTAGGGCGGCTACATGAGTCTGAGCTGAAGATTTAAAAAACAACCTCGTTAAAACAAAATAATTCAAGTAACATGTTATATTTGTCCGCAGCATACATTGTAGGATGTGTCATTTTGTGATTATGTATTCTATTATGTATATATATATATATATTATGTATTTATAATCTGATATGGAACCTCTTAACATGACAGAAAAATGTTATGGCTAAATGAGCACCATTCAGTCAAAGTGATGTAAGCAGAAAGGTCAACATGTGAAGTCACTGGTGATTTTATGATAAATGTAGTGTTGGGTGAGCAAAGATTTAAGCATTTAAGCATGACCTACTTAGGATACCATCTTAGTCAATGACAGTCAATGTCATTAACACTGAAGGTATTTGTTCATAAATTCAAGGTGCAGTAGAATGGAAAACTGTATTTCCCTTAGCATAGTTGAATAAAAAGAGTTCAGTCCATCTTGCACACCCAAAATACCCCCAAAAAATAAGCAAATGCCAAAAAGGGCTAGATGTTACTTTACATCTAGGATGTTTAACCCCCAAAGCTACATAGACCAGACCAAGTTCCAGTTAGTGGTCATCTGAGCTCATAGAGCTAGAGCTGGAGGTTGTGCAGTGTGTCTCACAGAAAATGCTTACATTTATGAAGAAAAGGTAAATATTTTCTGTTTTCCCTCTGATGTCCTCTGGCTGCTCTGCCTCAGCTTTGTGATTTATAACGTTTCCTGATGGACAGATAGCTTTACTTGTTGCTCACGCTACAGGTTGCTAACCGCAAGCTGCTAACTATAGCTCCTGTTATTTAAATTTTTTTATCTGATGATGGTGCAAGAGGAAAAGTCAGGGGATCACTAGTCATCCTCTGAGGATCATTCATTTTTTATAGTTTGTTGCTACTACTCTACAATTATAAGTTATTTATGACTTAATATGATTTGTATTGTAAGTTAACAAAATTTGTATAAGCTTTACCCAAGGTTACCTAACACTGTTTCTTTTTCTAAATCTGTCATACACTCATCCCCTCTATATCTAATTTCTGTTTGTCGCCAATTCTACTTCCACTTTTCTTCCTCTATCTCTTTTGGACTCCATCTCCTCAGTGAAACTGAGGCGGAAAATGGAGCAGCCACTTTTCAAAACCACACTGAAGCAGGTGTACGCACGCACGCACTGAAGCACGCACGCACGCACGCACCACGCACGCACGCACGCACACATCATCTCCCATCATTTTTTGTCCTACCAGCTAATTATTATGAAATCCCATTCCCTATGGCTATGATGCTACACACTGTGTCTGCCTGTGTTATGCTATTAGTATGTATACGTGTATGTCAGCATCTTTGCATTTGAAAAGGTGAAATGTGGGGAACATGCCCACTTCTTTCTGTCTGCCGCCATGGGATGCCTTGGTAACAGACAGGCAGTCGCCACATCGCCCCGGCAAAGCATTTTATCTGACCACCAGGAAGCATCTGAAAATACATCAAGCTGGAAGACTTGTCAGGTTTTGTCATCAGAATTGTATTTCAGCTGAAAGGATTCATAAGATTTGAGAGAGGCATGAAACAGCATGAAAAGCTATGTAGTATGATCCCACATTTATTACACTTTTCAATTCCAAAAACCTATACAATGTGATGTATTAATTGATATTGCTCTGGATTTCTTTCTATGAAGCTGATTGCCTTTGCCTATTGATCCATTTGACCACCGTTTCAGTTGGTCTCATTGCCTCAGATGTGATTAATCAATTGTTGAAAATTATTTGCAGTTTTCAAGTTCTGTTGAGTCTAAAGTAGAGCAGATTTGCATGTCTGAGTAAGTAAATCCTTAAATTCAAGACAAATACTCAAAAAAGACTTTATTGCAAAAATAGCATTTGATATACTCTGAAGTACTTCAGTACCATTAGCTGCACATGTTCCACACTGACTTGTGGAAATATCAATCTTAAATACAGGTAAGTATATATAGTTAATTTGGAATGTTCATGATAATGTCCAGGTTGCATCATATGGAAATACAGTTATGCTTGGTTACACTGATGTCACTGCCCTAAGATGCTATGTGGAATGACAAAGCAGCTTGCTAAGGCAAAACAGGAGGCTCAATGCAAAATCCAATAACAAAGGAACACCAAACTAGAATATGCCCACTCTAAGCATCAGTGAGACTATGGAAAATATATGTGAGTAGCAGTGAGGCTGATGCAGACCTCAGTAATTATTATCTTAAGAATAGGCATGCAAGCATACATATTACATTTATGTAAAGTAGCCTATCTATGTGGAGCAACAAGGCTGCTGCGGACCTCAGCAATCACATAATCCTTCCCATGTGTGGTCACACTACCTGAATCAGAACAGTGAAATCCAACAAACCATTTATTTCCCACAATAAGATACTAATGTTCGTCTCCGTAGGCAGTAGCACTCGTAGCCTTTTGAGCTGATATGATCTCGTTAACTCTGGGGCTAACGTAATGTTTGTAAGCTGCTGATGACCAGCGACCCATGGCTTTCGGAGTGAATGCTGGAACCAAGGCAACGTCCACATCGATTTCAGAGGAGACCCAGGTGGGTTGTGAACCATGACATTGACATTGTCCTGTCCTTTGTTGGTCAAGAACAATGTTTTGTTTTGCCTTCCATGAGGACGCTGTTGCAGGTGCTAGGTCATAGAGCAGGGGTCGGCAAATGAGGCAAATAACGGCTTGACAATTTTTGTCAAGCCGTTACATGGCAGGCATAGTTACTCATGCACATTTAGTAGGTAGAGTGTGGGACTCTCATTAGGACCCTTTCCCTCTCTTGTTAAACAAATTGACTATAAGAACACTTTTGCACATGCTCACAATAAAGCATGTGTGTGTGCGCGCGTCCTGGCGTTTAATCATCATTCATAAACCTAGGGACACTTATTTTCATTTCCCATTTACTGACTGCTTTTTCAGGGGTGTGTCAGTTTTAATTTGTGCTCAATCACTGAAGAAGAATAGACCCGCATGTGCAGAAGAATAACACAACGTCACACGCAGCACGCTGTTGCAGTCTACACAAGTAAACAAAGAGCAAAAGAGCTTAGCTCCGGTCAGCTCACAGGAGACTCCCATTTTTCATTGTCCGAATTATGACAAGTGCTCACAACTTCCTGTTTGTTTCATTACGGTTCCTGGCGCTGTACAACGCAGCTGCTCCACAACTCACTCTCTCCCCCTCCTTCTCTCTCCCCTCATTGTGTCCGCTTGGACAGGTAGCACATATGTAACTCAGAATAGAGCTCCGGTCCGGTGGATTTCAGGTGTAAGAAAGGGAATTTGTGAGCAGATGATAGCGAGGTAGAGAAGGAACCACGTGTTTAATAATGGCTTTTTGTGGAGCTTTTTTGTTGAGTGCAGTCCCGTGTACAGCAGAACAGCTGCTCTACAGTGACGTCAAAGTCGCATCAAATGCAACATGAGTGTCCAGACTGAGGTCTCATTTAAAAAGATCCGATCTGTATCGGATTTGGACCACATATGTAAGTGGCCCGATTCCGAAATGGAAAAGATCAGATTCCATGTGACTTCCATGTGGCCTGTTCACACTGTCATAAAAAGATCAGGTCAGAGTCACATATGGGCCAAAAAAAATCGGATTTGGGTCACATTGGCCTGCAGTCTGAACGTAGCCACAGAGGATGGTGGATGAAAGCAGTGTTATTTTTTGATGTTAACAGTTTCTGTCTGTTTTTTGGAATGTTTAAGGCAGATGATGTACATGTGAGCATCTACACCTGAGGAACCCATAAAATGCATGAAGAAAACAGCTTCAAGGTCTAAATCTGCATATGATCCAAAACACCCATGCCTTAGGTTAGACACAAGTTTGAGCACTAGGGGAGATGAGAGGGGACGGTGCTTATCGTTCCTTCCTGGATGCTCTTTTTTATGGCAAGAGGCAAATGGAGGAGTTCCCAAGTACGCTACACAGTTAAGGGTCTGTACATCATCGCACAATGAATACCTGATACAAATGCTTTGATGGAACAGAGTTAAATATTTCAGGATTTCAAAAGGTGTACAATAAAAGCACAATTCGTAGGGATGACAGGAACAGACACAAAGCAGAGTCACACATTTTTATTCTTTGCACGTCCAACGTCAATGGGCTATAACTCTAAGAGTGCAGTAGTGCTCTACATTAATGTAAAAGATATGCCATTCCAATTATTGCACAGCAATGACCAAAATCTTAGATCAGATCTTTCATCTAGAGCGAAAAGATTGTGTTTTTTGTCCACTGTTTTTGAGAGGCCCAGCAATCTAGATTTAAATGATTTCCCTTGGGGAAATTTAAGGTGGTCTAATAGGACAGCAATTTACGTTTAGTAATAGACACCGCATCCAGCATGCATTTCATGGCTTCTGGATTACAAACCAACTTTTCAAGAGACAGTGATGCTTGAATAAGGTCACTGTCCAATGTGATCTGAAACTCCGAAATCTGATTGCTTTCATTGGACCTTGGGTTTTCTCTGCACATAGAGGAATACCCAAATGCTTAAAAAGGTCTTTCAGCGCACTAATGCATCATCTGGTTGGGACTGAGGATTATCTATCACAGGAAAACCATCTTATCGGTGGAGGATAAATGGCAATTTGCAGTTAGTTTCCAACAAAGCAGTTTTCAAAAGGACATTGAAAATACAGCGGCTACTCCGACAGCCAAAGGTAAGTCTGACTGAAAAGACACTTTATTTTGCCATTTGACACCAAAAACATGGCTCTGCGACAGATAGCATGACCTTGAAGGTTTCTGTTCGACAGACCTTCCCTGCTCCTTTTTCCGACTAGCTTAATTTACTGGATTGCAATATCTACAAGTGCATATGTGAAGGAAGCCAGCGAGGATGTGCAGTGAGTATACCTCACTCCCCGACTCCTTAAGAGACACAGTGACGACCAATGCAAGTGCCCATGGGTTTCAGCCTCCATGTCGGCGTGTCTGCCTCCTAGTGTTGTAGTCAAGACCGGCCAAACCAAGACCAAGTCAAGACCAAGACCAGAGTTTATTGAGACCGAGACAAGACCAAGGCTTTTAGGGACTGAGAGCAGTCGAGACCAAGACCGAGGGAGGGCGAAACCGAGTCAAGACCAAGACCAGTTCACTGCATAGCATGGCACGTAATAAAATGTGGAACGAGATCATAGGTACTTCACAAATTGATCTGAAAGATCCGCATTCCCATTAAAACACCAACACACAATCACTAAGAACTGAAATCAACGTAAGTATTGCAGCAAGGTTTGACAGTCATTAATTAGGGTTATTGGTGGCATTTGAAGCAATATGTTTTACATCCAGCCAAAGTTAGGATGTTAACAAATCAGACAATGCAAAAGCAATTTACTGATATTCCCAAAGTTATGGTCTTGAAATAAAATCCAGAGTCCTCAATGTCCGAGACCGAGACAAGACTGATTACAAATGAGGTCCTAGACAAGAGTCTGGGGAGTTAGGTTTAGGGGGGGAGTGTAACGGAAGTTACGGGAGCATCCGGCTATTAATACTTAGACTACTATTGTCATGAGAGGCTGACACTTGTATTATCAGATGCTCTTATAATAAGGAAGGACTATCATGAGGCTTGATCACATACCCCTTCTTAACATTTTTAGACCAGTAACTATTTCTGGTTCTTTCTGAGCAGAATGAAATTTATTGCAGACATGGAATACTTTTGAAAGAAAACTTAAACCATCAAGAAAACCTTGAATCAAACCAGAAATTAAATAATTAACTAAACAACGATTTGGATGCTTCTTCAATGCTTTGGTCAGTTCAGAGACATTGACAGATGTAGATGATTCATTCACTTTTTCACAAGACAAGTGCTGCTGGGACACAGAGACCTGGGATGGCCATCTCCGCTATAACTGCAAGCATGTATTGATCTACAGTTAGAGAATATACGTAAATTCTTTTATGCAAAAAGGGATCTGAAGAATTTTACTTGTAGGAGTCACCTTTTCACTGCTCTGTTCCTCAGTTATTTGAAAGAAGTGGGGAGCCTGTCTGGGCTGAGATTGCTTCTGAGTCACAATTTTTGGGCATAGGCTCACTGTGTGCCAAAAATATCCGCACACAACACCAGAGCAGGCCTGATGCCCTGTGAAGTCTGCTGTCTGCTCATGAGAGCCAGATCTACGATGGACCTGTCCAATCTTTGATAATTTTTGATATACTAAATGTGTGTCCAGTTTATATTACAAGATGCAATGTGATACGTGCAGCAGTCTATACCACCCCAGTGAATTTCACTTAGGTAACTTTTATGGCTTAGACTGCAGCATGACTTTTACAATTGAAGGATAACAAAATTAAAAAAAACCTTGAGCTATTTCAATAGGGTTCCCAGCTCTGCTCAGGCTTGGAACCCTAAAAAGTACAAGTACAAAAAAACACCTTGTTACAGTAATGAGAGTAAATGTAATTAATCACTTCCACCCCTTCCTACAGCTATTCGCTGCAGTCTGATAAGTGTATTAGGTAACAGAAGTCACACAAACCCAAACAAGCTCTAAGTCAGAGACACACACTTTTTTACACATACTGTGAATGTACTGCCAGGCACACACACATACCATACACACAGTCAGTTGGACTTGGCCGGTGCTCTGGGAGCTTATAGCTGCCTATCTGTTGTGTTGAGTAAAGGCCTGCAGTCCCCTCTCTCCCCAAGTGAGCAGAAAGGATAAACACAGTTCTGGATAAACCTCTCTCTCATGCTTTCTGTTCCTTTCAAACACACACATCCACACATGCAGCAGCAGCTCTATCTCTCTCTTCCCTCTATCACATACCCACACCACAGTCTGTCTCACTTGCATTCTGTTTCCCCAACACATCGCCCCCCCTCCCTCCTGCCTTTCCTGTACACTACTCTGCTTTTGACCCCATTTATTTCGTTTATGTATCTCCATCCCTTGCATGTCATAAAACTCCGCTCATTCCCACACATACCCCTCTGTTGCTGTCCCCTCTGCCTTCTTTCCTCTTGCCATGTTACGCCTCTACCTTCATCCCCTTCCTTCTGCTTATCCTCTTTCCTCTTCCCTATTCTCTCTCACTAGCTACATTTTCCATTTCCTTGCCTCACTGGCTCTCTCTCCCTCCCTTCATTCATCCCATCCAAACTGAATTCCTTTGCTCTCTCCCTCCTGCCTCTTGTCTTTGTCTCAGACACCCTCAGGTGCAGTCAGGGTCTTAGTTCCTCTGTTACTAAGGGTATTTTCACACCTAGTTGGTTTAGAGTAGTTACACACCTGGAGCAGTGTCACCCTCAGTTCAGTAGCTTGCAGATAGTGTACCTCTCACATGCTGGCTGGTCATAAGAGTGCAAAAGTTGGTGAGGGAGTAATTTCCCCAAATTTAGCAAACTGCTGCTAGACTGGTTCTCATTGGCTTCAGGTTTGGGATTGAGGAAATGCTGTACTGTTGATGTTTCAATCAAACGTCACCACTATAGCCATTACAAACACACAGCAGTGTAAGCCTAAGAGAAACTGGTGTTGCATTCAGGGGCAGACCTTCACAGCTGGTGTGAAAACCATGTTGAAAGGGCTTTTGGGTACATTTTCAAACCAACAAAATGTAAAAAGGTAAAACCTGATTTAACCTAATCCAACAAGAGAAAGTGTATTACCAAAGTGGTACATTTAGGCGAATTAATGAAAATGAAAGTGTTTGAAGGTACATGGTTTTTACAGGACAGTATTTATATATTCATTTTTCACATTTTTGTCTGAGAACTCGCTAAAACAATTTTTTAACTGCATATAATGGACTTTTTTTCAAATGGTTGATGAAGTACCTGAAAGCCATACTAGAGTACAGATATATTTCCAGAAAATGACTTATATCTGTGGTAGAAGTTAACGGCACCTGTCACCTTGGATTTGAGTGTGGTGTTTTTCCTGTTGTTTTGTTAATTCCCAATTTACTCTTGGCCTCTGTGTTCCTGTTTAGGTTGTGTTAGATGATCATTGGTTCCTTGTACTCTGTTGTATCTTTTTTCACATTTGCTTGTGTATTGTCACTAGCTTTACTTCCTGTTTTATTTTGTAGGCGTGTCCCCGACTAAGAATTTACATAGCGGAATCAGAATCGTCAAGTCCTGCCCATAGTCAAATCATGTGCGTTTTTGTGCACGGCGTTTTGGTGCCTGGGCTGGGACGACTCGGCACAAAACCTGTGAAGCTTGGGCTCCGTCTCTTCAGCAAGTGTTCCTCTTCTGCCACTACACACACACACGCGCACGCACACAAGCACAGGGTTACAATTTTGGATTTATTTACGCACTTTAAAAACATTTATTGAAAGTTTTATTCTTTATATATGTTATTTACAGCGTTAAATGTTGAAATGTATATTGTAACAGGCTGTATATTAACCTATTGGGAGAAAACTGGTAGTTCTATGTAAAATCAGACGTTGAGCACCCCCATACCCCCAGAATGGGGCTTCAACTGTGAGACGACTATTCGGGGTCAGCTCTAGGTGTTTGCCGTTCTTGTCCAGCTTTGTTTCCTGTCTGCCTTGATTCTTAATGAGTCTCACCTGTGCCTAATTGCCCTGCCTGCTTGTGTGTATGAGATGTGCCTCATAATGCCCTCTGTTGTGTTCAGTCTTTGTTGCATCATAGTCATATGTTGAGTGTTCTGCCTTGTGCTCTGTTTTCCCTGGATTTCTGTCTTGTTCCCTTGTGCTGGATTGACCCCTGTGTTCAGACTACCTTGCCTTTTAGTTGAACAACCCGACTGTTGACGTTTAAATAAACCTGTAAACTGATCCTGTCTGCATTTTTGGATCCACGCCTCAGTTTGTCTGCTGCTGCACCTATAAGAGATTTACTAAAACTCTATAAGTATCTGGTATTTGCTGCCCTTAAGTATTGAAAGTAAAAGTACAAGTAAATGCTGGTAATAAAAAAGGAAGCAGTAAGAGTTTTGAGAATATTCTTTTAAGCACCTTCAAAACACAGCCTACCTTACACATGAAGAAAAACAATGTCTTCACAAGATTTTAAACAAATCCAGTTTTTCCTTCCCTCACAGTCCTCCCTCCCTCACTCTCTCCCTCACATTCATTCATCCATACCTCACTACCCTCTGTCATCTGTCCTTCCTTCCTCGTTTCCCTCTCTACAGTGACAATCCAGTCATTAAAATTTGCTGTTCATCTTCAAAAGATGTCATTTTTTTAAAACGTTCCATCCAGTCTTCTCTCTGTCTCTCTTTGGGCTGAAGACAAGTCTTGTGATGCTGAACATCCTTTTATGGGCCGCTGAGGCAGGTAGAGCTGTGTTCAGCTTTACAGTTCTGCATGCTCACAATTTTCTAACATGTCATGACCCCCAACCTATGTTTTTGTACTAAATTGTTTATTTTGAGGTTTATAGATTTAGTTTCCTATCCCCAGTGTTTTGGACTTATGTTTCATTTTCTGAGTTTTTGCCGTATTTGTTGAACTCCAGATTACCTGCCTGTCCCCTTTGATTTGTTTGCCTTTTGGACTGTTTATGTGCTTTTAACCTGTACCTGCCTGACTGCCCCATAAGCCTTTTTGTATATTGATTTTGCTCATTAAATACCAGTGGACTGCACCGGATCTGGCCTGGTGTCTGCATTTAGGTCCAAATTCCTGTTCCCAACTTGAACAGACTGTCACACCCTTAAACTTGTTTTTCACTATCGCCATGTTGTCTTAGCCATTCTGACTGTGGCATCATCCTTTGTGCAAATTGTTTAAAATTTATTTAGGATGAAGAATCACAGCTGTGAAGAGCTCAGTGGCCCAGTGGCCAAACCGGTTATTTATTTACACCTGCAGCGCATTCATCAAAGGCTTGCAGTTCTTCAATGGTAAGTTGACTCGCTCAAGTTTCATGGTCAGCAGGTTGATCATTGGAATAGAGGCAGAGGCACATTTTTTGTGGGAGTCAATTTCACTAATCATCATGGGACTGGGACAGGAAAAGTCAATGAGGGCGCGTCATAGGGGGGCAAAAAATGCCAGAGCTGATGTTTTGTTGTGTTTTTTCAACCTCAATGTGTTTCTTGAGGTTGGACAGGGAGCTTTATAATTGCCAATATGTCTGTATCTTTGGATGAGCAAAAGAAGCACTTCATCCAGTACGAAGACTCTTTCACTCCAACAAGAGAGAACATTTCTTGCAATTATAGGCATGTGTGTTCGTCTTCATCAACACTGTCTTTTGTAGCAGCAGTAGCAGGTTCCATGGCTGTTTCTGCAATTGCTGTTTCATCAGTCTCATTGTCGAGTGGAGTTCTATGCATTTAGTTGCTCGTATGTGACAAAGGGAGACTAAACCTCGGCTTTGTGAGCACTCGTTTGCACTTGCCAATTAACAATAGCCAATGATCTGATTTGCAAGCTAGGACCATTGATTTGCCAAACCTGTTTGCTTGATCCAACATCATTAAGCAAAATTTTTGAATTAAAATTTATAAAAATAATAATATACATTCAGGAAATTTAGTAGAGTAAAAGAAAAAGTGCTTTTTATGAGTTCTACTTAACATATGCTTGACTGTGAGGTGCTTTCTGCTTATTCTTAGTGCTTCATCCACTTGGGTCCGTTGTTTTTGTTGCAATAATCCCATTCACAAACGGTTTTATTGTCTACCACATTGTGTGACATGCGTGAGTCAAAGAGTCATGGCGAACACCATGATCCACAACACCAGCTGTTCTGTAAAAAGCTCCTGTGGATAATTTTGCCAAACTTCTGGAATCACTGATAAAGTGACTGCTCGGCGTCTAGTGAGTAAACTGACTGCAGATTTTGTGCTCTGCCTCCAACATCCTTGGGCCTCTCTGCCCCAGGCACACCGACACCCACCCTGCCCCCACCCAAATGACCTCAGCACTAAATCACTGTGACACCTGGTGGCTACTGCTCACATGAAGAGGCTTAGACACAGGAAAACATACATCCACACTTACAGTATGTACGCGCACACAAACACAGTTCATACAAATGCTTTGAATACAGATGAATAAAGACACTGTCAGGTTGTTATAGACTTTACATATGGACTATACCAGCGGTCTGGGATGTGGATCTGAGTATGTGTGTGTGTGTGTGTGTGTGTGTGATTGCTTTTCCAGATGTTGTGGGTTTTCTCTAGAATGACTTTTAATAAGAGACAGCAGTGAGGGAGAGCAGCAGCGGGGTACACAATACCTCTGATGTTGACATCATACACTCGCACTCTGCTTCTTTTCTGATATTCACATTACGCTGGTCATACATATTCACACCCACACTTGAGTGCAATAACACATGTGAGTCATTTTACAGGCAACACACACACCTATACACACTGAGTCCAGACTGTGTCCCTTAGGACACCGAGAGTTGAGTCTGACTGATGGACTGACTTTCGCAGATAGCTACTGATCTGCTTTCCCTCACACACACACACACACACACACACACACACACACACACACACACACACACACACACACACACACACACACACACACACACACACACACACACACACACACACACACACACACACACACACAGAAATCAGAGCAGCAAGCGTGGTCTTTCACAGCAGAATGATCTCTTCTTGGCTTGCTGTTTTCAGCACTGCTGATGGGACCAGAGAAGCAGGTCTAGACCATAACACTCACCATATGTCTCTTGGAAACCGCCGAGAACAAAACAAAGTCATCAACAGGCTGCCAGCGATGAGGACCAAACTCTTTCACTTCCAAATGACCTCAAATTCATTCTAGCTGGGGCCGTATTGACACAAAGGTCGTTAAATGTTTCCATCTCAGAACTCAAATGAGAAATTTATTCGGCACATAGAGATACATTATTGAGACCTTTGAGAAGTTTGCGTGCTATTACTTATTTATCAAGCTCCATGGCCACATTCAGTCTGATCTCAGGTCTGATGAATATGATGTTGTGTTTTGAATGCATATTCATAGTCGCTCAGCACGTCCTGCATGTAAGTCCCTTATACCTGAACTGATTAAAAACACATATACTCTGTCAATCAGTCTCAGGTCCAGGGGGATATTTAGTTCTACAGTATGCTCAGCCCACACACACACACATACACACACTCATGAGTCAGAAGTTCACTCCTCTGTTTTTCATGCCAACTGTTACTATTATCCGCTTTGCAGCTGAGTTTCAGTGAAAGGAGATATGGCGAAACTTGGTCTGATTAGTTAGTCCAACTGTTTTTGTACTTTCTAATATTTTTTCTTCAATTCTTGGTTGTGGGTTCCTCTTTCACTCCTGATATTTCATACTTTCAACACATAAGTCTACACGTTTAAGTGTCAAGTGGAACAGCGCAGGGTTTGTTTTGGAGTGTCTGTGCATTAGACAAGGCAAAGCAAGTTTATTTGTATTTGCACCTTTCAACAACAAGGCAATTCAAAGTGAACTGCAAAAGACAGAAAGGCACTATGAAAAGCTATAAAGGAAACACAAGGCAATATAAAAAGACACATAGGAGCAAAATAAAATAGCAGATAAAAATGAGCTCAAATGTGAGACAAATCAAACAGAATAAAAATGACAGTGCAGCTAGTGCAGTGCAAAATGTGAGTAAATAGTCCCACGTTTAACTAAAATGCAATGGCAAAAAGAAAAGCTTTAAAGGTCCAGTGTGTAGGATTTAGTGGCATCTAGGAGTGAGGTTTCAGTTTGCAACCAAATGAATACCCCTCGCCTCACTCTCCGCTTCCAAACGTGTAGCAGAACCAATGGCAACAGCGAGACTCGCAAAAAAAAAACAAAAAACGTGAAAGGCCCTATCTCGAGCCAGTGTTTGGTTTGTCTGTTCGGGGCTACTGTAGAAACATGATGGTGCAACATGGCAGACTCACAGTGGGAGGACCCACTCCCTCTGTAGAATATAAACAGCCCTTTATAAGGTGACAAAAGTAGAAATATTCTTACTTATGAATATTATATTCCATTTCTGCCATAATCTGCCAATAGATCCTCCTAAATCCTGGTTGGACACTGATCTTCTAAGCCCTGATTTAAAAGAACTGAGTTAGAGCAGTTCTTCAGTTTTCTCTTCCCTTCTCTTTTTTGTTCCAGATTCCAGATTCCAGATGCTTTCCTGTGTTTTGCCTCTGCGGACTGTAAGCATTAGGCTATTGAGCGACATTCACAACCAAATGTTTTTCAATGTTCACATCTGATAACACTTCTAAACTGTCCCACATGTACAAAATAACAATGGAGACTTACACCAATCAGCCGTAACATTTTGACCACTGACAGGTGAAGTGAATAACACGGATTATCTTATTACCATGGCACCTGTCATGGGTGGGATATATTAGTCAGCAAGTGAACATTTTGTCCTCAAAGTTGATGCGATAGAAGCAGGAAAAATGAGCAAGCGTAAGGATTTGAGGGACTTTGACAAGGGCCAAATTGTGATGGCTCGATGACTGGATCAGAGCATCTCCAAAACTGCAACTCTTGTGGGGTGTCCAATGAAGGAAAAGAGACTGGGTCATGGGCGGTCCATTGATGCATGTGGGGAGCGAAGGCTGGCCGGTATAGTACCATCCAACAGACGAGCTACTGTAGGTCAAATTGCTGAAAAAGTTGATGCAGGTCAAGATAGAAAAGGTGTTAGAACACACAAGTGCAACACAGTTTGATGACTGATGATCAGATCCTGTTTAGATCCAATTTATTTTCTTCTGCAACTGCAACATGTTAAACCCATATAGCTTGTGACCACGGTGGAGCATGAAACAGCTAAAGAGGCAGATATATTGCTCATAAATTGGTAGAAACCAAAAATAACACTAAAAGAGGGTGAATATTGGATTCATCAGGTTGTTACTCCATAACTGCTGGATGTGTAACTAAGCAACTGTTTGCTAACAAGTTAACTAAAAAAGGTGACAATGCATATGTCACTGTTGTGTTCCGCTGCCCCTATGTGGCCAACACATGTGTTATTGCAGGTCAACGTTAAACTTCAAGTTAGTTAGAAGACTTGAGTTTACAAAGTTGCTTTATTCTCCAGAAGACCTATTTAGCCATATTCTCTTTTCAACATGCTTAAGATAGGATTGTTTGTTCAGACTCAGGTTTTTGTGCCATAACAAATATTTATCAGATGAGGGACCACATGGAAAAGAGTCAGGCGTGTGATCTAAAGCTGCAAAAACACAAGACTAGAATCACAGATGAGAAATCAGATTTGGGCCAGATTTATCTGTTGCATGAACACACGTAACTTTAGTAGAAACTTACAATACCCACATGTTTTAATCCCTAAAACTCACTTGCCCATGCCTCAGCTGCCTCTGACCCAAATAATGCCCCAAGCGCCAGCACAAATAGCACACATCAGTCCAAAACCATCAGCGACAGTTCTTGAAAGGCCACATTATTTTAATCCCATTACAACATAAAACAAAAGCAGATATTTTACCTGATGAATTCATGAGAGGACAGCGTGTTACCACAGCACGCTGAGCCAACAGAATGCTCCAGGCACAACCGATGCCACCTGTGATGATCAAACACACACCAAGTGGTTAAGCCAGCCATCTGACCAGGGGAATAGGGGGCCTAGAAAGGGAGTGAAAGAGTGTGTGCAGTTGAATCAGTACTCTTTGACTACCAGGGTATTTTCATCACTGATGACCTGGGGAGGAATCGTAACTGATATGAAAAATATTTATATATTTCACTCTACAGCCTTATTCAATGTTTTATGGTTGATGTTTAGACATTGGCAATAATGCAGAAAAAGTCAGCGTTGACTTGAGACATAGGATTTTTTATTAACATTTAGCTGAAGTCATGATCTTTCTCAACACTTAACCAAAGTGGTTTTGATGCCTAAACCTAACCACAAACAGGAGGTGACCACTCGGGTGTTTTCACCGTCCACCCCAACCACGTCCCAGCAACTCCAGCGCTCTACATAAACGTAGTGTTGAACACAATCCTGAAAACAAGTGAAGTTTGTCACCACAATGTAATATTTGCAATTAATGACAAGCTGGTACTTTTAAGAGAGTTTGGTGACTTGTACAAGATAAGAATATGAAAATGTCCTTGCGTGAGGCCCATTGTTGGGGCAAACAACTAACTCTTCATATAAAATATTCCTTCAGAGTTCAGATGACTGAAGTGCGTTTGTTTCTTTTATCAGGCCCTTAAACTGCTTCAGCAGCAAATGTGTCACCTGCATGAAGGTGAGATAAATCAAACGCTCTTCAAGTATTCAAAATGTATTCAACTGTTCTTTGTGCTTGATCTGCCAAGTCATTAAATCGTAGCTGAGTCATTCTGCTGCGCTTTAATTAATGAGGCCACTTTGGAGATTTATTCTTGGGACCAATTACAGCATCTATGACTCTATGGCAAAATCAATCAGTGCTACTAATATGACATCATAAGTGACTAAGCAACTCTCTGAATGGCATTATGGCATCAATGAGACGAAATGGCTTTGATAGAGCCACAGAGTTTGGGGCCTGGAGCCAGAGGGATGATGACACTTTTCAGTCTGTAGATACTAATAACCTAATCAAAGCTGACAAAACGGACTAAAATATTGTCTGAAATTAGTAAAATTGCTTTAAAACAAATGGAATAATAAAATGGTAGTATATGTAATAAGTGTAATAAGTGTAATTCGAGGAATTACAAAAACATTATTTTTAAAGTCACAGTTGTCAGTTAATGTAACAATATAAAACATTATCAGGTAGCTACATACATTTTAATATTTGGGGGAATTTGTCTTATTAGACAACATTAATTAGCTCTAACTAAGTTCCAGCATCTCGACTCAACTGAACAAAGTGTGACAGAAGGACTTCATTAGCTGTGATTTGATAATAAATGTCATATCTGATGCACATATGAATTTATCCTGTAGAAGGTGCCCAAAAGTTAGAACCATTTAAAAACCACTTTTGAGTCAAAACTCCAGCATCTCAATTTATATCAAATCTCATCACTTCAGCCACATCCCTCTCCCTGCGTCTATGCACTCTACTCTCAAACTTTTATAATATTCAGTTAATGAGTCAATTTAAAGTGAGCTCGTATCAATCCACAAGTTCGGCGTGGATGCAATTCAGGAGTAAATGTTTACTTCTTGCACTTGGTTTCGGTCTAAAATGGGGCGAAATTAACTCTGTGGAAGGGAGATTACCAGTGACCCGCTGTGAATTATGAGGAAGACAGTAAATGTTGGAGAGTGATGACTTTCCTGACAGTCCTCCAGGCTGTTTTCTGTGTGATTTAACCAAGATATGTTTTTAAAGGTTTGCATGCAAGAAATAAACAGATATGAGTATGGTATAAAAAAGTAAGGTAAGGTAAAATAGTCAGTTGACTGTAGCATCATTTAATCCCACATAACCCCATTTTGTGATTGAACTATAAACCAACTAGACTGATCACGATGTGTGCATACACTTGCTGTTCCATGCAAGCCTCTCATTCCAAAGTCACCTTTGCTAGATCTATAGTACGAATAACTTTACTTTTAGGCTGATGCTGATGACTGTTGAGTCATTAACACAGACGGTTCTTTACCATGAATTTCAAACAAAAAAATCAGCAAGTCAAGAAACATGCATATTGCCTTTATACTGTATTTTCAGTTAATGGAGGTGTATGCATATCCATCTATTGTGGAGCCTGTAAATGTATGTGCAGATCTGTAGTTAGAGAGTAGAAGTTCTGATTCACCAGCTTGTTACTACACTAATACAGGCTTAATGGTTCCACAGTGGTATTTAACAGTGGTGGCTTTGCTGCATACAATGCTCCCCTCATGAAACTAAGCAAGTGCCAAAGATTCAGCAGGGATGCATTCATGTCTTTGTTCAGTCTCAAACTCTGCAGCAGTCACATATCACTGACATACAGTATGATGCAGGCTGTAAACTCAAGTGGTAGGAGAAAGGTTGACAGGTTGACAGTTCTGAAACCTGGCCTCTGTGGGGCTTCCAGGGGCAATGACGTTGATCATCAAACCATTTTTTTAGTTATTTATCAAGCAAACATGCTGGTACCAGCTTCTCAGATTGGAGGATTTGCAGCTTTTCTGTATTGTAAGTTGAATATCTTTGTGTTTTGGACTGTTGGACGAGCAAAACAAATCAAGTTTTAGTTGCAGACCTGTCTCTGTCTTGCAGCTCGTTTAAAAAAATATCAAGTGCTCATTGTTACTACATAGCTATGTATGTGCCTCTCATTCTCTCTGCTGCACTTGAACACAGCTGCCAGTGAAACTCCATCCTTTTAGTGCAACACACACTTACCACATTGCATACCGTCACATCATTTGACAATGGCCATGGCTTACTGCAGATGCACCATACAGACGTTACTGTAGCTGGGATGTGCTGGTCTGGGGACAGAATGTGATAAAAATTGCTGTTTTATGTTCCAAGTCTTTTGACATTAAACACTGCAGGCTACTACAGCATGCCTCGGATCACACCAACACTTAATTGGGTTGAACTTCACTCTGCAAAAGCTTTTATTGCACAGCCAAAGCTAAAGTTAGCTTACTTTGGCAAGGTAAACAGCAACATTTCAAGTACCAACAAACAAGACAAAAGGGCTTACCTCAGTTTGCATTACCAGCCAAGTATCAAAGACGAGCTCATTCGTTTTGAACAGGACCAGTCTGTCAATGCAACAGAGGTTCTATTGTAGAAAGCACCAGCTAAACAAGTTGAACTCAGCCCAGCTTTTGCAGCAACACAGCACAATGTTGTACAGCAAAATGCTGCAGAGGTCAATCATGCATGCAAGTGGAAATTCCTGGTAGATTACTTTGTGACACCATCTCTACTGTTTACCACACGATCATTACGAAAGACAAAACTGTAACCACTGTGATACTTGAGTTGTAAAATCACAAAAAACTCACTGGTGCCATATTTCCATGGCACTATGAAATATCAGAAGAGCATCCTATTGAAAGTGTACCTGACGGAGGAGCTAACAAAAGGAGTCAGGTGAAGAAATAGCAAGGCTGATGTTACAAATGCAGCTCCCTGTTTACAGTGTCACTGTTTGATTGGTGCTAGGATGATCCGACTGACCAGATCAGCTGATGTGGCGTACGTAACTTATGTGTCTTGCCTGAAACACCATAAAGCTCGACTTCTGTACATATTTGACTGTTGTGTGTTTATAGCTGTGACATTATGATGCAGGAGCTGTGATTAGGTGCCATTTCAGCCGGCGGCATCATGTCAGTGAGTGGGGGAGATGATTGGATGCAACCTCATTTGTGCTTCCCCATAAAGCATGCAGCACTGTGATTGGCTGAACAAATAACCACTGGAGAATCAATCAAAGTGTAGCCTCCAAGACAAACAAGAAAGCTCCCAACAGGTTTTTTTTTTTTTTTTTTTTACATTTTCGTCTGTGTCGCTGTTCCTCTCATCTTTAGTCCCGCTTCTCCTTCTTCCTTCCTCTTAAAACACTGGCACAGAGCTCAGCCAAAACGAATCGTTTTTTATTTATGCTTTTAGCAGGCCAGAAGAAAGTATTGGATTCCTTTAAGATGGAGCAGGAGGCACAGTTTAAAAACAGCATTATCCTTCCAACAACCTTCAATCAATTAGATTCCCTATTAAAAAAGAAACACTGCTAATGGAGCCTAAAGAACTCTGACACACACACACACACACACACACACACACACAAATAAACTGTCACTATCCTCCTCTTTCTCTGTAAGTCCATCCAAGTTTTTTAGTGATGGACCAACTCCCACATTAACACTTAGGAACACACACACACTTGCTTGTTAGAGAAGAAAGATGCAGGCATTTGGAGGGTAGTCTGTGATGCTGTTAACACATTGGGAACCAGCTTGTCTGCTGCCCTTGATATCTGCTCAGTCTGACACACACACACACACACACACACACACACACACCCTAGCAGACCTCATCGGACAGCACAGCCAACAGAAAATGGGCAGAGATGTTCTGAGAGTCAGTCACTCACCGCCATTGCCTGAGCGACCAAAACAAACTCCCAATTAGAGCAGATAGTTAGAGGCTATGCAGAATAAACAGCTGTTACTGTTATGGACAGTTAGCTGAATGGAACTTGCTGAGAGCTATCAGCCAACAGAGAGGCTCACAACAACCTCAGTGAATTGGAACGGCGTGAAAACCACCAAGACACTTTGGGAAGCGTGAACAAAGGATTTGCCGCCAGCAACATGGTCAGAAATGTTTCATCTCTTTCAGAAAAATGATCACTTTCTGGGGCCGTAGCTATTTGATACTATCAAATGGGAATCAAACAGGCTCTTCGACCTGTATTTTATACTGAATGTGATTAGTTTTAGTGCTGACATGTGAATGAATTGACAGTGTGTACAGATCAGTATACCACATCCGTCTCTCCAGAGAAGCTACTCACTTTTTTCTCTTCATCTTCAAACCGACCTATCTCCTCTTTTTTTTCTTCTCACACATTCCCTCACTCTGTTTTCCTGACAGATTAGATCTCTCTCTCCTTCATAGTTTAGATGGATTGCAAAGTGTCCTGAGCTATAAATCTATTAATATTCACTTTGGAGACCGAAGACGATAAATTGCGTCCATAAAAGCGCCACACAGAGGACAGAGTACAGGCTCTCTCAAACACACACACACATGACGCACGCACGCACGCACGCACGCACGCACACACAACACACACACACACAGACAACTGACATAGGGTCTCACGCACGCACAATGAACAGGCAGTTCATTAACTTCCTGTGTGTTTGGGTGTAACTGTGCGTGTGTGTGTGTGCGAGTGTGTGCTGCATTTATGTTTATGTAGCTGCAGCTTATGTTTCTCACTGCAACAGATCACTAAAGCACACACACAAACACACCCTCTGATGAGACTCTTTTTTAGATACATCACTATCTGTCTGATTTTTCCTGCATCTTGTTAATCCAATTTTCTTCTTGCAGACTTGGACCATCACCTTCACTGTTTTGTTATATCTTGATTATTTACTTTCTGTTGACATAAAAGTCTTGTATCCTTGTTTATTCAATAAAACAAATTTACAGGGACTGTTTTTGGCTTTATTACTTGTTACGTAATGAAAAGATGACAGCATAATCATCCATGGGATTGCGGGTTTTGCTGCAAGATTGGACTGAAGTGCTAAGAGTTTTTTTTAATACAGGCTAGCATGGGGAGTCTGAAAAAGGTGGCTTTTCAGCCTGCAGCAGGAGATAGAGCAGTGTTTCTCAACGGGGGCGTTCCGAGGACGATGGGGGGCGCTGCACTTTATCAGAGGTGCTGAAGTTAAGGTGTGTGGAATTATTCGTGAGCTTTCTGTGTGATCACAGGTGTTGTCTGTTAGTTTCGTTCTCATTCAGTTTTGTCTGTCAGACGGCGAGAGGATACTTCGAGCGAATCAGTAACATAATGCAGTACAGGGCATGTAGTAAAATATTATGAATTCTCTTTAAATAGGCTAATGACGTTAGTCTCTGAATGTGCAGAAAGTTTTGAACATGGGCAGGTAAGTTACAGTGTTTCCTATACGTTCATTTATTTGTGGCGGCCCGCCACAATATCAACGCTGACCGCAACAAATTGTTTTACCAGGCCTATTTAAAACCGTATTTGACTGCAGAGCTGCAGGCAGCGTGAATTCGCGGAGCTCATCCTCTCATTCGTTCCCCCCTCTCTCTCTCTCTCTCACCCCTCCCTTGATCTATCGCTCTCTCTCTATGGCAAGCCGTCATGAACGCAGGTGCACAACGCAGCCAACGTCGGAGACACAGCTAATAGAAGTTATTGGCAAGCATGTAAGGAGCCTAGCTAACAAGAAGAGCTGAGTTAATGTTAAAATATAGCTGGGTTTTCGAGGCTAGCAAGCTGTACAGCTCCAGCACAGTTACACTGTCATTCTGTGGGAAACACTGACAGGAGCTAAAGTCCGGAATTAAAATGGATTCATTTATCACTGAGATGAAAAGGGGCCATAAACACATTTAAATAGGTTTCTTCCCCACAAAAGAGAAGGTAGGACCAAATCATGTGTGTTGACTCAGCAGGGATGATATTAAATAGGTTGATCTACAGGAGAAAATATTTAAAAGCAAGAAAAATGCCTGAGAGCCTCACTACATTGTATTCTATTATAATTATATATTTTGAATTGTCACCTAAATTTTTAGACATTTCCACCCTAAATTGGTGCAGAAATTAGGGGAGAAATCTTCACCAGAATACAGGAAATTAAGTGTTTAATGCTCAAAATCTTCTGGGGGAGGACCCCCATACCACCCATTTATTAAGTGTCCCATCCAAGAAAACAGTACCTTGCTTCATACACAGTTTCTGGGAGGAACATTCACTTATTAGTTAAATATAATTACTTTTCACAGGGCTTTTTTGTTAGCTTTTCCATGTTTTTAATAACAATAGTAACAATAAAAAAAAATCAAAATATATTCAGGGCAAATAGTCAACATCTTTTTTGATGGGGGGCGGTAAGGGATCTGGATAGTGGACAGGGGGGCGCTGGCCCAAAAAAGGTTGAGAACCACTAAGATAGAGTTACTCCGCTGTGCTGACTTCAGTTCATTCCACCACTGCAAAGCCAGGACAGAGAATGAGAGACCAACATGAGAGACAACAGGGTCCATGGAATGAAAAGGTAGCCGGTCACTGAGAGGTAGAAAAGGGTAATGGTCGGGCTGGAGTAGGGTTTGATGGCTTGGATGGAAAAAATAATGGTTCCTTTCAAGGCCCTGAAGGAACACAATGTCAGTCTGGTCCCAGGGAGTGAAATTGTGCTTGGGGACTTGTTCCAATACTGATGACGTTTGAAACATCTGAATTAACATTTTGGTCCCACTAACCTTATTTAGCCATCTATAGGTTAAATCCTGTAAGTGGATTCAAACTGTTGCTGTGAATACTTGCAAGATGCTGAACTACTACTTGAGGTCAGCTATGATCTCGCTATTTGGCAACCAGCACTGAGATACCTCTGTTGGAGCCACCGAGTACTCAATTTGAGGAGACAGGCAACATTCACATGAGGGTTCCACTTTTAACGAGTCAGACTGACCCCCTACCCCTACCACCAGATTCTACCTTGCCAGCTCACATGCCCTACTGAGCTTGCACACATAGTCAGGCAAATTAGCAGGTGAGGGGGTTTGGTCTGCCAACCACTTTTCCTTCAACAACTTCAAAGTCCCTTCTTACTGTATAGCCGAACCCAAGCCTCCCTAGAAGCAAACAGGAGAAGATGGATGCCCTCAAGGAAACAAACCCAGCTGTAACAAAAGGGAAAAACTATCCATGTCAGAATCTTTGTCGTTGGAAGAAATGAAATGCTATCTAGAACCGGCACAGGATGTTGTACACGGGGTGGATCATGCCTTCTGAGATGCACAAGATCTATCAATTAGTGTCAATTTTTTTGCCAAAATCCATGTAAGTTTGCAATAATTATGTCCAAGTGCTGCATTTCGAGATGCCGTGCCCACCATTTCGTGGAAGGATAACACCCCACAGGCTCCTCCTACTTGACATTGCATCCAGTGTTTGAGAACTTTGCTGTTGTTGAGGAGGAGGATAGAGACAAATCAATAGTGCAATCACACCTGCTGTTGTTGCTGGTAATACTTTCTTTATTAGGCTGCAGTAAGAACAAGGCCATTTAAAGCGAGTCCTTTGTGGGATGTAGCTGGGCTGAATCCCCTGACCACACCGCAGCATGAGGATGAACATTTACCATAACAAGCAAATATGTACAAATACAGCTCCATCTAAAGCTCAAACACTGCCATACCTGACTGAGCTGTGTCAGATGCACTGTGTGTGCGTGCATGATTAGATCTCAGGCACGATATGAAGTTAAATGATTGATGCTAGACTGTGAATTTTGTGTTTGAATCTCTTTTATTTCATTTGTATCTGAGTCAGATATGTGTGTGTGTGTGTGTGTGTGTGTGTATCAGAGAGAGAGTAAGTGATCTGGGATGTTGTGTTCCTGAGAGAAGAAGGTTGTGCTTATCTAAAACACCACATGGCCTTTCCCTCCTCTCACTCATTGTCAAAGCTGCCACGACAAGGGGGAGTGGTTAGAGAGAGAGAGAAAAATTGGCCGGATCAAGAAAGGCTGTTGGTGAAGCAAAATTATGGCTTACTGCTGTGCAGTATTTATACTTGGGTACCATATAAAGACGGAGTATCTATTTTTGTCTTAATTGTTTTCATTTCAATTGTTTAATAGTTAAATGTTTAACACTGATGGAAATGTCTATTTTTGGTTTTGGAAAACAGATTTTGACTTTTTTCTATTATGACATCTGGTCAGGGCATAAAAAGCTGAGAAGGTGAAACTAGGCTTACAAATGAAAATGTACAGTTCTATCAACTGACTACAAGAGACAGTTCTGTGATACCACAAGCATGCACATGATGAAAATCCAAGTATTACATCCAGGTATCTCTGGCAGTCGGGAAGAATAAAATAGGGGAAGGGAAACTATGTTTAAACCAGCCCACTGTACTACAACAGTGAATAGCCAATGCAGGAAGTAGGGTGTCTTTTATGTGAAGAAGTAGAAAGTAAGGGTGCGGCGATAACATTGGTGGAGGGTGCAGGAGACCGGGGATCATGTCCCCAGCATAGACTAGTCATTAACATTTTCAATGTTCTTGGTTAAAGGTATATTTATTTGTCATTCTACAACACAGTGCTGCACAATGAAATCAATGTTGTAGCCCCTTTCACACTACACACACAGAACATAGTATACACAAATATTTAAAATTAGAGTAGAATTAAAATAAAAATATATACATTATATACATATGTTATACAAAGTTCCATGTCATTTATGTATGGCTATGTATGTATCATTTATGTCTGTATGGAGTGCGGAGGATGTCTCGTGGTGCAGCATGGATACTTCTGTATCGTATGCCAGAAAGCCGCAGGGTGGACAGGCAGTGGTCGAGGTTGGTACTGTCTTTTAGTATCCTCTGGCTCTGCAAAAGTACCTCACCTCACAAAAATCCCTGATACTCGGTAGGCAGGTGCCAATGATCGTCTGAGCGGTTTTACTCTGTGCACATCCCATGCTAGTTTGCCACATTCTAACCGTAACCCTAACCCACGCAACTCTTATTAACTCTTATCTTATTGAAGCCTGGCTGGGGAGACTTGCAATATCAATATAGATTTAAACACACTAAATAACCAAAAAAAATTTGAAGTTTGCCTCTTGGTGGTCTCAATATTTATCCCTTTGTGATTCCATAGAAGATCATTCTTTGCCAACCTAAATATGTGTAACCCTCCCATGGAAGTTAGACTGAAATGCATTACTTAAGTCATGTTGGGATCTGGAGGTCACATGTATTGCAGTCTAAGTCAGTGTGTAAACATCTTGAATTGAACAACATCTTGATTGAAGAAGTACGCTATATCTTCTGTCCTTAGACAGTCAGACAACAACTCCTAATCTACCCAGCTTTTGTCATCCACACTCAAGACAGCTGCATCAATTAGTGCAGGAGAGAGAGAGGTCATTCTGTTTCTATCTTTGTAAGTGACCTGTGGCATTTTTTTAGTACATGGCCAGGAACTTCATCAGGCCCAGCAGCTTTACTCATATTAACTCAGACCAGAATTCTTGTCACATCTGCTGTGGATACTGAAAATGGCTGTTCTTCTGGAGGTGAAGTAGACTCTTTCTTGAAGAGTTCAAAGCAAGCATAAAATGTATTTAGCTCATCTGGTAATCTGGCCTCACACATGACTGGAATAAACGAAAAAATAACTGAGAAGTCCTTCCAATGGGGGCAGAAATTTGGAAAGCAGTGACAAACCACATATTTCCAACTTTACATTGCGGAACACTAAGGCTGGGTACACACCAAAAATACCTAATTTTTATATGTATTTTATTCATGTCATCAGTGCAGTGCCACATCTGTCTGCGCAACGTGCGTGTCAGATATCTCCGCCGTGCCGTGGCTGCCTGAAGCTACATTTTCCCTCTCCTCGCGACTGTAACTTTCACTAACCACAAGAAAACAAAAAGGGGAAAAGAGCACGCCAAGTGTAACAATGCTGTTGATACAATGTACGGATAACCTGCAACCCCCTGCTGGAGCAAAAGAACTATACAACAATCAGTATTTAATGTTTAATTAGGCTATAATCAAAATTCATGTTAGGTCTAATTTTCGGGACAAACCCGAAAGGGGTGTCACCCTAAGCATAAAGCCTGCATAAAGCACAAGAAACGCAGTCATGGCGAAGATTTTGCAAGATATTCTGTGTTCACAGTCTAGACTCAATCTGTTTGTGTGTGGTGTGCTGTCTTTGTCACATCATGGCACACCACACACTGTAGGAACAAACGGTTAAATCTAGGATTTTTTCTCCTCATGTTTGTGGTCCATCACGTTTTGAAAATCTTATAAGATGTAAAAAATCATTTGGTGTGTACCCAGCATAAAGTGCAAGCAAATCTGTCAGGGATTCAGATGAGTGCAAACAGGAGAGAGCCCAAACGCAAGACACTAGAGAGCCAACGTCAAGTTTAGGGATTTTAATCCAAACCGAAACAAGCAATAAAGCTTACAGGTTGCCGAGACAGGTAACTCCGAAACAACTGAACAGGTAGTTCCAAGAACAGTCAGAACACACATCACACTACACATGACAATGACCAGACAGAGACTGAACAGAGACAGCAAACATTTAACACCATGGACTAACGAGCAGGGTGGGGGCAACACAGGTGACAGGGAGGCAGACAGCAGGGGAAAACAGAGAGACTGGCAGGTAGGCAGGCAGATTACTGGGCGAACAGACAGAACACATGTTACAAAATACCAGAATCTAACCCCAGACAATAACAGAAACCCATGTAAACAGACAAACACAGACCAACTATGACACCGGAATCATGACAGACAAAACCTAAACGAGAACACATAACTAGAACACAGAGGGAGGGAGTAGAAAACATCATAACGGGGTAAGGCAGGATTGAAACTAGAATTAGGTAGAACAGCAGACAACTACAGAATATGACAGGAACTAAGGCAAGCACAGATCAAAACCAAAAGAAGGGCAACAGTAAATAAGACGTGTTTTATGTGGGAGATGGGAACTCTCTTTGGGTGGACTTTGGGCTTTTTCACTTTGCAAATCTATTACATGCACAAAAAAGATGTATAACACAATAAAGGAAAGGGAAAAAGCCAAAAAACATAATATGACCTCTGTAAGAATCTCCTTTGTTACAGACACAGCTGCACTAGAATGAATTTCATGTTTCAATGTTTCAGCTTTAAAAGCCTCGTCTTGCTCCCGGCAGACTGTATTGTCATGTCACTACATCAGTTTAACTGCAGGCAAAGGTAAAGATGAACATGAGACAAAAGAAAAAAGAAAGTGTCAAATGAAAGAAAACATCAGTAAAGCAGAAGAAAGTTGTTCAGCAAGTAAAAACTGAAAAGGTTTGTCAGCACAAATAAAGCGACAAAGTGCCAAAAAACAAACCCGATCACATGCTCACAGAGAAATGAAAAGGTCAGAAGTAAGAAAAGCAATAGAATTCAGGGGGAAAAGGTCAAAATTATATAGACAGCAAAGAAAAGAAAGAAAAGAAGGCAATGGGTAACCAATGAAGTCTCACAGTATGAACTGATGGTTTGTATGAGCGTCTGTGTGTGTCAGCATGTTTCCTGCCTTAATGAGACTGTGGCTCAGTGGAGTGAGGAGGGCGTAGAGGCCGACTCCTCCACCAATCCCTTCTTATTAAACAGACAGCAAGAGAAAGGATGAGGGAGAGGGGAGATAGAAATGGTAGAAAAGAAAAATATGGTGGGGGGAATCAAAGAAGAGAGGAAAGAAAAAATAGCAAATGGCAAGAGAGGGCAAGGGAAAACAGGGAGGATGGTAGAAAAAGAGGAGATGTAGCAAAATGACGTATGGAGGTATTTAGTGTCCGATTTTCACACTTGTTTAGCTCTTCTCATACTGAATAAACAGCTTCAGTGTCAAATCCTCCAAGTGAACATAACAGTTCTCATTTTGCAAAGCTCTTTTGCTAAAGACTAGTTCGTGTACGGTAGTTGGAATATGAATATTTTTGTCTGTTACATGGACCTTCATGAGTTTACATTATGTCTTTCCAGTTAAAAATCTGACACTGAGCAGTGTGACCTCTGATTTGATACAGAAAAATACTCAATTATGGATCTAATAGAAACCACTTGGTTCTCTGAAGAACCTCTGATTGGAATTCACATAAGTATAACTGTTTTATTCCTATTTAAACCAGCGTTAACAGATTTTTGGCTTCAGCAGACATACAGCACCGTTGGCATTCATTTCATTCAAACTAAAAGAAAGCCTCGAAATGACCAGCCCACCCAATGACGACCTTTGCACCGACCAAGACCACGACTTAGCGACACCATACTGGTGATTCTTTAAGTAAACATTCTTGGATTACACTATAATAATCCCTTGCTCAGTTAAGAAGCCAGATGTTATTACAATAGAGAAGTTCCCCAACTCCACCATCCCAGATTGGGCAGACTGTATACAGATTCCTGGCTACTAGAGATGGCACTGGAGCTGTGTACCGTCCTCCACGGGCATCTAATGAAGTCTTGGACTATCATGATGTTACCTTCTCTGTGTTGGACGAGTCCAGGGGCCTGTCTCTAATGCTCATTGGTGACTTTAATGTACATCATGAAGAGTGGTTGGGGAGCAACATCACAGATGCCGCTGGATAATGTGCCCTGCGACTTGCCAGTTGCCTAGGACTAGATCAGATTGGTAACCAACCAGAGGAGACAACATCTTACAACTAGTCCTATGAGATACCCCAGGCACTTCAGACCATATAACCCAGTGCTTGTACAGTTAAAAGTACCAGTTTTCAGAGAAAGGCCATATAAGAAAAGGGTGTGGAGATATGACAGAGTTCAGTTCTGGGAAATGAGATGATACTTAACTTCTGTTAATTGGTACAGTGTCTTCAACGAAGAAGATTGAAAAATAATCTGCACTAATATATTACCATTAAACTGCAAAATGCCATGGAGGAATTTATACCAAACAAGACAATCACCAGAAAGCCTGGTAAAAAAGCTTGTTTTTTTAGTGCAGAAGTGCAGCCAGGAAAAAACATGGATTGTAAGATGAGGACATCAAACAGTCCGGCTGCACAACAAAAAATCCTTGAAGCAAGAGCAACTGTCAACCGAGCAGAAAAGTAGGCTAAAAGACAGCACAACAACAGACTTAAAAATGCCAAGTCATTAAGCTCAAACAAATGACAAATGAGTATTGTAAATTTACTCTCTGGGAGAAGTGGATCAACAGACATCCCTGTCATCTAACACCCGGGCTGGCGGGTGACTCCACCATCTTTGCACTCATAACATCTTCAAATGGGTGTGAGGTTGCCTAAGCAAAGACCTGGAAAATATCAAAAAGTGGGATGATGCCTGGAAGGTCACCTTCGTGCCCAGCAAGCGTAAGGCAATGACCCCATCAAGAAAGAGGAATCCATCTTGCCCAGATCTCTTCTTTGGGAGATGGAAGTTCTAGGACTACGCATTTACATTAAACTCCTGTGGACCAGCCATGAGTGTCTAACATCTGCAAATGTGCTGGAGCATTTGCTGGAAGTTGACTGACAGGCTTGACCCTAGAGGCAGAGCCAACGTCTACAAAACCCTGGTCTGTAGTATCATATGGTACTCCTGCCTTGCCTTGGATGAATGCCTCACAAACCAGTCTTATGCTGATAGATCATCCAGGGACTAAAGGTCATTGGTGTGGATCAGGACTGCTCTAAATAATTATGCCATCACAAAGCTGAGCCATCACAGTACAGTTGCTGAAATAACTGTTCTTTTCAAGATGCACACTGTGCAGCACACGTGAAAGCACAGCTACCCTCAGCTCACGTCCCTCGTTAAACTACTGGGGCGTTACCACCAAGCCATGCCTTGTCGCTCCAGGGCTAACACCAAATGCCTTGACAGGATCTTTCTCCATTCTGCTTTAACGACATGGAACAGCCCCTCACCCCCTTGATTGTTGTCTGAGATATTACATCAAGTTCAAGCCTTCAAGAAAAGACTGATTAAAAACCTTCTCAGTAGGACTGTGCTCCTAAAGCTCAAGGACTTTAAACATACACAAATCAGTCTCATATAGATTTCTGAGTAGCTGCAGATCAGTGATTGGCTCTATGGATTGTGTTCATGAAGCTTGTATCTGCAAAAGCACACAAGAAAGAAAAGTGCGTGTTTTTCAGACCACAAACCAACTATTTCCAACTAATAAGTTGATTTTAAATTCAGTGATATACAGGGGTGAATCCTTTTCAAGCCACTGTCTCATTAATATCCAGTGGAGAACTTTAAGAAATGTCTCAGGGGCAAACACTGAAATGTTTGCTTTTTCAATATTGTATGGAGGAGAATACTAAACAATGTGTGAAATATTGACCATGGAAGGAAAAACATCCTTCCTTTTTTATATCTTCTGTAGATATTTTTCCATATAATTTACCACTGGAGATGGATGAAGATGGTGGAAGAAGAAAGGACAAGGGGTGGGGGAGTCGACTGAGAGAAGGAAGGGGTGGTGAGCTATAAACTAAAGATCACTTTCATAAAAAAACAAGACTTACAACCTCATAAAGACGAGCCACAAATAAATCATGCTCATTCAGTCTCTCCTCACTATCCCTCTTTCTTTCTCATTTCTCATCCAAACTGTACTGTTGTCTCTCTATACACCCTCTCCTGTGTCTCACTGGACTAAAAAGTCCTAGTTTTTCATTAAAAAAAAAAATCTTTTTCAACATTCTTTCCGCTCATTCCCACTATATCTTTCTATCCTTCTCCATCTCTCTCTCTCTCTCTCTCTCTCGTCATGCAGCTCTATCTCTATCATTTTCATATGTCCGTACCTTCGCCCACTCTCTTTTCTTCCCTCTCTGGTGTTTTTTTATTAGAAGAGAGGATATGAGTCGGGGGTGATTCCTTGATTGCTCCAGCATATGCGAGTGGCCTATAAATCTATCATCGCATGTGTCTCTCTTCCACACACACATACACACTGTAGAATTTAGCCAGTCTCTCCGAGGTAACCACATATACCCACTGGGAGAGCGAATGAGATGGAGAGATGGATAGGAAAAGAAAAGGTGACTTTAACGTGTTGTTTGAGAGGTCCAGCGACAGGAGAGTATGTTTGTTTAACCCTCCAAACTCACACACACGGGCGCACCCGTCAGTCAAAAGTGGCACAGGTGACGTGAGAGGTACAAACTGTATCTCTTGAGACTCACACAATCAGTCTCCCACACACACATATGAGACATTTGGAAGCTGGTAATTTCAATAGAATATGAGTTTCATATCCTCGGATGCTTTGTGGTGATTTATCTGTTAGTGAGACAATCTCCAAGACACACAGCTGTTCCCCGGGAAAATAAACTTGTTTTAAAATGACAACCCAACCCCATTACCACACAGCATTTTTACAAAGTCACAAATACGTAAATCTGTTTGAAATGCTAAAATATACCCAGTAGCTGTTTTGCAGTGACTGATGTTTGCTTCATAGCCTCCAGCATAAAATAAAAACATGTACCATTTAGAAAACCTAGTTTGTAGAAAAATCCTGCTTGATGAAAGTTGTGTGTTAAACAAGCTGTTATGTTTAACATGTCCATTTGGAGGATTTTTATTTTTTTTTAAGGTTTCCCACTGTTGTCCTGATGACAAAGTGCATGACTTTTCATAAGTTGGAGCACTTATATCAGTCTGGAGACTCAAGACTCAAACTGTCAAACGTGGTCAAGCTTCAGGTAGGCAACAAGCTAGGTACTTTCACTGTAGACTTGTTAAGAAGTTTTGGGCCCTGGAAAAAAATGTTGTTTGTCCCCTTACCTTTCATGCATCACGTTGTCTGACACACCTATCAGCTGGATAACGTTTTTCAAAGACTTCAAAAACTATTCTGCCTCTTCTATAGTTAAGACTTGGTTCGATTTAGGAATCTAGAACAACGGCGACGTCTTTTGCTTTTAATACAGCCATGGTATTTGATATGGGTTGCTCTACTATATTAAATCTGCACAACGCAAAACTGTGAGTATTTCTGGGAGACTGTAAGATTAGAGCACTCAAAATAAAAAAGAAGGTCGGGACAGCTCTGCCTCTTTAGAAAGCTTGAAATCTCAGCAGCAGTTCAGGTAACAGAAGAGTGACTCGCATTAATCAACAATACTTCTTAGCCACCCTTCAAAACACATTAGGGTAATTGCCTGAAAGTGAACAGCCAATCTCGAACAGGCACATGCACGTCCTTAAAATGTGTGCAGGTGCTCGTGAGGAATGATCTGCACGGATGAAACAACATTATTAGACGTAGCATGATTGACAGCGTGTCGACCACAGATGGTCTTCTCCCGGCAACTGTGCCTTGACCTACATTGAATGGAAAGAAGAATTGGAAATGAGCAAGCAGTGCAGATACATTTTGTCTGCCAATGAAAAAAAAAATACTGCAACTTGAAAGAAGCTGTGTGCAATATGCTCTGCCACTAAAATGTCGCACTAGAGCACCGGCATTTCAGACTACAACAAATGGGCACTACATCCAACCAGTCAAGTCCGTCAAGAAAACTAATTTTACCTTTGCAATAAAACTCATCAAAACCGTCTTAGTTAGTCTTTCCGCTTTTCCAACTATCACTGATTCTGGTTTAGGTGAAATAAACCCTTAATTCATATGCACTATGTGCGGCCAGACCGGCTACCAAAACAACTCACAGAGAAGCTCAAGTGACAACGCACACAGAGGGGGTGTGACGTCATTCTCTGCTCGGGACGCCATCGCTAAAGCTTCACATAGCAATCGTTTGATGCTATACTCAGAATCTCATATACAGGACCTTTAAGCCTCAATATCCTCTCAATTAAAAATAACTTTCATAACCAAATCCGACTCAAAAAAAAAAAGAAAACGAGAAAAGAGAGAGTGGGAGTTTTTAATCACTTTCAAAATCCATTTGGGGGATTTTAGAGCCAAAATCAAAGCACTTCTGTACTGCCTTTAACTTTCAGCTTTTCACCTGGAGGTAGTTGTTGAGTATGTTATGACAGTGTGTTTAAATCCTGTCAAAGTGAGTGAGCTTCTCTAAGGCAAAATATACATTTAAAGAGGTATTTTTTTAAAAGTTATTTTCATATCAGCGATGTTAGTGTCTCATCAGTAATCACTCAGTTTATGAATGGGATAAACTCAATGAACTCATTTAAAGCAGATATGAAATGGTGCAGCCCTCTGATGTGCTTTTCTCTCTACCTGTGTGTGCTGTGATTGCAGTGAGTCCTAGGACGCAGTGTAGCGTAGAGCCACCGCTTCAAACCACACTTAATCACACACTGCAGCACCGAGTAAATATCTAATCGCACACACTGGGCTGCATGAATGCTGATGCACACACTAATATGTTTGTTGTGCACACACACACACACACACACACACTGCGCATTTATGAAGGAATAAGCACACACAAACGCATACTGACACGTGTCTTTCAGAAATGGATGGGGAATTCCATCTTTTTCCACTTTGTGTAGCGGTCAGATCAAGCAGGAGCAGGCGCACACACACACACACACACACACACACCCACCCACCCCTGTCTGTGATCTATCTCAATGCCACGCCTCAACAGATTCAATCAGAGGGGTACCTTTGTTTTTTTCCCCCTATCTGTTGTTTTATTTTCCCATTCTCTCTTCACTTGCGCGTACACACACACACACACACACACACACACACACACACACACACACACACACACACACACACACACACACACAAACTCTGTGTTTCGTTTCTCAGTTGGAGCCAAATAACTTCAGTCTGAATCTTCCCAGAGCTCACTACGGAACTAAACACAGACATTCAACAGGACCACACACCCACAATGAATATGCAAGAGAGAGGAAGTTATTGCTGATGTGTGGCTACTATCACCCGTGTAGGTCTATATATATATACATAGTGAAGGTATGTGTGCTTGTTTGTGTATGTGTGTGTGTGTGTGTGTGTGTTGAGGCAGGTGACAGGAGAAGTGACTTAGATCTGCTGCTCGCTCTGTGTCCAGCCCTCAAAATTTATGACACATTAACAGAGAGAACCAAAACAACGAGCTCAACGATTCGAAAATGCTCCAAAAAAACTAAAAGGAACAGCAGCGTTTGGTGACATTTCTCTGTAGGTTTGTCACTACATCTAGTAAGTTTCATTTTATACATGGCAATTTGATCCATTGTTGACAGATTAGCGCAGCTTTAAGTGATTCTTACAAATGTCTGTCATCCTACAACTACTATTTTGCTGCGTGAAAGTGTTCCTCTTGAGTTGATTAAAGCCCTGCAGTCCCCTGAAGGCAGGAAGACCCACATTAAGAGCACAATTACACACTACGGTCAACTAGGCACCTTGACTAAAACATCTGAAACAACACAATGGGATAGTCAGCACATGCACACAACACATCTTGCCTTGGCTCTTGTGTGACTATTACGAGACATTCATGCATTCAGACGCGTGTGCATCTGCGTGGTCGATGAATCGATCAGTGTTCACCTTTTTACGCCAGTTTGTCTTCAGGCGAGATGCTTGAACAGGTGAATATGAACTTTGGCCATCCATACTGATGACACCCCACTTAATATGATCAATATGTGCTAAATGACAGACAGATAGGCAGACAGTGCGGGGAAAAGTCGAACTTGCCTCAGTTATCTGGTGCAGAAGCACAATGCGACGGTACAGGTTCAGCTGCTCTCATATCCCTCATCCTGTTACGTCTGCTCTTTCTTTGCCATTCTACCTCTTTTCATGACAGTTAATTGAGAAATATACACAATTCACATCCTGGAGGCACAAACCATACAGGTGGGGCCCTGGAATATGGCAGCGGACTGACTAATTAAAAAAGAAAATCCCATTTACGCATCGACTTTTCATATCCCAAGACCGATTTGATACGCTTGATTCAATACCAAATTCTAAAATCTCACCTGAGGCAGCGAATATTGCCAAGCGTCTGAGTCTAAAAGTCTAAATCCATCTGTTAGTGTGAGAGGCTGAGCCTGCTGCTGTCTGCCTTAGCAGAGCAGGTTGCACTGCAGAGTTAGGCAGATGTTAAAACTAAATGAAGATGTCCTATCTCATTTCTTCCTGCTCCTCAACTCTGCCCAGATCACTGTGTCCCAGTCTCTGCCCCCCCCCCCCTCTCTCTTCTCTTACTTTGGTTATGTCCAATTCTTTTTCTGCCTCTTCCCAGTAAAAACTCCGCCGTGCACGACTGACTTTTATACGACAGTACCATTTTCCACAGGGTCTAAAGAACACACTAAGCAGTTAAAGTGTCAGGGGACATCAGTCTACCTTTGCACTTACCTCAGCAAACAAACACACGCAGACACAGACACACACACACACACACACACAGCTTCTCCGTATTCAGACCTCACATTTTTCAACAAGCGACAACTTCATCCATCAACTAAACACTGTGCCATTTCTGGGTTTGATATGCAGTTGGTGAGTGATTATTTCTCTGTGAATGAATTTTGTATTTTTAGCGAGGAGAAAGTAACCCTGGCGATTTCTAAATTTGGGACGCGATGAGTCCTGACTTGAATTAAATCTCTAAGAGCTGCGAGAGATCATCATGCAGTCAGAGAGCCTTTTACTGAAGGACAACCCCAGACATTTCAGTGATGTTTACAGCACTTTAAGCCTGCTCTGTTGCTCCTGCTCAACAAGCCAACGTGCATCTGCTAAACATTACACTCTTGTTATGGTTGAAAATTGATTGAAGACTGAAATATCTTTAAATGACATCTTTCAGATGAGTCAAATCCCAGCAGGAAGCCTTCTGACGGGATCTGACTGGCTGCTCCAGAGTATGGATTAAAAACAATTTTATTTGCTCCCCCAGAAAACAAGAGGTTTTCATGGGCTGTCTAGGAGAAAAGCAGCAAGTCCAAGTGAAATATAGAGACTAGTCTAGTCTAGATGAAACTGGTTAAGTCTCCCAGTTTTTGTAATGTCTATCATCATCACTGCCATTTAAAAAGTGTTCCACTGGCCTTAAACCTGGTGTCACTGGCACAACAACACTTGCATATATTCTAAAATTAAGTTTGCGTTAATCATGTTAAAACAAAATAGCTAACAAAAAACAACCCTTTGACCAAAGAAATATCTACAGGGATACAAGGAGATACAGGGTTCCTTTGGCTTGCCCTGTCAATTTTACTTCATTAGATTCAGTCAAACAGTCAGGGGCCAGTAAAAAGTAACGTTGGGACAGCTGAACTAGCAACTCACTCGCCTGATCGGGCCAGTGCAAAAACATTAGTATTAAAAATAAATAAATTAGAAACTCAACATCCTGCCGTTGTTTTGCTGCTCTTGGCACGCACCGCTGTCCAGTCCAGATTTGTAGTTGCGTGACGAGTGGTTGTCAAATGTTATTTCTCTAATCTCAATCAAGCGGCAACCTCTGGGTCTGAAAGTGAAACCATGCAGACGGAACTTAAACCTGCATTCTCTATAACGGACAGCAGAGGGCAGTCTGCTGGTTGCAAAAAAAGTCCGGTTCCATTAGAACTAATGGTAAAACGTTGCTACTTCTCAGCTTATTTATTGCATCAGTAAACACTTTCCTGATGCGTTTATGTTCTCAGTCGCTAGTTTCAAGTCTTCTTCAACACAACGTGATGTTCATTGAGTAAATTATGGTCCCATTTAGGAGGAAATAGACAATAATACAACATATTATAATTATATTATATAGAAATAGTCAATCTTCTCATTACATGGTCTTGTTGCTGACAGTTTTGAATTGGTAATATTTCATAACCAGTTAAAAACTCTTTAGTAAGTAACTTTAATGGGAACTTGTCAACAGGGTACACACAGTACACAATACACAGAGGGTGGTGGGATTGGGGTTGTGAGGGGGTCTGTATATTTTTGCCCTGGGTCACCTAACAGGTTAATCCGGCCTTGACGACTAATAAGGGATGCTAAAGCAAAAACAACACCATGTGTTTTTCTCTCTATAACACAGTGTAATAAAATATCTAAAACTGGGAACTGAAATGAACTCTCAAAACTATGTTCGTCAGACATGTGTTTGGATAATTACCTATTATTGTATGTTTTTCTTTTTTATATCTGTGTGTGAAACGTACAACATTTATGTACAATTAAGGGGGAAAACTAATTTAAGAACAGTTACAATATAATAGGGAGCAAAAGTTAGGAAAACCTTCAATATAAGCACTTTAAAGAGCCATTAGTACATTTATTTGTGGCTTGAGTGGCCTCATTGCAAACCTAACAATGTTAGTGTTAGTATTTTCATTGACCCTAAACTTCACTGCATCCCTGTTAGAGACTCTGTATTGAACTTCTACAAGCACCTGTACTAATTTACATGACTTGAAGTTGCCTTTCAACTTCTGAAATCTGATTAATCACACAGACCAATGATCATTTAAGTAAAACACTTAGCAATTAGCTTCCATGACATTTTGTTTTTGTGTTTAATGGATGCACCAGCAACTGTGTGTGTGTGTGTGTGTGTTAAATGAACCTTGTGGGTGTGTTTTGACATAGGTAACACTCCATTACTTGTCCATTTCCTCTGCATGGCTTGCCTGAGCATTTTACCCACAGCGTAATGCACTAATTACCGCGGTGAACACACAAAGACAAATACTCATAACCATTTACCTTGCTCATTTCATTGAGCCACAGTCCTCCCGTCTTCTGCTCTCTGTTAGATTCCATTCAAGTGATCACTCTTGTCTTGACTGTTTAAGGACACGTAATTTGTTTGTTCCCTCAACGACAAAAGGATGACCAAATTCAACCAGGCTCGTAAGGGAGTGGGTGGAGGACGAGTCGGGGGGAGGGGGCAATTTCATCTTCATCACTGAATAGATGTGATTACATCTCTGGGTAGAGCGGAGGGGTGAAGGAGGCGAGAAGGCAGGAGGTGACAGTAGGTGAAATAAGAGGCGGACAGATAATGACAGGCGGCAAGACTGACGTAGAACAGAGAAGATGAGGTCTCCCGCCTGCTTTTGTTCTTCTTTTGGGTCACTGCCCTGATTATTGAAGACGAAATGAGCAGTGGTGTGCTTTTTCTTAATATTGTTTAAGCAGACTGATCAGCAACATTAGTCACAATGGCACAGTTGTGTGGTCAGATCTTGTAGAGCTCAATAGGTAGAGCATTAATACAGTCTTACTGTGGTGAGCCACTGAAAAGGTTGAGAAACAATGCATTACAAGATAAGGTAAAATTGTAATGTTCCAGGAAGGAAAATGAAGTGTTACTGAGGCAAACAATGACAGTCTTCAGTGCAGATTCAAGACGTTTTTTTTGTTACCTGGTCTCATGGCTTGTTGTGTCAGACAGACTGGATAGGCTACTCAGCTGTGTGAGTATATTATTATTACAGTATATTCTCTAACATCCCTGCACTGTTCTCCACTGCCATTAATGTGGCATAATGCCTCCATGTAAAAACCAAGCATCCTCATTTTAGCTGTGATGTGTTATGTACAAATGTAAGGACAGTTAGCTTGTAACATTATGGTCTGTTAGTCGACTGCTTTGGTCCAGATCGAAATATCTCTCAAACTTTCAGAGGGATTGCCGATCAATTTTTCAGACATCCATGGTCGCCAGATAATAAATTCTACCACTGTCATGACTCCCTGACCTTCGCTCTAGCACGACCAACCACACTGTTGATTATTTAGTTTTTTAGCTAGCTAGCAGCTAACATCTGTACATTGGATGCATGGGAATGGTCTACATAAACAGCGAAAAGTCACTTTGCTTTCTGTCTGAACCTTTTTGGTTACAGTCTGAAGACACCTTTAGCCCTGTTTACATTGTGAGTTGCTGTGGTTGCAATGCAAAGTTAGGAATATGATTTAAGCAATGTTTGGGGAGGTAGAGGCTCCCAGTTATTTCCCCTTTGGTCTAAATCTGTTTGTGGTTAATACAATGATTTACTGAAGTTTGATTAGTTTGACAAAGATACAGTCTGTAATGTTTGGGAAATGTTAGGTAAACAAACTTTAAAGATGATTTTTTAAATAACTTTGTTCATGCCCAGCCACAAACTGGGGAATAGTTGCTGACAAAATCTGAATTTTTAATACATTGAAGAAAATCCAGCCTGTCCTCACCAGAAACAACCAAATAGGTTGATTCTGCAGCCTGTTATAACAACCCATATTTACGTTTATTATGGCAGCAACCTCCAGTGGCCGTACGACAGTAGCAAAGAAGGTAGGAAGGAGTAAGGTGACTTATTATAGATAGCGATAAAGTCCATTTAAGGAGGTGGAATGGGAGGATGGATGGGTTAAACCAACCAAGGACTTATCATATCATAAAAAATATATAATAATATGAATTACAGTGCAGCATTCTTCTTATTCTTTTATTCCGTCTATGAGCATTATCAATCCCAGCTTGAAGGCCTGTTTAGATAAAAAAAAACCTTTTCCAAAGTCTGAAGTCTGTTTAAATGCAGAAAGGCACTGTGCTCGTTTTTGTTTTCTTCCCTTGTTGCACTAACGTTCTCCTTCGTGTGATACCGATCACTACTGAGAAATGCCCACTGCTTTCGTCTTATCAACTTCCATTGTTGTATTTCACTGGAAACCAAAGTGTTTCCAAACAGAAGAGCTTAACAATAAGGGAGGGTCTTAAAGCTCTGGCTTCTCTGCACTGGCCTGATGCTCAAGTCACTAGTTAGCAAGAGGCTGGGTTAAAGCGGCTACTTGTGTAGCTGTAGCCGCAAGGTAGAGATTTGGTCCACCACTTAATATGTCCATGTGGTTACTCAGAATTTACGTGTGTTCCACACACAAAACAAGCCTAATATATGAGGTTAAAGACTGCCTTTGGTGCACATGTGCAACATTTCAAAGGTCCTGTACCGAAATGGTCTGGTACAAATACATGCACCGTTACACCCCTACAAGTAAAAGGTGAGTTATTTTGAAGTCATGTGATATACGTCACGTAACTGACTAACCAAGTAGGTCTGTTGCCTAAAGTGTAGTTCACACTATAATACATTTTAAGCCTGATTTACAATCACCAAGCCCATCAACTGTTGGGTTGTGATCAGGGCAAATTAGCGATCAATCTGCACTCCCCAATTGTTATGAACTACTCAACCATGCTGATGTCAGACAGATATGTAGCATGCTAAATATCTGGAGCTGTCAGCCGAATCGACATCCACATCCAGCCATTGACAGTAGGCTGCTGGCAGAGGAGGCAGCTACTTTTCATTACAAAACATTTGAACCCCTGTCCCGATCAGTCACTTAGTGTAAAGTAAGGCTGCTGCTAACGATGACTTTAGCAAAGCTTCAAAGCTTCTATAGATTATTTCATCAAGGCATCGTTTAAGAAGCACTGTTGCTTGGCGGCGGCACGCCCCACCAGTAACGTGTAAGTTAACTGATGACTAAAAGTCAGTCGGAGAACAACAAATGCACGAGTGTACATTTACAGCTGAAAATTACGGCTTTGGCTAGCCTTCAACTCAACAGTCAATCGTGATTTCAGTTAAATGCTAATGTTGCTGTTACTGTTACCTTGTCTGTGGTCCGCTGGCAGAACTTGCTTTATGATAAGGTGCTGTTGTGCCCTTGGTGGACCACATAAGTTTCTTTCACGGTGGACGGACTGTGACATAACAGTATTTGTTTTCTTTTAGCTTGAAATTATCCCATACTTTGGACGCTTTCTTTTGCGTCCCTCGCTATTTTCTCTTTTTTCCTCCACTTTGCAAATAGCGCCATCATAATCACGTCGTGTTCACACAGTGTAAGCGTGAAGTGCGACAGTAATAAATGTCCATGCAAAAGAGTGTGCTATATAATTATATGGATTAAACAAAGCATCGAAGCAAAGAATCGCATTTCACCATCACGGTCCTCTGTTTGTCACGGGTATAATAGATATGGATTTTCCCATATGGAAGGCTCTGATGTGGGACAGATGTTTTCAAAGTGGTGCTGAAGTTGTCCATTTTCTGCTGGACAGGTAATTAAGTTTAAACCCATCCAGATGGATTATTTTCATGTAGTTATTCTCCAGCACTGTGCGTTGGTTTGTGGTGTAAAATATGTAGTTGGATTCATGTAGTTACTCTCTCTCTTTCCAGTGCTCTGTTTTGGCTTTGCCAGTGCCAAATTTTGCACGCATGGCGAAAATTGCATGCACCTCCAAATACTGTTTTTAAACATTATAATGTTAACTGTGTCATCAGTGGAGATAAATGCTGATGATTCAAAGCACGTATATTATGAACGCTTAGAGTTGTTAATATTTTATTACACTTAGTAGAAGTAGCATTCCTTGAGATTCAGCAAAGATATGTAGTGATAACCGCGTTCGATCAATGTGCACAAAGTGTCTGGAAAGGACCTGAAGAGGTGGATACATAATTTGGCAGAACAGATGTTGTAGGCTACCTGCCGAGATTTGCATCCACCTCTTTTCTCAGCATGAATTACTGTTGCCTCCCGCAAGGTGCATGCAATTCTTGGCAGGCATGCAGAATTTGACACAACACCTGTTAACATCTGTGAGAAAATCAGCTGATCACTAATTGGCAATAAAACAGTAGCATCGAAGCTCAGATCAGCCAGCTAAACTTTTACTGCCCTGGTAGAAAAATTATGTAGTTGGGTTGTAATTTCATGTAGATATTTTCCAGAGCTCTGTTATGGCTTTGCAGTGTAAACAGAAATGTGCCTTTACCTTCATGAGTCAAACAGCTTATGAATATTATTGGCATATTATCCGAATATGCATTAAAAACATTTTTTTTTGGATATTGCTTCCCTACTGTGCACACAAATGTGTAATTTGTACTTTCACATGGTAAATGAACAATTAAAAACATTGCACCGTTTTACCACAAGCTGAAATTATGGCTGTCAGTACTACTTGTGTTTCTGTTGTATTTCAAAAAATTAAAACAGACATTTTGGTAAGATTTGCAGATTGGTTATCTAATTAAGCAAAGTGAGAGGAGCCTTGATCCCGCAATGCTTTTGCTAACTTCATGTATTGTGGCTTATAATGAACTGTGGTGCAGAATCAGTGAGGCTTACATTGTCCTGTTAACTGTCAGTGGTCAAACTTGATGCACTAGATGTTTGTAGAATAATAATGTATTAAAGGAGTATGAGACATCATGTAACACTTCAATTATTGATGTTGCTGTTGTTTGATCATATTCACAATATCATATGGTTTTACTGAATAATTCAGTAAATGTTATTTATTAATATATCTATCTAAGGAAACCTCATTTCCTCACTCTGCTGTCTCAGAGATGACACCTTTTATCCTATGTCAGCCACTGTAGCTATCCTACAGGCTTGGAAAGGGGAGGGGCTGTGAGTGAGGAGTTTGTTGCAATTCGCAACCCTCACAACTAGATGTCACTAAAACTTACACACACTCACCTTTAAACCTAACCAAACTGGGATCATTTCACAACTTGACTTGCGTTACATGACATTAAACACGTCGTTAACGTAATTAAGTTCTGGTTGCCTGACGCTGGACTGGTATGAGAAACACTCATGTATGTCATTTTGTGAGGCATGGATAAAATACCTATTTTGTCATTTAGGTTTGTTGTTGAAGGCAATGCGGTGGTGCAGTGGTTAGCAATCATAGCAAGAAGGTTGTGGGTTCAAACCCCGGTTGCCCTGGGGTTGCGCCGGCCTTTCTGTGTGGAGTTTGCATGTTCTCCCCGTGTTCAGGCTTCCTCCCACCATCCAAAGACATGAAGGCTAGGTTAATTGGTGTCTCTAAAATTGTCCTTGTGGATGTGAATGTGAGTGGTTGCTTGTCTATGTGTGTCCTGTCCAGGGCAAGGTCTGTACCCCGCCTTACGCCCGATGTAAACTGGGATTGGCTCCAGCCCCCCGCGACCCTGTACTATGTAATGGATGGATGGAGGTTTGTTGTTGAGAAAATCTGAGCTGAGGTGATCTACTGTTCCTCAGTAACCATTGCAGTTTCCGGATTTCCTAGATTGTGAAGTTACAGGATTATAAACAACTTTCAGCTTGCAACCTATTGATTAAAATAACATTGTACTTGTTCTGCAAGTATCAAGTTACTGGCTAAGATCTGAGCAAGTGGTGATGTCTCTAAAAGGTCCACTGCGGAAAAACAAACCAGCGGTGGTTTTAAACAAACTGCAAAGTAAGGAGCATCGCAGTGAAGGGGAACAGTAACCCTTCTACTAAACATCTTTAAGTGTTTTAATCATGGCTGGGCACCATGGAACTCTATATTTCAAGGCAAACTATTAATAACAAAAATCTAAATGTCATTGTGATGTTGGAGGAACAGGCAGTAGTCATCTGGGGACCATGAATGATTGAACAAACTTTCACAGCAATCCATCCTATAGTTTCAGTGTGAACGAAGTGGTGGATCGACCAAGCCACATTGCCGTCCATAGAACCACACTGCTAGCATGGCTAATAAATGGAGTGTCCCAGGCTGGCACGAGCTGCTACATCTTCTAAATGATGGTCCCAGTTGTTTAGTTATTTTCCTAATGCCCCAAAATCAATGCAGTAATGATTCTTGATTTTCATGTCAAAGGACTACACACCTTTTAGCACAAAGGCAACTGAGAAGAGAAAGTGATGGTGAACAAAAGGTGACAAGAATTAAGAGGAAACGTGGAGATTAATTTTTAGGACCAGGACAGGTAGTAAATGAGGGGAAAGTAGCGGGCAGCTCGGTGGATAAATGGCGAGTGGGTGAGAGGAAAACATTAGGAAAACAGATGTTAGAATCAGAGTGCTAAAGACGAGGGCTATTGTAGGTTGCCAACTCACACTCACACAAACTCACACACACACACACTATGTTTACACAGCCTGTTTTAATTACATGGAATTAATATAGAATCTGCCAAGGCAACAGCACGAATTCATTTCCACTACTCAGGGACACACACAGGCCTTTCACAATGGTCCTGAATACAATCAACAAGGACACACACACACGCACGCACGCACACACACACACACACACACACACACACACACACACACACCCCTTAGGAGCTTTATCTGAGTTCAGCCTCAGAAAGCATTCTCACTGTTACTGCTCGACTTGAACCAAGGCCATGGATAAAGAGGAATGAGACCTTTCTTTGCCATTATAGAAAAAAATAGAGAAGATGCACGCATTTTCTTTGGTATTTGGTTCCATTTGATGTGAATTGTTTGTCCCATCTGTTTTCATCCCATACACATCTCCTCATCCCCACCGGCCCCCAAAAATACAAACAAAAAATCAAAAGTTGCCAGGTCGCATGGTGGGTCAATGAATCTTAAATGTAATGACATTCAGCCAGTAGGCCGTCATCTTTATTCACCTTATTCTGTCCAACCTGTGTGTGGAAATTAATATCGCACTGAAGCAGAGGTCAAACATAAAACTGAATAAGCAAAAAGGACTGTTCCTCCGCCTGTGGCTCTGCAAGCACATTGACAATATTCAAAAGCACGATGGGAAACTCAACATGGATCGCAGAGTGACTCAGAACTCTGTGTACATGCCAGCTTTATAGATTTCTTTCATGGAGTTTTTTCCTCCATGGAGTGGTCTCATGAGACCCTTTAAATGTGTGAGTTGAAAACAAACAAGCAGTCCAGTGAGGGTGTCATGTTTGAGCAACAGAGAGAGAGAGAGAGCTTCTATCACAGTGCTTAAGAGAATAGCTTGAACAGAGCGCCACGAAACTGAAGAAATGCATATCTCTTGCCAACCCTGCCTCCAAGAGTGTTATTCTACTCATTTGTTTGGAGAGAAGCTTGCACTGCACGAAAATCATAGGCGGGATGAGGATGTAGATTGTCCCACATGTGGTTAGGTTTAAACAACAAAGCACTTTGATTAAGACTCAGGAAATGTGTTTCAATACTTTGATTTTCAAAACAAATGCCATTCCCATCAACCTCAGCTGTACTTTGTGCTATTGAGCAAAGTTAGCGTGCCAACACTTCACACTAAGGTGGTGAACATCAGTATGGTTGTTATTGTTGGCATGTTAGCCTGCTGAAATTAGCATTTAGCTTAAAGCACAGTTGTACAGCCCCAGGTAGCCACTACCATTTCTGTAGACTGTGTGTTTCTGATGTCCATCATTTGACCAACTCACAGAGCAGATATGCTCCCATCTTATCAAATGATCCACGCAGAGCCTGAGACGTGCTTATCACCCAGGAACGCCCCAAGTTTTTAAACATTTTTTTTATCTAGCATGTCCACAGACAGCTGTTTAAATCACACAAATGACTGAGCGGACAGCAGGCTTCTGTCACACAATCGTGTCACTCACTTCTCCCTTCTGATGTAGATTCCCAGTTAGTCTTTTTCAGATCCTTTTATTAAAAATTATTATAAATTAATTCTAAAAAAATATAACTTAATTTCTTGGAAACAGGGTTGCTCTTACTACAGTTTCTCAACTAAACCAAAATAATAAGATGGATTACAACAAAACATTAGATTATTGATATAATGATATGATGTTGTGGTGAGACAACTTATTGTGTAAGAACGTTCACTTCCATGTACGCTGCTGCTGTTGAATTTTACTACTTTACACATAGCATGGGGTAGTGGTGGCGCAGTGAGTAGTGAGTAGAACTGCTGCCTGGTAACCAAAAGGTTATCAGTTCAAATCCCACCTGGAATCACCACCACTAGTGTGGCTGCAAGAAAAGCACTTAACCCTAGGTTACTCTAGGGTTGATTTCCAATCTCTGTCTCTCTTAATTGAATCAATGTCAGTAATTGCAGGTAAGGGTAACCACTTTGATCAGGAGTCAAAGGAATAGGACAGGTTTAGAACTACAACTAGCAAGGTAGGTGATTATGGAGAGTCATCACAGGGCTTTACCCAGGTTTATATTTTTTCTACTGGGCTTCAGAAAGTTAACTAATAGTATTCACTTTATTTTTTCTCTACAGGTAAGTAGGATAGACAAGTATAAAGTGAGTATGGTTAATCTAGTTTGGAATACACACTGTCCAAACAGTTAAGTGTTGCAGACACAGTAAGTGTTAAGGTAAACATACAAATCTTTGTCTGACTTTTTGCCTGACAGGCATTGGGCAATGGGCATCGGACAGCTCACGTTTTATAAAGTCCATTACATCAGGGGCTACAGAGCTCTCTTGTACGGCTTGAGTGGAGTGGAGATGCCTTGCCTGTTACTTCAAGACAACTGGACAGAAACAGACATCCCTTCTCCCGTGTTTTGGGGAGCATTTGCTGTTGAACCATGCAGAAACTCCATTTTCACATCTTGGTGCTCGGTATCTCCATTGAAGGCCTTTGCTATCCACCAGTGGTCGTCCTAGACCAATACTAGCCAGTCTCTATCCTCATTGCTGTCAATAGTTCGTTCGATAATTGTAACCTAAGGACCTTGCAGCAGGTACTTTCCTTTTCCTCCCCATAAACTCTATCCTATTTCCTCCATCTCCTCTATAAACATGGCCAAAGGACCCTTCTTCCTGGCCCTTGCATCAGTCTGCTTTCCTCTGTGCAGCCAGCCATGTAAACAGAAAGTAGCATAGGGGTAAAGCACTGACAATTCAGTGACTCACTGCAGAAGCATGATAGCTGTCAGCATGATAGCTGTCTGTGGCAGACTGTAAGTTTTGATGTGGGATGACCTGGTGTATTTCTCTTGTCTTGAGTTGTTGGGTGAGAAGTGTGTAATATTTTTCCATGTCTCCTTCCCCATTGTGACCATTTAAGATTTTTTCAGAGAACTCTTTTCCATCCGTCACATCATTCCCATGCAGAACCAATTTGTCTGCTGTTCTTTTTACTGTTCCCCTAATGCCATCTGTGGCACCCTTGCCATGTGATGTTACGTTCCATGTGGTTCTGTCGAAGCCAGTGTGGGTGGAACTTTGGAAAAGAGAAAGAAGTTCTTCGTCTTCTTGTACTACTTCCTGGGAATATCTGACCGAAAGTGCACAGTGATGATGAAAATTTATGTGAACGTCCTGTAGGACTGGATCCATGTACAGAAAGTCCAGATTGCTTCAGCATCTTGTCTGTTAGACTCTAAAACTGAGCAAAATTCTGTCTTTTCAACCTTGGTGTAATACATTACAATATGAAGATCCAACTACACCGAAATGGAAGGCTTGAACTTTAGAGACATACCTACACTTCCACTATTCTGAAAAATCAACATGTACTATCACTGTGTTGGCCTTGGATTGATTGTGAACCAAGAACACGTGTTGTGTTTCTCCCCATATAGATGGAGCAGCTCTATAAGACTCCCGCTGTGCAAGGTAAGTTTTGTGTTGAAGTAGATCCCATTAGCTGTTTCTTCTTAAACTCGCTCCCACTGCCTCCAGGTCATTTTTTTATAGGTTGCCATTTGGACTTTATAACTTGGGATAAATAAATAATTGATTTACTTTAAATCTCTGTTATATAAAGTATATATCTAACTTTTTGAAAAACATATTGGTCGGGCTCAGGCACCTTTATTGTATTAAATATAGATATTAACAACATGTGGCATGCGGGAAATGTCCACCCTGTTAAGGACTTGGACATAACTGTTTAAAAGTGTTTTCAGGGTATGATCGCTGCTAAAATTACATTTTTATAGAAATCATATGTTCCTCACTGTTATTAGATATTTGTTTTGCAATAAAATATTTTTTTTAAACAGCATAGGCAAGCCTATAATGAGTAAAACAAGAACATAATAAAAATGGGATGTATTTTTCCACCTTTTTTTCAAGAAAAGTGAATTATGATAAGAATTAGTCAATGTTTCTTGCCATCCCTTCCATTTCTTTATATAAATACAAATATACACTTAGTATTTGGTCATTTCAATAAACTATGAAGGAAAAATACCAACATAACAGGGTGGACAAAACACCAGTATATACTATAGAAATTTCCACCCTGTTAGTGTCCACCCTGTTGAAAAACAGCCTTTTACCTGCCTGTGTGAGCATAATGGTTAGCATGACCTTCAGTACTAGATGGGTAAATCTAGTACAAACTGTTTATGAAATTATTTAATTTGATTGATCTCTTCAAAACAGGGTGGACATGGTCACTGGGGACAAACATAAAACCTTTTTTTTTTTTTGTACAACAGTTAACAATTTTGATAAAAAAACAACATTTGATTAAATAGATTTTGATCAGGAAAATTTGATAAAAAATAAATATTTACAAATACATATGTTTTTATAAGGATTTTTTTAGATCTAAGTTGAATGATCAACACCTGGGACATGGCAAAATCCCATAGTACCTCTTAAACCAAAGCTTTTAAAATGTAAATAAAACAACTTAGAAGCCAATCTCATTGTAATCATAACAATTAACCTTACATAAAAAAAACAAATGGAACTAGTATTTGTCCAAATTTAAACAAAATACAACATGATTTGTACTGGGAAGGCAAAAGGCACTGTAAAAAAAAAAATTGACCCCTCCGTTCAACGTCGATTCCACCTTGCTCTGGAGACAGAACTGTGTTTGTTTAGTACCTAAACTGTTGTGAAGAAGGCAGGCCTCATTTGCTGAAGAGCAAGAAACAAATACAAAGCTTTCCTCTGGTTTGGTCGATTTCACAACACCTGAGGACTTTAGAACCTGAAGCATTAAGCTTGCATATTGATGATACTGACACAGACATGTCTTCCTATCTGATGCCTTTGGTACTGTAACATAGAAGGGCCACAGGGCACAGAAGGAAGAGTAACTGAGCTTCACAGTTGAGTTCCTGTTGATGAACTCTGATTCTGAATATTGATCATGGTGCTTAATCTTGTTTCTTGTGATGGTGTCAGTTTTATCTGTCGTTATAAGCAAATATGTATAAGCAACAGTACAGGAAGAACTCCTGAACAGTCTGGCTGATACCCTGGTGAAATGTTTCTTTTGGCCATCTTTTTTCTGTGCTGTCTGTTTCTTCTCACTCACTAACTTGAAAGTCAAACTAAGCTGGCGGATAGTATGAAGAAGGTGATACTTGTTTAGAATCTTGCCTGATAATGTCAGTTGTCACCTAGTTGATTTGTCAGTCGCCCGTCTCCGTGACAAAGGGGTTTGTTTTTGTTGATTGTAGAAGAGAAGAGCTCTCTTGATGTTATGATTCCTAAATTGGCTTCCTGATATCATCCTCTCAGTTTCTGTCTGTGGAGAGTCTGTTTGCGTTTTATCTCTTCTGTTTTGTTTGGCATTTGATTTGTCAATTATTTGAGCCTTCTTTTTTCGCCATTTTTGCTTTCTCAGTCGGTTTCACAATTTTGCTATCTTTTAATTTTCTGTTCCAAAGCATTTATTTACCTTGAATGCCTTTTCTTAGAGTTTCCTGTCTGCCTTTCAGTGGCATGATCACCTATATATCCAATACTTTTTGATGCCTCTGCTCCCTTGCTCCCAAATCACCCATTTGTCCCACTTTTTTTGTCTTCAACCCTCTCCTTCCACCTTTGTCTTTCCTTCACTGGAATCTCACTTCTGCTGTCTGGGTCACTGTTTCATTTCTCTTTTCTCTTTCTCTGCTCTCCCACTGGCATTTTTTTCAGCCATGCTTGCCTACAAAACAACAAGCACTACATATAACTGTATTTTTATTGCGCGATTGACAAAAGACGTTAGCTAGCTAACTAGCATCCACGGTTGTTTAGATAAACAAAGTAGTTTCTAGGAACTAGAAACTCTGAAGCACGCCCCTGTTGTGTTGTTTTCATGAATGACTTGCTCACACCACATTATCACTTACATATAAATAGTTTTTGGGACCACCCTGTTAGCTTAAATGCCAACTCAGACTTAAAACCGACCTAAAACAGACCTAAAAGTTGACAAAACGCTGTCTTGGCTTTAGCCCAAAAGGCTGTAGCCCTTTTTTTCCACACTTGGTAGCTACCTCTATAACCTTAATTCAAACGCCAACATTTATTCCACAGTTTTTAACTAGGATCATCATAATGGGAAGAGAGTGTTGAGATGTCAAAGCTGTGACTGCAGTAATATCAAAACTATTTATTCAATGTCAAATATCCTGAAATTGAAAACTTAACCAACCAATTGTCCTATAGTTGCATCCATCAGGAAGGAAGCAGGAAGTGTAAAATGGTCCCCAGGATTATAACTGACCATGACGATTCCTGACTTATTCAGGATGATTTTGACGGCGTTGACGGAAAGTGAGGACGCAACTTGATAGATAGAAAATATACTTTAAAGTTCACTGTATGTATTGTGTGATATCATGTAACAATTCATTTCATTTCATAGTCATGTTTAGGCAATTGGAGCATTTTTAAACACTTTCTTTGGCAGTTTGACATCATGACCTCTTGCTGATGACCGGATAAGTTACTACTTTGAAAGTACAGAGCCTGTATTTTAACAAATTCCGATGAAGTTTTTTAAAAGTGTATGAAATTTATTTCATGAATATACACAGGTCCTTTAGTTTTTCTATTATTATTAACTATTTGTATTATTAACAATTTCATGATTTTTAAAGAAAAGCCTTTTCCATGGAGGACATTTTTGTCCCTTATCTCAAGGATCAGTGAGTTATAAACAACACCAAGTTTAGAGCGTTTACCAACAGACAGAAAACGTGACATACCAACATACTGTACTCCTCCGTCAAGGCTGCATTCTTTCCCCTCTGCTTTTCTCTCTGTACACCAACAGCTGCACCTCCAGTCACCAGTCTGTCAAGCTCTTGAAATTTGCAGATGACACCACCCTCATTGCGCTCATCGCTGGTGGGTGTGAGTGTGCCTACCTGGTGCTGCTAGAACTACCTGGAGCTCAATGCTCTTAAGACAGTGGAGATAGTTGTGAGTTTCAGTAAAAGCTCAGGACTACCTACCCCCATCACCCTGTGTGACTCCACAGTCGACATTGTGGAGTCCTTCTGCTTTGTGGCGCCGTCATCACTCAGGACCTCAAGAAGTATATCTTGGTGAGGGAACTGAACATCAGCCCCCTCACAAAGCCCAGCAGAGGATATCCTTCCTGCAGCAGCTAAAGAATCATGCTGCTGCCACTGACAGAGACAAAGGCAGACTACCTCCGCGGAGAAGGTGATCTGCTGCAATCTTTCATCCCTCCATGACCTATACGCCTCCAGGACTCTGAGGTGTGCAGGAAAGATTGTGGCTGACCCCTCTCACCCCGGATACTAACTGTTTCAGACACTGCCCTCCGGGCAGGAGGCTGCGGTCCATCAGGACGAAAACATCACGCCACATGAACAGTTTCTTCCTGTCTGCAGCCGGCCTCATCAACAAGGCCCGGGCCCCCCCCCCACTGACGCCAACGCTCATGCACAGCACTACAGATATGGTTATTATTTAATTAACATATAATTATAATATAATAATAATTTTAACATATTTGAAGATATCTTTATAATTATATTATATCGGCCTGTGTTTATTGTTGTTGCGCACCTGGTCACCAAAACAAATTCCTTGTGTGAAAAACAACTTGGTAATAAATCAGTTTCTGATTCGGATTCAAAGCAGCCACAGCAGCTAGATAAAGGGCAAGAACACAGACCTCATGCATGAAAACTGCAAGGACTGAGTGAGACAGCTTGTGCATGTGAGCGATGTGGTCCATGACCACTTCATCATACTTTAAAATAATGCAGGGCAGTGAGGGAACAGACTTTTAACACATTAGACAAGCTAAAATCCCAATGCACTGTAGTTCACACACTTCACTGGTAGACCTGGGGATTACACAGTAACATTAGGCTTCATGATCAAAGAAAGGTTGTGTGTCACTTCTGTCCATGTGTCCGCTTTCTGTCTGTCCCTCGTTCACATCTATTTTAGACCAAATCACACATCCTATCGTGCAAATGACCAATAAGTGTCACTGCTACTCAGTGGCAGTAATAACAGTTCTGTTATGTGCTCTGGCCATAGGTGACTGAGATGAACTCTTTCCAGCGGTCTGTTTGACAGCTTGATCAGTGCCTTGACGTCTTTGGTTATATTGATTCAGACGGACACTTGAAAAAATATAAACTCTCTAAAACGCTTCAGCGTGTTTGGGAGCGACAGAGAATCCTGCTCCAAGTCCACATCACATGAACGTTCATGTCTGACTGTATGACAATTTGAGGAACTTTTCCATCCACCCCACCATGAAATAAAATCTGAACTGTAGAGAAGAGCAGGGTGGCCAGGCAAACAGAACACACTAGCCAGGGGCGAACATGAACCTCTTTGTGTCAGACTTACAAAATGCAGGGTCAGGTTCAGTCAGTAGTTGCATGGCTTGAAAAGTTATGTCTAACAGTCAGAGTTAAGAAAACAAGGTAGAAGTTAAATTATATTTAATGGTCATTGTATTGAACAGATTTTAGAAATGAAATATCCCAGTTTAATGTTAAAAAAAATCCAAATCTAAAAGGTAAAACAGGACAGGAACAACTGTTCTCTTGTTCATTCTTTCAGTTACAAGTCAAACACTGAATACCTGTACTTTTTTGCAAAAAAACGATTCAAAATATTTCACTACAAAACCCCTCTAGGGTGGCCATTCTACTTATGATGTATGAACTGACTGAGCAACACACACACTGAGCTCATATTCATGAAGAAAATGGAGCCAAGATTTGACATGAAGAAAAATGCATTGCCTTTACTTCAGGCTTACATAATGCCACTTAGTGCACTTCCCTCTGATATTGTTGTCATTAAGGAGCACAAAACACAAGTGCGCACACACAGTCAGTTCAGAGCCTTGACTGGCTGTGAAGTAGTGCAATCTTAGTGCCACACTGCCGAAAACACGGAGCAGACGTACGTGCGATCACCGCAGTGAAGAATAGCTTTAGACACTTTAGCAATCAGACTATGACTGCCACGTTGAAGCCTTTAAATGCCTTCGTACTGTAATCTGAATGTGCACACGAACCTTCTGCATATTGGAATGCAAACACGATTCGTAGGCAAAGCCCGGGGTCTGTTTGGCCTCCGACACCTTAACTAGTAATCGAATCTGGCTGTCGGCGTGACCAAATTCTACTTGACACTCCACCCTCCTCTCCTCCCTCCATCTCTTCCGTCCGATCCATCTGATGACTCTGGCAATCTGTGTGTCATGTAAAATTAAGTGGATCTGAAAACGCAGAGAGTGAAATGAAATGGAAAGTGTGGTAGAAATTAAAAGTGATGAAGTGCATGTGTGTGTGCGTGTGTGTATCCCGGCGGCGTGCCTGGTGGTTAGGGCTATGACACACGGTGGAAGTGACAAGGTAGTGACAAGTTTCCTCTGATCTGGGCTGCAGACATGACAGAGTAGAGTTTTAGACTCAGAGGCAAACACACACTCAGCCCTGATGGTCTCCATCTTTGATTTTGTCACACATACACACGTTTAGGAAAACCCCTTTGGGTGAGCGGCTCTGCTCCTCCGCCACAGCCGCCCTCCTCCTTCCTGTCACCATCTCTTGTTTTTGTCTAGCCTACAGCTTTTTTGTTTTAACAAGCGAAACACTTTGAATGCAAAATTTTATTCTGACGCCAGAAGCAGATGGAGAGAAATTAGTGTCAGATACTGGGGACAAATGTGTGCTTCCTGATTCAGAAATAAAAACAAGAGTTACAAATGTGCTTGATGATTTGAGAGTGATTTATGGTGTTGACAACCGATTTGAACAAAAAACAGTTTTATAAATAAATCCAACCCAATCCAAAATTTCAGTATTCTAGATATAATATATATTTGCACCATATCATAGAGCTGATAACATTTGCTTTTAAAAGTTTTCCTGTGCATGTAACCAAATTGTCTTTTGCATTTATTTACTGATTGTTGAATGTGCGTGCACGGGTCAGCTGGCTGGTTTGGGTCGCATTTGTGTGTGGAGTTTTTAGACAATTTTCAGTCTGGTGGAAAACGTGGATGCCCAGCTTGAGTGCGTTCATGTATGATAGCTTGTCACCCTTTGATAAGATTATATTTAAATAAGTAGTTTTACATGGAACATTCAGGTGACTTTAAGTGTGGCAACTTCAAAATTCACTGACTGAACTGTTTTTGTCACATTAAGCATGCAGAGGCTGTTCCTCTTTCCCCGACTTCTATAGACATGCAATGCGACACCGACAAAACACTGGAACCTACACTGGGCCTTATAAACGGTATTCTACTGTGGTGGTACTGTATAATGTGGCACTAACCACAGGAAGCCTATATACCCTGGGTGGATGAGAAGATAGGAAACCAGTGTGCAGCTCCATCAGTTGTCTGATCACCACCCCGCCGCCGCACTGACAGACAAATGGGGAGGGGAAACACGGGGGAAACCACAAACACTCTCCAGATCCACAGCACATGTAACAACGTAAGAATATATGTAAATTGGCTTTTAACATTATGTTGTTTGAAATTAGTTCAGCACCAGGCCCTATTCTTCAAACATGGTGTAACTGATGCAGACTTTTAAATGCGTTTATCAGGCTGGGAATTCTCATCCAGCTGAGTGTGTTCTCAAATGCAGGATTGATTTACTAATCCTGAATATTATCTTGAGTAACAGTGAATCACTGAGTACTGATCATTTGATTGTATTTACAGGAGGTTAGCGAGCTGGGAATCCTCCCGCGCGCACATGACAACAGATTCATGGACATAATAGTTGTTTTATGTGTATTCTTGTTACCAGTGTTATTTTGTTCTGCATTAGATTGTGTACAAATAATGTTTGGTACACAATCTAATTTAAATAATGTACATTTAGTTACTAACATATTGCAATTTCAAATACGTTCCTGTTCTTTATTATTAATTATGATGAAAGTACAATTCAGACATTTTACACTTCTAAGGACAGAAGCCCATCATAATGATATTGTATGTCATTGTTTTCTGTGTTCATGTCTTAGGTTGGTTCTTTTAGGGTACAGATTTTATTTTGGTGTGTAATTTATATTATGGCTGGTGATATTTGTCTCTATATTGTAGAAATTAACTGAATAATAATATGATAAAGGATTTATCAAGAATCTACAGCTTCTCATCTAAAATCTGTCAATAACAACCCTTTGCAGGTTTGGGTTGAGCTTTAAGGACTTGCTCTGACAACAGCTACATTTAGATTTTAATCCAGCTTTGAAGAACAAAATAATCCAGACTTGTGTCAAATCATCTCCAACAAAATCATGCAAACTCAGTTACCCAACTGAGGCGGCCCAGGTAAGGTGAAAAATGCCTCTCTCACATTGAAATTCTTCGTAGATGTGCTGAAGAACCAGGCATCCTACTTTTCAAACATCAATTAAACACAATATGCATTTGTGAACCAAGACTGTGAGGTTTTAAAACTCTACTCAAACACACGTGTCAGGTGTTCTGTGCACGGGAATTCAAACAATCTGTAAATACAAAAAACTAAAAATATTTGAAGCCATTTATATGTACAGAGTCGTTAAAAAAGCAAACATCATTAGATAAACAAAGTTAAAAATTATATGTAGAATAGTGACATTTATAAGTTGGATTGTACTTGTGAAATAGTTTTACATTTGTTCTGATTGGTTGGTATTTGATTGTGGATTGAAAAAATTGAAATACATGTTTATGTTTATTAATTACTGACAGATCTGGTTACACAAACATACAAACCCGCATCAGAAAACCTGGCCCTCAACCTATTTCTTCCTATTCTTCCTAATCACATACACACTCATACACACACGCATACACACATCAAATCCTCACAAAGCCAGGGATCTTGCCTCAGTGATAAATGTCAGCCTCCCTCCTCCTGAACAGATATCGATGGTTATTTGGGCTTATTTCCGCAATCTGTTGTTCACCTCAGAGCGGAGATGGAATCCATTTCTGCCTGGTTGGCGGCGAGGGTGACTGTAGGACAAGGTAATTTGGCTGGCTGGCACCCTCTAGTATCTCTCTGTCTGAGCTGCTGAGCTATCTCAGCCTCTATTTCCAAAGTTTACCTCAAACAAACAAGTGCAGACGCAAAACCCGTCAGCTCTCTGCTCTGAGACGCACAAACTGCTCTTCAGGTGAAATGAAACAAAGTCCGGACACCCTGAGCGGTCGTTAAATTTGATCTGGCTTTCACAAACAATCTCCTGGGGAAGTAAAAGAAAGGGCCTTGTGTTACCAACACTATATTTTTAACTGTCATTCCAGTTTACATATTACACACCTTCTCACAAAAGTGAGTACACCCCACATATTTTTGTAAATATTTGATTATACCTTTTCATGTGAACACTGAAGAAATGACGCTTTGCTACAATGTAAAGTAGTGAGTGTGAGTTTGTATAACAGTGTAAATTGGTTGTCCCCTCAAAATAACACATCACACAGCCATAAATGTCTAAACCGCTGGCAGCAAAAGTGAGTAAACCCCTAAGTGAAAATGTCCAATTTGGGTCCAAGTAGCCATTCTCCCTTCCCGGTACCATGTGACTCGTTAGTGTTACAAGGTCTCAAGTGTGAATGGGGAACAGGTGTGTGTTAAATTTGGTGCTATCGCTCTCACGCTCTGTCATACTGGTCACTGGGAGTTTAACATGGCACCTCATGGCAAAGAACTCTGAGGATCAGAAAAAAAAGAGTGGTCGCTCTAAATAAAGATGGCCTAGACCAGGGCTCACATTTTAAAAACCCCTGTCCTAGGCTATAAGAAGATTGCCAAGACCCTGAAACTGAGCTGCAGCGCAGTGGCCGACTATACAGCGATTCAACAGCACAGGTTCCACTCAGAACAGGCCTCGCCATGGTCGACCAAAGAAGTTGAGTGCACATGTCCAACATCATATCCAGAAGTCATATTTGAGAAATAGACTTATGACTGCTGCAGAGGTTTAGGGGCATGTTTGTACTATTTATAGGAACTTAGCTTGTTTGTTATTTCATCACTTTAATTATACGTCATTCTCCACCTTATTTAAGTGTCACACACTTGTTGAATCAGCCTCCTTCAGTTCTCTTCACACTCACAGATCTAACGTACCTCTGCTGCGAACACATCAGTGTGCCAAAATCAACGTGGTAGCTAACAAATTGCATCTGCACTATTGTGTTCACTGTTGCTTTTCCTGTTCCGGGACTTGGAACGTAATGACTCTGTGTTTCTCTGAAAAATGCTACATTGTGTCGCCAAATATACCTGGGTAGCCCGCCGAGTGTATGTGTAGGAAACACTGGCTGAACGTTTTTTTTTTTTTAACTTCAGCAGTGTCAAATGCCACTGTGTCTTTGTGAGTAGACTGCTGCATGCAGACGCAGAGGGAGGGTGGGGCTGTGTGGTGAGGGAGAGGAGAGGAGCAGGACTTTACTGAACATATTAATTAACTCAACATCTAACTATATCGGTATAAATGGTCTAATTTAACATCTCTTTTGAAATTATATCGGTATACCATACATACATTAATAGCTGTGTGATGTGTTATTTTGAGGGGACAACAAATTTACACTGTTATACAAGCTCCCACTCACTACTTCACATTGTAGCAAAGGGTCATTTCTTCAGTGTTGTCACAATGAAAAGATATGATCAAATATTTACAAAAATGTGAGGGGTGTGCTCACTTTTGTGAGATACTGTACACACACAACACACACACAAGAAATGAACAGAAAAGTTCAGGACTAGGTTTTCTGATGTGTTTGTATGTTTGTGTGACTTTATTGAGAAAAGAACTTTGGGAATTTGGTGACAAATACAGTGTAATATGATTTGTGAGTCATTTATGGTACCACAAACAAATACCAACCAATTTGAACAAATGTGAAACAATTTTTCAAATAAATGAACCCCAACTTATTAATGTGATATTATACATATATTTTTCCAGATTTCAAACACTTAAAATTTTATTTATTCAATAAACAAAGTTTTTGCACTCCTGTGAGGAGAAGAGCTGAAGGACAAAGGTTGGAACAAATGTAGTGTCAATGGTTTGTTGAGGAGCGTAGTGTCCAAGGATCCAGTTGGTCCGCAAGTAAACATACATCTGATTTCAAACACAGGAATATCAAAATAAATACCCCACAGATGTGTCAAAGTGAGTGGGATGAAGATTGTTGAGACGAATCTATTTGTAGAGACATTTCAGACACAAAATTCAAGGCTGCCAACCCTTTAGATCATTTTACAATACACCTGCAACTGACATTGATCTAAGGGGATACAGATTGCATTATCAAAGTGTCAAGGAATGGAAATACAATTCGCCACAGAATGCTAAGTTACACAGTGATGCTTAAAGTGAGACTGTCACTTTGACAGAAGAAATATCACATTCTTCTTCTTACAAATGACAAATTGAAAGCATAAGAAATAAAAGTACATTTTCTCAAATGAATACACTCTGGAGTTTTGTTGTTAAGGCCTTAGTTGGTCTGGTGTGACCAGCACCTTATTGAGGCTTATCTTAGCTAAAGTAAGCACACCTTGCGTAGATATTGCAGTGCAGTTGACATTACTGAGTCAGTTGTCTGACATTTTAGGGTATTAGTATTGACTATGTCCCCACAAATGCCACTTCAGGCCACTGTAGTCACTTCAAAAGTCATAAATACTCTACGTAAAGGCCAGGGATGTGGACTTGAGCACATATTAAAATACATTTAGGCACTTCAGCATTGAGGCAGGTCAAGAAATAAGAGCACTGGTGAGTAATTGTGGATTTTCGCAGTAGTTATTGGTGCTGTAAACATGTTTACTGTATTTTGGAGAGATGCACTACATGCAGGTTGTCATTTTTTTTAGAAAAAAGAAGAATGTCTTCCTGAGATCCCACATAAAATGATTTTTGGAATAAAACTTTAAAGTCTTCCATAGTAGCACCGTCATTATTACTGTGCATCTGTTTCCTTTGTTCTAAGCTCCTAAAATGGAAAAGCAGATTTCCTGCAAATGACTGCTTCAAGGTGTAACGCCGTCCAACTTTCTGTCCATGATGGAATGAGTCCAGACTTTAGCTCCCTGACTATCAAAGCGCTTTTAGATTTGAAGGCATATGGAATGATCATTTTAAGGAAACTTGAGCATCTGCACACCCAGGAAATATTTAAAGGCCGCTCCTTCTATCGTAGATCCTGTATGGATGAAGAAGTAGCTGATGGAGTGACAGAGGCGATATCATGGGCACTGCTGAGATCTGCAGTGATGCTGTACTGAAAGTGGTCCACACACCTTCAGAGAGAACCTTCTGCAGCTGGTGGGGACACTGCAAAACTCAGCAGCTCTCCGCAAAGGAGCAAGGGATTGTTTAAAGGTCAGTGGTGATTACAGGCGTGACACCGTGGATGAGCAGCGTGGGGCCCAGGTCCCGAGTCAGCAGCTCCAGCTGGTGTAAGTAGGTGGCGTAGCGGCGGGTGTCAGCTGGGGGGCGGGGCAAGTACAGGAAACGCACAGCAGGGGCGGGCCGGGCAGTGTCCAGGATTAGCTTATTGACAGCTGACAGGTAGTCATCAGACAGGCGGGTTGCGTTGCTCGGGAAGCTGTTGACGTAATCCTCTTCGTTGTCTTCGTCATCTGCCCCCGGCTTGTTCTCTTCTTCGGTGGTTTCAGGGGATTGTGACCGCTGTTTCTTGCTCCAATCGCCTTGGCGCTGCCAGTGTAGCGCCACCTGCTGGTCCCACGGCACAGGGTAGACTTGAGCTTTAATTCTCAACTCTTTCAACAGCTGGCCCAGCTTCTCCTCCGAGCCTCTCACACTTCGTCCTTCCTCCACGCACAGAAAGAGACGGAGCGTAGTTCTGCGCCAGGCTCTCACCATGTTGAGGATACACGCCAGCTGTAGCAAGAACAGAGAGCAGGTGTCGACGTAGCTGCTGCTGTCCGGACGCAGGAGATTGACCGGCCAGACGTCGACATACACAGCTCTCTTCCCTGGGAAGGAGGAGGGCGGCGAGAGGACCTGGGTTCGGTCAAAATCGTTGAAGTTTCGGGCGAGCACCACATTCTTTAACATCTTCATGGCGTCAGCGATGATCGCGACATACTCCTGGGGTCCTAGAACCTTCCCGTCTCCAAATTCACCATTATCCTGTCTGTCAATGGAACCCCGCAGGGTGGTGAAGTGGAAGAGAGGGGGTCGTTGCTCGAGCTCATGTGAGGGGCGGAAGGGATCCGTGCACTGACTGGTAGAGAGTGACGGATCAATCAGTTTGTCCTTTGGAAGACAGTCGTCATAGAAACCGAGGACGAGGGTGTTAGGACGCATCCCACCTGGAAAGAGGGGAGAGGGGAAGAGAGAAGAAAGATGAGGGAAAGAATACGACTGGATCATTTTTTACAATCTAATGCCAATCATTTATCATTATCATCGATTTCTTGAGTTGTGAAGTGAAGGGTAGAGGCTGAGGTTCAGTCACTTTATCCAATGAAGTGAAAGTAAGAGACACATGTGAAGAAGACAATTGCTGGAGTGAGAACTGGAGGGAAGCCAAAGAGAGATAAGAGAAAGGGCTGGAGACCATAAGAGTGGTCAAAGTTAGACGTGAGTGACAGCTCTTAGGGAAGGAGGAAGACAGCAAATAACAAGAAGAATTAGAAAACTCTTTGGTTTGGAGTGGCTGTTACTGGAGAGGAGGGCATGCACAAATATTAGGTTTTTTCTGTCGCTATGGTACTATTCACTATTTCACGTGGTAATATTTCATCACTCCGAGTACAAAACAACACAACAGATCATTAAAAAAAATTACCTTTTTCGACAATTTTCAGTACAACTGACATTGACTGATTCCAAGAAAGCATCTCGAAAGACATGATTCACATTGAAATACATTATCTTCATAAGTACATGTGTGCGTCAGATTTTCTTCTCTATTTTTAGAATACCGTTCGCTCTAACTATGCTCATTCTTCCAAACTGTATTGTTGTTTATTTTGCTGTATAGATTTAGATTCAAAACCTCAGAATCACCATCCTAAGGCTTGAGGTTTTGATGTGGGATTCAAACCCTCAACCTAGCTAGTAGCTAAGTGCTTTAACAAACCACAAAGACCGCTGTGATAATGTGACATGTGTGTTGCAATACTGTCGAAGTTTTTTTTCTTGCATCAGTGATCGGAGAAGACGTCTTCAATGATCACACTTTTGATTATAGGACAGAAATGATTCTATTTGTCAAATTGTCGATTGTGATGGGTGACGTACAGTTTGATTGTTGCCTAATGTGAAAACAGTGAAATGAGCTGTAACAGACTACCATTAGCGCTTCAAAGGGTCATTTTGAAACATGCGTCTTACATTGGTTTGTCCTGAAGTGACTGTTACATTGACTTTACTGAAAGAATCGCAATGTCATGTTTAGATGACTAAACAAATGTTCTTGTACATCACCAAAAAACTAGCGGTTGAATCATAGATCTTGTGGTGAAAGATGTTTACAAGCCAAATGAAATCAAAATCAGTTGTTTTGAATGCGAGACTTAATGGTTTACAGGTATGATCTGCAAACCATCAAACCTTGCTCTGTTTAGAGTCTTGTGCTTTGATAAAGTGCCATAGAGACATAAAGAAAACTGCAATTTAGCTTTAAAACCAAGACTAAAACTCCAGTGAGAAAATTATTTAAACAGCTCTAAAAGTACAATATGTGTCTGAAAACAAGCTGAAATACAAAACCTAGAAAGGACAAATGTTCTTTAGGAAATGTAGGAGCTCTGTAACAGTTTCATTGTCTTCAGGTAGAGACAGTTGAAATGCCTTCTATATGGCAGTAGTAGCTGCAGCTTTAACATAATGTGTGTGTTTAACAAGTAAAACAACCTGAAGTGCCAATTTAAACATAAAGAAGCGGAAAGAAAGTAAGTAGGAACTTGAGACAAAATTACTGAAAGTAAACTTTCAATGAAGTGTCACTTTAAGCGGGTACTGGGAGAAAGTGAATTGGCAGTTTAAAGTGAGTTAGTAAGACTTTAAAATGGCAGTTAGAAAGTGCTAAAAGGAGTTAACGTTCAAGTGTTAGGGTGGAATGACAGAAATTAAAGTGTCAGTTGAAACAGCATTAATGAAAGAAGTTAAAATGTCTGTTGGAACAGCACTGCTGAAAGTCGTTTAAATCTTGGCCAAGTGTCAGTTTCAGTGTAAGCACTGAGAGAAACTGAAGTAACAGCTGCATCAGAATTACTTTAAACTAGTGGCAGTTAAAAGTGCTTATGGGAGTTTAACTTTAAGTGTAAGAAATGAATGAAATTTAAGTCCCAGTTTTCCTGTAAGCACTAAAAGTAATTCAAGTGGCAGGTGAAAAAAAAAGTACTGAAGTTAAAATGAATGTGCTGACAGTTTCAGTGTATAAGCAGTGGAATTTCAAGTGAAAGCACTGAAAGTAATTTTTATTTAAACCCTTTTCTGGTTGACGTTGGACTAAAACAAAGACACAAAAGATATAAAGTGGGAAATGACACCCCCTATAGGTTATAGGTGAGATAGCGGGCTGCACCGATTTTATCCAGGATTGTCTAGTTTTTCGACAAAAAGAAAACGTACACTAGCACTATTATCCGGAAAATGCTATAATCACATAACATACTTCACATATTAGTACTTGAAAATACATACCGGTAAATCACAACCCAAAATCTAGCCCAGCTAGTAACAGCAAGTGTAGGCTGTTAATCGTCCTTATTAACCAACAGGGACATTTTGTGGTAATGATGGTGCCACTCACCTAGTCCAGAGATGAAGAGGAGATGTTGGATCCCATGACGCACAGAATCGGCCAATGTCAAGTTGACAAAAGCTTTGATGTTAAGGTGGTCCACCAGGGACAACCAGGAGTCATACTGGGACTGCAGAGGGTCGGATGGTAAAGTGCCTGGGAGGGTGGAAGAAAACAAAATGTCACGATGTGAGAAGTATAGCTGACACTTCAGTAGGGGGTATGTTGAGATTCAGAGAAGGTAAAGGAAAGAGAAGGCCAAGAACAATAGATATACAAGTCAAAGGAAGGAGTAGAGAAGCCAGTATGACAGAGCTGGAATTAGAGGCACAGCGTGAGAGCGATACGAGACAAGATGCTGAGATGTGGGGGGGCACAGAGAGAGAAAGATGCAAGCACAAGTGACAGCGTAGACAGAATGTGAGACCGAGAGGAAGATACAGGGGAACACAAACAAGCTGGCAGGTGATCAATCATCCCAAAAAAACCAAAAACACCAATATGTACGTAAAAGCAAGGGGCAAACGCGAGCTTCATAGACAATTCCTGTGGTACTTCAAGCTGCGTTAGGACTTGAGACTAACACTGTTGTTCCTATGGATAAATATTCTTTGCATTCAGCTTTAAGGAAAACCGCTGCTACACAAATGAGAGAATAAATGATAAGACTTAAAATTAGAAAGGAAATGAGAAAGGAGCTGAGAGTCCTCAACAACAAGACCCTCTTATGTGAATGAATATCTCCTTCATTTTTCTCGAGACCAAGTGCCTCGTCAGCACTCCAAATAAGAGAAGGGCTCTTCAGTGGCTAATGAATATGTCATTTTTTTCCCCCACTGTGAAACCCTCAGAGGATTTTGGATTCTGAAGACTGTGTTCAGGGCCAGCCCCCCCCCCTTCCAACAAAATCCTCAAAAGACAAACAAAACAATCAATGACCCTGCTCTTTTAAACTCGGTCAGTGTGCGTCTCTGCAGAAAAGGAAGAAGACGCCTCCAGAGCATTGTGTGCATGATTACTTCCCTCGAAATAAAACAGCAGCAGATGAGACGATGTCATAGAGAAAAGGTCTAGCATGCTAAAAAAGGTCCATTAAATGATGCACTGCTCTCTGGGAAACAGCATTTTGATAATTCATGTGGTTGCATATTTGGACCTCAGTTATTTCGACACTTAAGGGAATATTACTACTTTTCTAGTAAAGAGTAGTAAAACATGTGGTTATTTAAATCCAGCAATAATGTTGAACATAACAGTCAAAAAAATAATGGTTTTAGTTTTGTTACTGCCACCTCTAAATTTCATAATAACGTTAAACTATTCAAAAATATCCTACTATCTCATATCATCATCCCCGATTAGTTTTGCCCATAATTAATGTCACACTGTGCTGGTTTAGATGAGAAATTGTGCCAAAGTAAACTTTCAATTTCTCCTGCTAAGAAGAAGAACAACTTTGGAAGTCAACTCTGTCTAGTTTCCAGATCGTTCACAGGAGAAAGGACACCGGTCGGGTGTACAGTAAATTTAAAATAACAAACAGCATGTCCAAACACTAATCTAAAGTGAATTTCAGTGTCCTTACTGAGATCTCCAAGCTGGACGTGTCCTAGCACGTAGAGGCCGCTCTTCTTGATGTCGTTGATGAAGGTGATGAGGCCCACACTGCTGCGAGGGTTGGAAACCATCAGCAGGATCTGAGGCCTCCAGAACTTGACGTGGTCCTTCCTCACGTCCAGCATCAGCAGGTACTTGCGCACCTATAGGAGACGGAGGAGAGTTGTTACTGAGAAGTGTGTTTGTTGAACCCCGTGGTCCATACGAGTTGACTTAAGCTCCATTCCAGACAGCCCAATGTGTAGGGCGGAGATCTTTAAAACAGATATATCTGCATTTATCCAAGACCCATGCTTCAGAACTTAATTACATGGCACCTAGAAATTCATATCTGAAGGTGATGCTTGCAGTTGAGATGTTTTGCATTACATTTCATCGAATAAAAACTGCCATAGCTCATATATTTTAGCTATGATACAAGCTCAAGACTGTCAAAAAAGCTATAGTCCACCAAAAGACTGATAAAAAATAATGTTCCAGCTGGGCACAAATTCACAAACTCCAAAATCACAAACCACAAGGTATCAGCAGAAGCTGTTTGTGCGAATGAACTTTGAACCTGAGCTTTTTAGGCCAACATGAACTAGAAGTCCTTAAAGAGCTCACAAAACTGGAAATGTGAAAATCTACAACTTCATCTGCTGCTGGAGGTGATGTGTTATGATCAAAAGCTCCACAACATCTACTAAACAGACCTTTTGGTGAGGTTTTTTCCTCAACTGCTGATTACAGAATGAACTTTTAACCCCGGCAAAAACACAATTTGTCTGTCATAATAATTGAGACAGTATGTGCCTAGAAATCCATCTCAGCAGAGCTGCTACAAGATGCTTGTTTGCATCTTGTCTTATTTTTACCCTATACATTTGTTGTCACTGTGCATTGTCCCAATATCTACAAGTATATGATTTATCATACAGATTTTTGTTCCCTGATTTCTTTGGGATTTAAAGCAAATGCATAAGAAAAACAACCGCGCTAAAAAGCTCCCGTGAGACAGATCTGGCAGTGTCAGAGGGGAGGACTGGATGAGAGCGATTTCAATAACCTGAATGAGCTGCCAAGAAATTCAATAAAGCAAATGAGTCGCACAAGTAGGAATATGGATCAGTGGACTGTTCCTGTCTTTCTCTGGACTGAGGTTTGGAACTTATAGTGAGGCTATGTTACTTTTGAAAAAAATGAAAGTTTAAAAGGAATGGCACAAACGTCCTCTTCACTCAATTCGTTACACGCAGTTACAGCCTCACTTGGCCTGCTCTGATGAGCATATGGTGCTATTATTAGCTAATGTTAGGAAAGTTCATTTAGATTTTGCTGTTATTTAATGATTTTATTCGTGCTGCTGTTTCACTATGTTTTAGCATGTCACACATTTTACTTTTGAGATAAAATGACTGAAATAAGTCCCCAACTCTGTGTGTGTGTGCCTCCATATACTGTACGTGCTGTTGTATTGTTATTGGAGGGGCTTATCATCTTATGTAGAAACACATATCTTCAATCAACACCCCTTTAGAATATGAGATTGTGGCAGGCATGTAGGTGCATGTGTACATCCATGCATACATATGTGTGAGCATACGCTTAAATTCTAGTGCGTCTCATTTTGTATTACAATTCACACTATAACACAACCATCATTAGGATTCTGTAAGCGTGTTGATGAGGTGGCATTAAGAGAACGTAACCATGTGGAACCAAAGATTAGATCCAAACCTACAGTCCGCTGGGAATGATTAACACATCCATTTATACCCTCGTTGGAATTAACGACCATTAGCTCAGTGACAACATGTCCACCACGCTGAAGCCGCTGAAGGATAACTTGAAAGGAGAATTCTGAGTTAGGCGTGGCCTTTGTCCTCTTTTAAAAGTGGAGTGAGTAACTGTATCTTGGGGTTGGAGGGAATGTCATCTCAGACACAAGCACAGCAGGGATGTGATGCAAAGAAAGCAAACTTTGCTGGAGTCAACTAATCCCCTCACATTCAGGGGGAGGACATGGAGCCAAAAGTACTAGCCAATTGAAGCAGTACCTTTTTTGGCTAAAACACCCCTTGAATGGAAAAGTGTCACTAGAGAATGACTTAATGGGAAAATTCGCCACGCTTTATGTGGGTGTCTAATCAGTGTTGATAGTAAATGTAATCAGCTGAAGCAATAAATGACTCAGTGCACGCAGGGCAGAAGCAGGGATCCTAAAATAAAGTTTTACACCTTTTAAGACCTTTTTAAAGACCCTTTCCATATATTTTAAGACCTCATCACCACTTCCAGTTGAATGAATTGAGTGACTAACCCGGCGGAAGATTTATTACAAAGAGTAATACACGTAATACTGGAGCTGGAAACACAAAATTATTCCCTACACACACACACGCACACAAATCTGAACTTTGTTATTAGACTATTATACATCAATTCTTTATGTTATTGTCTTTTATATGTATGTTTTAGCACAATTAAAGGACGTGTGTTATAGGTGCTCCCTCTTAAGAAACCCCATAATGACATCTGTTAATGCTATCAGCTGTCAACAAGCTGTTCTCTAAAGCATGGGGTTAACCAAATCTATGTACCATTTTTAAAGAATCTTTTCCACAACCTTGGCTGTTTCCACATATGGGAGCATCGCTTGAAATCCCATCATTAGACTTGAGATATTACAGAACCTCTGCGCACAGCTCCCATCATCAGTAGTAGCAGTGGATGATGAATGAAGGGGCGGTCCAGATGGTGTCAAATCTAGCAGGATTCCAATAAACTACACAGAATCCTAGGCAAAAATTATTCACACGACTTTAGCACACAACCTCTTTGGGACAAAGATAGATATTGAAAACTATTTACGCCTTTGCTCAAACTGACCTCCCATACCAACACAAACTGAATCATTCTGCTGTAACGAATATCAGCGGGGCAGTTTTTTTGTTGGCTCGGCAGTTTTTTGTTGGATCCTGTTGCCAAGTCTAACCCGGGACAGCCTGACTGTGTTACTATGCATTGAGTTTTTACTCCAAACATGGACAGAGATGCGCTGGAAACCTTCTTCAGCAGGGCCGAGAGGGAAGATGACCACTGAGTGAGTATTTTTATCACCTAACGCTTTGGCCAACAATAGCTATAATGTCGGGGGGGGTATCCCACAGACCGAGGCGATGTTGTAATATTAAGTGACAGTCAAGAGAATTTGCGTTAATGTTAAGAGCCACCTAATGAGAACAGTAGGTTGGATGCCAGTAACGGTTTGTTCAGATAGTGTCTTGTGGAACTTTATACTGTAGCACCAGCTCAGCTAGCATTAGCTTATTTGGAAGCCTGCGGGTGAGAGTGGGCAGCAGGAGAACTCAGCTTTCTCTCTCAATGTAGCACACACTGAGGAATTTATCGCCTCAATAGACCACATTTACTGTCAACACTGATTGGACATCCACATAAAACGGGGAAAATTTCCTTCACATAAAACCTTTAAAATGACTTTCACTTGAGTTTAATAGACTTGAGGTAATGATGAAAAATGAAAGAATGATACTTTGCTTGTGTTGCAGCTCCACTTAGGGATTTAGTCGGAAAAGAACCACAAAAATGGTGCTGATAGAGACAGTCTGAGCAAACAAGTTTAGCTCAAGGTCCTGAAGCTGCTACAGTGCACAAGTGTGTGTCTATACAGCCATCAATCAAAACTGAAGATGCAACCATTTCCAACATTATTACCGTGGTAATCACCAGAACTGTTTTCATGCTCCCGTCCGGTAATTGGCGTAAAAGGAAAAAAAAAAAACTTGGTCTCAGAGGCGAAGTCCAACTGCCTCCACTCATCTAATCATCCGTCTCTCTTTATATCTCCATTTTCCCCCTGTCTTCTCATCCATCAGGCTATCATCATTTCTCTGTCGCTTCAGTCTCATCCATCACTTAGTTCTCTCAATCACTCATCCCCTCTCCCTGCTTATATTCTGTCTCTATCTTTCCCTCCCATGATACCATCAGCATTTCTTGCCTCAGTTTGTCTTTTTCTTTGTGCTCTTTCTCTCTTAAACACCGTTGTCAGCCGCCTGTTATCGCCCAGAGTGTTCTTTTGTTGTGAGCTGTTGTGTCCCTGCTTCAAAGTCACCCAGTTGGCGTCCTGCCACAATGGTTACAGCTGGAGGGTGCAGGAGCGGAAGACGAGTGCATGTATGAAATATGTACATGCACACTCTCGGTCTCTCCTGCCAGGCCTATTAGTGTAATAGTTTTAATCAGGAAAATGTGTTTGGACGCACATTTAAAGCTCTGGTTCTTAGCAATAATAAACCGTTTATTCTATGTAATAAATGTATGTCAAATACACAACTTTAAATATTCTAATATGAAATGATATCAATATATAGACGTTATTTGCAACACCAAAGAGCCTACATCCATTGCCAGGCAGAGATGCTCAGTCTTTGAGCTAGAGTCCAAGTCAGGGCTCAAGTCTTTGAGCTAGAGTCCAAGTCAGGGCTCAAGTCTTTGAGCTAGAGTCCAAGTCAGGGCTCAAGTCTTTGAGCTAGAGTCCAAGTCAGGGCTCAAGTCTTTTAGAGTCAAGTCAGCTCAAGTCTTGAGCTAGAGTCCAAGTCAGGCTCAAGTCTTTGAGCTACAGTCCAAGTCAAGTCTCAAGTCTTTGAGCTAGAGTCCAAGTAAGGGCTCAAGTCTTTGAGCTAGAGTCCAAGTCAAGGCTCAAGTCTTTGAGCTAGAGTCCAAGTCACGTCTCAAGTCTTTGAGCTAGAGTCCAAGTCAAGGCTCAAGTCTTTGAGCTAGAGTCCAAGTCACGTCTCAAGTCTTTGAGCTAGAGTCCAAGTAAGGGCTCAAGTCTTTGAGCTAGAGTCCAAGTCAGGGCTCAAGTCTTTGAGCTAGAGTCCAAGTCAAGTCTCAAGTCTTTGAGCTAAAGTCCAAGTCAGGGCTCAAGTCTTTGAGCTAGAGTCCAAGTCAGGGCTCAAGTGTTTAAGCTAGAGGCCAAGTCAAGTCTCAAGTATCTCGTGGTTATTACGAATGTATCACCTGCTGTGTTTAATCCAGGTTGCTTATAAAACTGCATAGCTATAAGGAATACTGTGTTTTTAATTTACAGAGCACAACCATGTAATGCACAATGCAATTATTGACAGCTTATTAAATACTGTAAGTCCACACACTCCCCAGACTCTTTAACCCAGTGTAATGTTAACTAAATAAAACTGACGTTGCATAATCAACAATTAAGCTGTAACATCTCAGTAAACAAACGCTCATTCATCTTTTCATAACAAACGACAGTCGGAGTAAACCTTCTGTAGGTCGTAGCTGAAGCAAGAAGCAAGCTAACGTTAGATGGCCAATGCTGAGCTGGTGGTATTCATTCACTACAGGTTACTAATCTATTTGTGTTCAGCGCTTCTTTGTTTGGGTCTTGTTGTATGAAGTTTTAAAGCCAAAGTTTATGATGAATGGCTCAGCAACTGCCAGTATTTGTTTTCCTCTCTCAAGTGCGGCCGTACGCAGCTGATGCTACGTGTTACGTAGGCAGGTTATAGGTAATGGAGGGAGGGAATAACGACAAGCTCATCAGAACTTTCCTAAAAGTTTCTCGTCCGAGTCGAGTCTGAAGTCTTTTGAGAACGAGTCTCAAGTCGAGTCTGAAGTCACTGTGTGTGCGACTTAAGTTGCACTCGAGTCCGAGTCTCTAACTCGAGTCCCCATCTCTGTTGCCAGGTTATTAGACAATAGGCCCCTATACACCCCTCCTAGGAGCGAGACACCCAGACTGAAAGAGATATAAAATGACAAACGATTTGTGGTTGTCTTGGATCACTTTGAAGTCATTTTGCATATCTTTGTGGATGTTTTGTGTGTCTTTACCTTATTTTCTGTCTTTTTGCTTTCTTTTTGTGTGGTCAATTTGCGTCTATTTGTACTTCTTTGTTTGACTGACTTCTTAAAAAGTTCATATAGAGGTTCTGGTCCAGGGGGGGGCCCTGGGCCTGTACCGGTAGGTCTGTAATCCTTTCGTGATACTAATGAGCCAACTACCTATCACCTGGGAGGAGAGGGGGCTGTCTCAAGTTGAGAGACACAGCAGAGGCGGGAGAGGAGGAGGGAGCGAACGCGATGAGAAAAGGGAAGGAGGACGACGAGGAAAAGCTCAATAAGTTAAGTGGTTGTAATAATGTTCTGCCTCCTGACAAGCCGCTGGCAAACCCAGCCACCCTCCCCGTTCCCCCTCCATAACCCCTGCCTGCAGCCTTGGCAACAGTTCCCCTTTGGCAACGAGCCCTTCTGGCAATGGTGTCCCCTCTCCTTGAGAGCAACAGGCTCGCCTCATAGAGGACACGGAAAGCTGGATGATGTAAAGCTCTATGTGTGTGTGTTTGTGAGTATGTGTGATAAATGTAGAGAGCTTTGTTGAGGGAAAACATGCAGATGTGTATGTGTGTGTGTCTGGTAATCCTGATAAATGTGATAGATGGCTGCTGTAGGGATGACGAGGCACTGTTGTGTGTATGTGTGAGAAAAGAGAGAGTGAGCGAAAATGTGTGTGTTTGTTAAATGCAGAAGGCTTGGCTGAGCGAGGGGCGGCAGAGACCAGTCTGTCTGTGTGTCTGCGTGTCTCTATAAACCTGATAGAACGATTTCTTGGCAGCGGTACAGGCTCTTGTAAAGCTGAGGGGATGAGATTTTAGTTGCTCTAGTAATGACAAGGCAGTATTGAGAGTGTGTGCCTCAGTGTGTGTATGTGTCAGACCTGGTGGAAAATGAGAGCCTGGCTGATGTAGCCCCAGCTGGAGGTGGGACTGAGGTAGTGAATCAGCAGAAGCAGCAGCAGCATGAAGGCGATGCTGGCAGAAGCGTAGATGGCGTTGATGAGGAACATCATGACAGCGCAACCCACAATGCCCAACGCGCACGTATGCCAGGTGAAGTAACGAAAGGTGGGCCTAAGAAAACAAAAGAAGTGGAGAGGTAAAAGTTAGTGGGAAAGCAATACACAAAACATAGGCTATAATGATAAACCTGATAAAAATGGAACACTTTGTATAGACAGAGAAATACAAAGCTGAAATTCTTCTGAAGTTGAAAGTCAGCAGGTCCAAAAAACCTGTTGGTTGTGGCCCAACTGCAAACATACAACACAATCTGCCTGAAGGACTTCTTGATCTTGCTCTATGGCATTTTCCATGTAATAAAGTATAGACATAGTTCCTTTTAATTCCACTTAGGTTACAAACGTGCAGTTTCTCGGTTCTTTAGTTTTGGTTTTTTGACGTGATAAGAAAAACCTAGCTACTAGCCCCACATCCCACACCTCTGATGAGGTCCTTCCAAAATGTCAATTCATTAGACTGAGAGGGTTTGACAAACCACTGAGGATTTCATTGAAAAAGCAGCTGGAATGAAATTTAGATTCTCCGTCCACCTGGGTTGAAAAAGCTAATGAAATAGGAATCACATACTGGATTATTAAAGTCTTTGTGCAAAGAACAACTTGTTCAGCCAGAGTATTACTACTTACTAACCTTCTTCAATCCCAATTTTAGAAAGCGATGGTAGATTTTTTTTTGTCAGGTCCTGAAGGATCTTTTACACTCTACGGACCCCTTAAAGCTAGTCTTTAAACAGGACTGAAATTTGATCTGTCTTCATCTTAAGATTTCATGACATGAAAAGGTCAACTTGCCATCTGCCAATATTTGTTGCTTGAGGGGTGGAAAGACTACTATTTGATGGATTCAGTTCAGATATCCATGGTGCCCAGAAGGTGAATCCTAGTGACTCTGGTGATCCTCTGATTTGTCATTAAGGTACCACCAGAAGGTTGAATCTTTTACTCATCCAGTAAAATACCTCACCATATACTAGATGGATTGGCACACCGTTTTGTACAGCTATTCATGGTTCCCATGTCATGTCTTCTAATGACTTTGGTGATCTGCTGACTTGTCCTCTAGCGCCATCACAAGTTTCACATTTGTGGTTGGGGGGTGAAACGGCTCAACAACTATGAGATAGATTGCCATGAAATTTGGTTCAGACATTCATGTTCCCCTCGGGATGAGGATGATTGCAATCACTTTGGTGAAACCTTAACTCTTTATCTAGCACCAATGGTGCAGGATAAAGTTTTAAATAAAATACGTAAATACAAACTTGAAATAATAACCGCGTTTCATAATTCTAAATGTTCTTAATTCTAAATATAAATAGCGTCTTTCTAGTCTTTTTGACCACTCAAAGCGCTTTTACACTATATTGCATTCACCATTCACACAAATTCATACACTGAGCCTAAGTGCTCAAACAGAAACTGGAACAGCCACCAGGGGCAATTCGGGGGTTCAGTATCTTGCCTAAGGAAACTTCGACATGCAGCCCGCTCTACCTCCTGAGCCACAGCTGCCCCACTACTGTATCTAACTTTGTAACACGTCTCAAAATGTGACACAGCAGTTGGAAAGGAGCAATACAGAATACATACAAATAGATTTAAAAATACAGCATTTTCATAAGAGTGAGTGAGCCATCTGGAAAATGACCTTGGAACACTGAGGAAATCTTTTAAATAGCTGCTACACCCATGAAAGAATTTCATATGTCTGGGTTTCACTCGAAGGGTTTCAGTGTCACATGATGGTCTAACAAACGCCCCTCCCAGAGACTTTTCCACCCTGACAGGAACTCACTTAATGCCTGTTGTTTGTTGAGCCATTTGTTGAATGAAAAGAGTCAAATATAAGGAAATTTCTAGGGCCCAACATATCAGTCATAGAAGAAAATTCCTACCTGGTGTCACTGTACCATTGTGCCATACAACCAGTGTAAGTTAAATACTACTTAACAGCATGTGGCAGCTGATGCCATCCAAGCAGACAGTCTCAGAAAAAGGCAACGTGTACCCGGTAGGTCTTTGCACATTAGCAAAGTAGACAGACATACCCAGACATAAGGAGGTGTTAAATAAAATTTATATATATATATATATATATATATATATATATATATATATTTAAACTTTTTTATTTTAAACTTTTCATCAATATAAATTTAAGCAATGCAATTTGGTCCAGAGTTATGCTGAAATGTTTTTCAAAAAGGTCAGACTGTAACCATAAATAATATCTGAATCTCAATGTCAGACAAATCATAATTACTTCAACTCATACACACACACATACACACACACACACACACACACAGAGCCTTTCCCTAATGCCTAGTGACTGTATAGCAGCATCAAAACAAATGAGGAGTTAATGCTAAGGAAGAGAGTAATTAAGACAAACACCACACAGATAATAAGCTGCCACTGCAGACTGCTGTGGATCTCTCAGTTTGCGCATAAACTTGATTTCATGTGTGAATGAATGCATTAATTGTATTTATTCCACATACCGTATGTACCTGTAAAAACATTCTTTCATATGTAATGTGGAAATAAGTTGAGTGGGTCTTGGGGATGGGGGCCACACAGATGTGGATGGAAGTGCTCAAATATTTGGAGGATCATGCAATTAACCCCAATTTCCTGCAATAGCTGCAGCAGTGTGGATAAACAGCCATTAAAGCAGTCCCAGCTGTAATTACACAACACAGCTCAAATGACTTGCTTCCTGCATGGATCCACTAACAGATTTAGACTATTTAAGAGGGGGGAAAGTAACCACTGCTGAAACTAAAAAGCAGGAAAGTGCTGTTAATTAAAAGAGGAGAGAGACAGAGGAGCCAACAGACAGACACAGCCATGAAACAGTCATTAGCCCTCCTATTGGTCGAGTTTTCTTCATTGATAAGGGAGGGACAAAGGAAAATGTGAGCACGTCTTACATTAGAAACTTGAAAGTGAATACTTTTGAACATAAAAGCTCCTGAAAGCCAATATTTTTCACTGATATTCAAGAGTCTCATCCTGTGTAAGCAAGACCATAAAACCACCCTGTTGGTCAAAACAATTATTAGTAGTTAGAGCCAGATAAATACTGGCGTTTTAAGGCAGATATCAACATTTTAGACTTAACCAGTAGCCAGCTAGCATCATGGCTCTATGGATGGCAATGTCAGTGTCTCAGCTGGTTCGCCACTTTGGACATTTCCTCTAGTGCCACTAGCAGGTTCACACTTTTAGTTAGATATCTTAACAACTATGCCGCGACATTTGGTAAACAACATTCCTGTTTTTCCTCAGGATGAACTGTAATAACTTTGCTCATCCCCTCACTTTTCATCTAGTGCACTCATCAGATCACAATTTCCATTTGTCCAAAATGCGTTAGCTGTACTTTAATGAGCAAATGTTCTTAAGATGGTGAACATTGTAAACATTATCAGCATGTTAGAAAGAACCGATTTGAACATCTTGTCAGTGCTGTCTGGTGGAAAAACTATGTAATGGATACACCTCTAGTATATTTTTGGCTTTTCTTTCTTGTTACCAACATAAAGTAGATTCCGATTCTGATATATCATTGCTTTTATGTTAAGGTGATATGTTTACTTCTCACCAATAAAGGCAGACTTGTCACCGTGCTGAAGTTGTACTTTGTTAACAAAATGTTAAAACTTGGTCTTAAAAAGTATTACCTATCCCCTTTGGTATTCTTTGGCATATCATTACACTGGCTGTGTTGCATAAGATGAACCTGCTGTTGAGTGAAGATAGAACTGATGTAAACACAGGATGTCAGACTCTTTAATATTCAAACAGTTGACTCTGCCATTTAGGTGATTTTTTTTAGGTATATACATTGCAAACAACCCACAAAAAATTGTTTGTCAGGGTGGAAGCATTTAGACCACACACACATGGAATCCTCCCACTGGAATGATTTCTTCAGTGATACCCTTGAAAGGAAATAATATAATCTATTGACTTGTTAAAACTTGGTAGGAAGCTTCATCATATTGTAAGTGGATGACAATATCATCCTGATATATCAGCCCTATATAGCCTGTGACCATGGTTGCATCGTACTGGCCTGCTGTCTTCAAACTTTGCTTTTATGTCTTCTCGACTTGATCACTTAGCATCGGCGGTGCCCACAGTTCTCTCATCTTATTCCTCTCTCCATCCCATTGGAGAGCGGGTGTAATTACGATAAAAGCTCCCTTCTCTTTTGTCTCTGCGGTCCCTCCATACAATCACCTCCGTCTCACCCTTTCCGCTGTCTCTCTTGTTCTCCAGCGACTGATGTCACTTAGCTGACACAGCAAAAGCACCATGAAATAGTCGCCGCCAATCAAGCCTTTAGAGACATTAAGAAAAAGAAACGGAGAGCGTCGAAGACGGAGAGAGGAGATCCGGCCGTTAGCCAACAGACACGTCATAATTGAGGGAGGCGGGGACAAAAAACTTTATCCTTACACTCAGACACGGCTGCCAGGAGATGCCAGTTCCTATAAGTGAGAGGTCAGTGAGTGTATGAGACGTTACGTCAGGCAGCCTCCCAACACTGGCACAACACCAGTGAAGACTGGACTGACCTTAAGAAACTTAACCATCTTTTAAGATTCAGTACAAGACTACTGACTGGAGTCCCTGGGGGCCCTAACAGTAAATCACTGTAAGAAACAACCATTGTAGCGAAAAGTTAATTTATTTCTTCTCAGAACATTATTAGTTAGCGGATTTCATCTGAAAAAAGTAGAATATTGTTACTTTAGGTTACAGTTAATTTGTGTTTGAAACAAAAATATATAATTTTCTTTAACACAAACTCCAGCTTTTCTCCCAAGTACAATCCACATTAGGACTTAAACACGTATTTACCTTGATTTCAAGTTCAATTAGGACAAGTAGCAAGTCTAACTCAATAAATAGATGCATCTATTAAAACTGCAGGGGCAGAATTGGGTGCCTTTGAGTGGGCTCCTCAGGATCCCAGTATGTGGGATTTTAAAAAAAAATCACTAATTAAAATAGAAACAGAAAACAATGATATGAAGGAAGATGATCATTAGGAAGATCTCTATGCAACTGACCCTTTGCTAAGCCACGACCCGAATACAAAGCTGACCAATCACAGCGCAGTATATGACTCGCTCTAACTGAGGTCTGACACTTTCATGGCTGTGCTCCATTCACTCTAATGCAAAAGGTTTTCTAGCTTTTTTTCACTGTATTTTGGCCGTGGGTTGTTCCTAATGTAATGTTAGTTAGCTAACGCTAGCTAACTTCCTACTGAATGTAAGGGAATAAAGCCCTCTGCTTTTTAATGATTGTAATAATGAATAGAGGCCTACCCAGCTTTACAGGGACAGTGTTGATCCTTAATATTCTTGTCTTTTGTCTCAATCGTCACTTGTGGTTCACTTGTACTGTGTGACTGGTAGGCTTTAGCTTCTATCTTTCATTTTTTCACGTCCATTTGAGTCAATCTGAGTCAGCTTGACAGCCTGAATACATCCTTCAAATGTATAATGCGACTGCAAAACTGTCTGCTTCTTTCTGAGATCGCTTTTTCCAACAAATTTGACAATATTTCTCCAGGAAGTGCAGTAAGACACAGTGGCAGCGCCGACAGTTTGTCGGACTTAGTAACTAAGCGGGCCGGGGCTTAGCGAAGGGTCATTTAGCAACAATGACCATTTCAGGTGGCTTCTTTCTGTGTTTCCTTTTGATTGAAGACAAGCTAATTACTCAAGTAAAAATCATGTTTATTTGGAAATCTGTAGGAAGCTCGCCCCACTATGTGTTGTTTTGTGTGAGTCCCTGTTTCCCTGAATTTCCACAACAAAGGAGATGAGAGCAAAGTTAGCACAACCCATAGAGCCGCATTTATAGCAAATATGCCACGGTAAAATAAACCATCATTTTAGGCATTTTCTCATTCAGATAGAGGTGACAGAATGAGCCACAATGCTGGGGCGATACTTGGCGCCTGGCGCTCGATACAGAGCAGCAGTCACTGTATTATTAGGAGGAAGAACACTGTTGTTATTGATCTCTCACAGGCTGCATTGCTGATAATTAAACATCGTCATTGGTCTTCTTATAGTGAATCAAGCAAGAATCAATTTCAAGGTCATGGCGTGGTATAAGTCTTTAAGACCAAGCTGGGAAACCTAGACTTGACAGTAATTCCTGAGTTACAGAAGAGATTATGCAATTATTTTCAGTGCTGATTAATACTCTCCACAACCCATAAACTGACTTTAACAAGTAAAGTGTCCCTTTAATGTACCATAATACAATCTATCTACAAATATGTGAAAGAAATTCACATAAAGTGTATGAATATTTCTGTCTGTTAGAATATTCAGTTCAAATCACCAAGCTCTGAATGTGGTCTGAGCTGAGGTTGGGGATAAAGGCACCTTTATGCTCAAACATCATTAAGTCATACCCATCTATTAGCAGATAATGATTCTCTAACAACCTACTGTCTCTCATCCATCTAGACACAGTTGATGATCCATCTGGGTTTTTACACACCCCAATCTGTCAAATGACTCTTGACTCATATTTGGACAAAGGACAGGCCCAGCAGAGGGCAACGCTTTTGTTTTTGGAGCTAATGGTTTAGCAGGTCAATTCACAGATTCTAACAAAGACAATCAAGGAAGCCGCCGAGAGTGCTGCTGTAATTTGGACATCAGATGGCACAGAACTGGTAAAAGTAAAAAGAGTAAAAATGTGTGTGTTTCTGTTGAGCTGCCAGTTGCTGCTGCTTTTTAGTTGCCCACTCCGACTAAAGGTCATTGTTGCCTGTGTGTGACCGAGTTTCACGCTTTCCACAAACATCCTTTGGCATCAGTGCGGAGCGCTCTGCTGTGTCCTGAATCCCGGCCACTCACCCTGTGATACTGTGTGTATATGGGTCTGTGTGCTTGTATGTTTAAGTCCAAGTGGCCGGTGCCCATGCAGTATCAACAGCAGGACACACAGCGCCCCCCCCCTAAGGAACACTGCACACAGCTGGAGCCACCGCTGATAAAGCTGCAGCCAACAGAAGCCTCTTTACAAAAAACACACGCGCAAAGACACAGCTGCAAAAACACAAATGAATGAAACTACTCACAAGCAAGCACACACACATATAGAACCAAGAGGCAGATGCACTCATACACCAGTTCACCCAGCATGACTTGAATCTCAGACCCACAAACAGTCTCCAAATTGCATACCTTCACTCTCCTGTTGTATACTCTTATGTGCAAACACGCATGCACACAAACACATTTAACAAGCAGACATCTTTTCCGCTACATCATAATTTCAATCCATCCCCTCCCCTACACAACAGCAAATTTAAGGGAAAGGGAAATATTTCTGCTAAATTAGTTATGCTAATTACAGAGCAGTTCTCAGGGGGAGAGACGGCGCTAAATGGCTTTTAATTCTTTTTGCCTGGAAAGAGACGTGGGAGAGAGCCAGACAGAAAGAAGCAGGGAGCACAAGCGAGAAAAATTTTTTTTTCAACCAATAAACAACATAAACAACTGCCGTTAAAATTTGCCCAGCAACAATGAACTAACAGAATGAAGAACTCAGGGGAAAAAGGAAGGAGGCCCAAAGCAGGCAGCTGGCCAGACAACAAGCCGCCTTATCAGCTCGGGGGGCCCCGGGTCCCTCCGCCGACGGGGGAGGAAAGAGATCGACGGCAGGAAAAGTTTTGCGGCTAACTTTGTGTCCTGTAGCCTTTGCCAGCGGTCACACAGCGATAAGGAGGCATGAGCAGATAGCACACAGCGCACATTGTACATGGAAGGCACCAGAGGAAACACTGGGCACTCTGAGTCAGCTGAACAGAAAGTTACTTATTCTCTCACACTCACTCTTTAACAACCTATCCCTCACTATACTAACACTATAAATTAACACCGCATGCTGATGTTGACAGTGCACACCGGTGGCAGTTTAAATTGACGCATTTTAATACTCAAACAAATGTGAAACAATACAAAGGTATAGCCAAGCTGCAGAAACGTATTACTAATGTTTTGGTTTGAGGCATCAGGTATGTCAGGTACTCAAAAGTCATTGCATGCAAATGGACAAATATTACTTAGCAATAATGGATGGACAGGTGCAGGTGAATAATCGAGTTGCGCTATAAAGTATGTGCACATTCAAGTGACACAAGAGTTCATTATTTCAAGTAACATTTCATTTGGGAAGAAGCTTTTCTTAGGCCTTTGCTCAAAATGTCCTCCTTCTGTCAGCCCATTGTCATCGCACTAATACAACAGGTCTCTGAATTGAGCTCATACATAGCGGCAGAATAGTAGATTGAGGAGGTAACAAGCTAAGATGTAAATCCAATTTTACGCTCTGCATGACTAACTGCAGCCAACCCATGGACAAGCTTTGGTTTAGCTTCCATGACTATCAGCTGTTTGGGCTGGCGTGTATACATGGGATGTTCTTTGGGATTTAGAACTACATGATGTTAAAACTGTATTTATGAACCGCTTTCACCGTTAATATGGGTCAAAATTTACTTGGGTGGGAGACACAAGTGGTGCTTATGTGTGGGGAAACACTGATGTTGATTGGTACGTCTAGTGGGGATCATCTGTGACATCAAGGACAAGTGCATATTCAAGGCAGAATAATGTATAACAACCAAATAGTATCAGAAAACATGAATATATATCCTTTCTTTATACAAGTTAGGGATAAATTAAAGGCCAACTGGACTTGGTTGAGGATACCTGAAGACATTTTGGCTTCTTCAGTTCCTGTTTCCTGGAAATATCTTCAGCCACTTCCAGGTGCCCTTGATTTAACCTTCCTTGGATAACTACGGCCTGGATGACTGAGAATCGTCACAGACATGTCCTTTGTTTGTGCACACAAACAGTGTTGTAGACTTTTTGTGTGTAAATTAAGCGTTTTTATATATGTGTACGTTTTATCCTTCTTCCTGTCAATCAGCTGACACCCACAGAAATCAAAACAAGTTGTCTTACAAACTGTACTTTCACAGACACACTCTTTTTATTCAGGCTCTCTATGTGCTGCGACAGCAGTTCCTTTAAAGCATTTGCCTGCACATTTCTTATTTTTAAAGTATTAAAAATCCAATTATAAGACAAAATTGCTTAATGATTGGGGTACATGTACAGAAAAACTGCACAAAAGTAAATGCACTTAGCTTAAAGTTCAATGTAAGCTATACAGCCTAATTAAGAGAAAAAACATAAGGACAGAGCTGTTTCCATTTCTCCCATATATATATATATGGTTCCAGAGCTCATAATAGAAATTCTTTTACTAGGCAGTTGCTTTGCAGTTTTATAAGCACTAAAAAACACCAGAGTTGTGAGTCACAGAGAAATCTGTGAATTTTGGCCCAAGCATCATCTCTGTACTCACCTTTAAACATAAAGCAAAGGAAGCAGCTGTTACAGGTGAGTTTGTGTCAGTTCTCACCCTCCATGCGAATGCCTTTAAGCAAGGTGTTCAATCCACACCTCTGCTCCAGCAGAGAAAGACAAGACTGAAGTTGTAGTGCAATTATGAACCTATTCATTTAATCCAATAAAATTCATCCTACAAAATCTTCAGAAGCACAACAGTTGAATGATCCCATTGTGCTGATAATTATATTACAGGAAGAACTCTTGATTTTAGAATAACTTTTCCACCTCCTTGTTTTCCAGATGTGCAGTCTTTGGTGTCCTGATTTCAACTCGACCTGACAGATGTGTCCTTACTGTGAAAAGCTGCAAATGGTCTCGCATGTCTTACAACTCATTTACAGCCAACGACAACAAAGTGATGTATGGTATTTGAACAGTTTCTCCACTCCATAACAGATAAAAACAGTAGCAGTTATCATGTTGTACTTCACAGCCAGTGCAGGAGTTTAATCAAGGAAGGTATGTCTTTGGAAAAACAATATCAGTTATTGGATTTGGAGATGTACTTTTATAAATTAAAGCTTTGGATGACAATATCTGTGACACGAACAAGAGTTCACACAGAAAATAGAGACAAACTCATAAAAAGTTGCCGAGTGAATCAAATGCCAATCTCTGGCTGTGCTGATGTCATGATGTAATTATCGGGCCACATATACACCAACACTGTCCTCAGGTTTTGCTGCTGTTGTGTGAAAATGGCTTCAGGGAGCTTTTATAAATCAGGATCATTGCAAGTGTCCTAGGAATACAAACAACACACACCTGGATGCACACACACAAACATTGTAAATTTAAATCTCTAAGCATCTCCATGCGCTGTTACTTGAGCATCCAGTTCAGGCTGCGCCCCCACAAAAAACAAACACACACACAAACTCACTTTTATTGTTGGTCCCTCTCCAATATGGGGCTATAAGCAGTGGCCAGTTTTATGTCTTTTAATTAGTACACTGTCACCATAGCAGCATCCAGCTGGCAAACAACCACCTCCTCACACACATACATAAACAATGACAGAGGTGGAAAATAAAGAAGAGGAGGAGGAGTGTGTCTAGTGAGGAAAATGTACTATAGAAAGTCACATCGCAGGGTGTCGACCACAAGCCTTCATTATGACGGTTAATATGTGTGTGTGTGTGTGTGCGCACATGCGTGTGTATGTGTTGAGTAAGTGACACATGTTTACCTGAAATTAGGTGCAGAGGCCCATTCCAGAGCGAGGCAGGCCAAGTCCACGGCTGCATAAACCAACAGGAAGAAAATGGTCACAATACTGGCGATGGTGTTGAGCTTCCCTGAAAACAGCACCAGCTAGAAAGAAAGAACAAAACAAAGGAAGAAGGAAAGAGGAAAAAAAAAAAGAGAGGGGATTAACATTCATTCCACAGCTGGACAGAGGAGTGCATTTTAATGCACCCACTCGCTTTTCACACACAAAAGCACAAATCTAAAATATGTAGTGCAGCACACGACGTGCATGTTCATGTGCTTTTTAAGTAAAAATTAGGAGACTCCTCTGCGTGTAGCTCAAACACTCAAGGGAAGTAACAATAAGCAAAACAGATTTTTGTGTGGAGGGGGACTTTATAAAGATTTCTGACTCCGGCAGCTCCTGCTGGGAGTTTCAAAAAAGACACTGTGGGAGACAGCAATGCTGTTACTCAGCTGTTCCCGACCCCAACTAAATGATTTGTTTGTATTTCACTGATACCACATCCACTATTGAATGCTCTCATCAAATCCAAATCACGCCTAATCACTTTTTGTAAGTAAGTTAGTAAGTTATAAATGACTAAAACCAAGATTCAATTAAGATCTACAATCTCCTTCACTAAAACACTAGTCAGTAGCCTGAGTAATGTTCACATCCTACCTAAAACCTCAAAATGAGATGAGCGGCTAAAGATGGAAAAGTTGCACGGCTACTTACTGTACATCCCCACTTTAACAAGTTTCTTTGCAGAGATCCCGATACAGACCAATTCAGTTTATGAGCTTTAAACATAGATGTATATGCACTAATGTTTCTTCAAACACTGATGTAGAGCAATCAAATAAATCACTGTAAATGAAAAACAAGCAAAGTGGCTCGGACTCGGCAACTTTCTAGTTCGCCAAAACATATGCTGTTGTCGTGATGTTAGCTACAGCAGCTAACATCACGACAAGTTGTGAGTATCGCTGTCTGGAGCTGCTGTGCTGGCTCTGAGACCACCGCGTCCTCTCTTAGCTAACGTCAGTAACAGAACTTGCTTTGTCATTGTTTGCTCTATATCATGGTATCTGTCATGGTGTTGGATTTCTCCAGAATCGCTTACCCCACCATTAACTCAAAAATTATGTTTAACTAAGTAAACACTGGCTGACGGAGAGGGCATTCACAAGATAACAGTCAACAGTCGATATTGTACCTGCCACTAAATTATATAATTTTCACTGCTCATTTGCTCTTTAATAAAACAGAACAAATAAAAAGTTTTATAATACACTCATTATTCTCTAAGCTTAAGGTATATGGGTCTTTTTGCAAACTGTGAACTGGATCCAAAATGGTGCCGGCTATCAGATCCAAACCCTAACCACTGACAATGAACAGTAGCAATAATAAAAACATATGCCACAACATAAAAAAAAATGTTATTAAAAAATTATTTAAATAAGCTGTTATCAAGTCTGGAAGTTCCACAGTTTTTTCAAGTCAAGGATCCCCAGATAAGTGAGCATTAGTCCATTCTGGTCCCAAGACACTTTATGAAGATTTTCTGCTGTTAGATATGATTATCTCTCTGCGCTGTAGTTGGGAGGTAACACCATGAACACATTTGACCGACATCTAGGCTGCAAGACAGTGTTAACATTAAATTGTTCAACACTTTACTGGGGACTACTGTAGGACCACAGGTGGTCCCCAGGCTCTACTTTGGGAGCCACTGATTGAAGCTAATGTTCAGTTTTAATTAAGATGGTATCTAGGCTGCTGTTCAGCTAGCTACAGCAGATATATGACAACACAGCCAAGTCAAGTTTAATTTAGAATTCTCACTGCCTCATTTGGAGGGAAAGTAAATCTAATAATGCTGACTGAATGTATGAGATTCATCCACCCTCTCTGATTGAGGAGAAGTAGGTGACCTCTAAAAGAGGAGGGAAATGATGACCCCATTATAAGTAGTACTGCTCCCTGCCATGTTCTCTGACATCAGAATGAGTGAACAGGGCTGAGTGTAACTCACACGCGAGCTACCACAAATGTGAAAGCAGTAAGAGCTTCGACTGTTTCACTTGAAGGGATGGTTTAATGATAAACCATGGCAACTTCCAGACAGTTAGTATTAGCCTTTCAACTTGTGTTCAATTACAGCGCTTTGAAAAACTCACAGTAAATACTGCCCAGCATCAAACAAAGTTAGGAACAGTCTCCCAGAAGCAGGTGCACACGTGTGCACACGTGCAGCGTGCAACGTGGGTTTGTTCTGGGTCAATGAAAAAATGGCGGAAGGCGGTGACAGTCTCAACCCATGTGGTCGTATTGATAAGAGTGCTGGCTGAAACTTGACTGAAGAAAATCGCTGTGAAAGCAGCAAAACACGTTGAACCTCATGAGTCATCTTTGTGATCACCATCCACTACTTTATAGCGAATGCCAGTTAAGTTAACTTTTAGCTCAATGCGTGATGGGGACTTTGGAATGGAGGAAGACGTGTTGGTCCGTCTGTCTGACCTGTTAACAGCTGGTACACTGAAGGTCTCACCTACTCTGATAAGAACTCTACATGTTGTTCTGCTGCTGTATGAGTCGTGTGTCTGCAAACTATATTCGCCCACTGCACACAATAACTTGTGACGTAGCGTAGTTACACAACAAACATATTTTGTTCATTTACAATTTGTCAGAAAAGTGTTCCAATAGGATAAACGCTAAAGACCTCTCTGTATGTCAGATGTTGGCCTCATTGCAATTACAATCACTTAGACTTATTTGTTTATGTAAATTGTGCATGAGGTCATACTTCATTACTTTAAAACATCTTTATTATTAATGCACATTTGATTTGCATTTCATATGTTTACAAAAGGTATTGGCTGCTATGATTTAATGTTTATGCAAATGAAAAGTGCACAGTGCTGAAAATTTTTCAAAATAAAACTTGGTGAAAAGATTTCAGTGTGATTTTTAAAAAAATTTTTTTTTTAGAACATTTAACAATACTTCGATGATGCTGATAACTATGTTATTATTGATCACAATAATAGTGATATGACATTTTTATACCGCTGGCAACTTGGGGGTAGCACAATAAGCTCATACCTCACCTTGTAAAGCTGTTTTGGCGACCTTGTTTCCATACAGTTGACACATCAGGCAGGCATCATTAGCCTCTCGTTTTCTGGCCACTTGACAAATTCAAGTCCAATTTTCATTCTCCTTTTAACTCTGGTTTAGTGTGCATCTGGTCCTGAAAAAAATATCTGACTCTTTAGCTGCTAAACGGTCCACTAGGTTCCCCACCTAGCTACTAACTTTTTCTCTTTGCTGTTTGGTGCTGGGCAGGTGGGTTTATTAAGGCTTTATGCCTGAAAGCTGCCAGCTGCAACAGGAAACAAGGATGATGAGAGTGTGAACCAAATAAGTAAAATTACCTGAGAATGCAGTCCTGTGGAGACCCTCTTATAATTGTGGGTTTGTCACTATGTATATATTTATTAAAGACCGGTTTATGCTGCATTCTCCCTTGTATTAAAATTATCATTTTTTTAATACTTTCTGATAGCTTTCTTGAAACTCTAAGTACACACGCAACTAACTACATCCTAACTGAATGCAACCCAACAAATGGTCAGCTGAATTACACTCGTTACCAAAAATCTTGTATTGAATTGTGCAGTGGCGTGAACACTTTCATGTTTTAACAATGGCAATCTTCCCCATCGCTACCTTCATTTCCACATGTACCTCACCATCTTACTTTGGTGGAGAAACACAAAGTGTGCATAAACAGTGTCTTCCAGGAAAAGGCCATCATTATTTCTTCTGTAATGCATGAAACATTTTCTGTGGTTTCATCATGTGTGCTTTCTTTATCTGTATGCGAGCTGCTGAGACTGACTGCGCAGAACAAGGAGGTAAGTAGTCTAGTGTACCTAGGAACAAACACATTCTCTCTCTCACCAATTATCATGTGTTTTACGATTGGCCTGCAGAGAATCTCCACTGGAGTATATTTTCTTAAAAATCAAGGGCATATCGATGGTATTTATGGAGCAGAGAAAGCAGCAACTCTGTGATCACTAACTTTGTGGCCATGAAGCAGAAGTACAATGAAAGGGGAGAGAGGGAGGAGGAGAGGTGGTAATAATGGGGAATTTTGATTAATGATCACATTATTGACAGGCGGTCAGAATGAGAGACAAAATGATGAACTCAGGGAGCAATGAGGATAGAGAGGGGAGAGTGAACGAAGAAGAGTGGAAAAGGCGAGATGGGAAGAAGAGAGGAAAGAGAAAGTGGGTAAGAGAGCATCTCTGTCCTCTGGCAGTCAAAGTCAGTGGGTGTCTCTCCAGAGCTCCCCTGGGAGCCGACTCTACCAGAGCATTAATTAGCCATTAACTCAGACACAGGCCAGCATGGACAACTGCTGTCACAGCGCACAAAGTGTGCATGAGATGAGTGTGTATGTGTGTGAGCGTGCACATGCACACGCTAAATCTCTCCGGGTTATGTTTTTGTGTGGCGCTTTGAAAGGCTGTTTTTACTGGAAAGCAGTGTGCATAAATTGCTATAATTTCACTGAAATAAGTGGGCTCACACAGACAGCTTTATTAAATAAAAAAAAATGAGTGGAAGCAGCTGAGTAATGCTTTGGATTACAAAGCCATTGCTTTTCCAGAATTGTCTCAGGGTTACAGGTAACAACTGGACTGTCCTTGATTCACTGTTCAGATGTGTGCACAGCTTGGCTAACAAAGCGATAAATATTTTTTAAAATTGTTTAATCTAGAAGTAAATATGAAATACGAACCAAAACAAGTGCCCCCAGTGTGATTGGTCAAGAAACAGATTTGGTGATTACTTTGTCTTCCCTACATTGTGTCTATAACTTGACCTCATTGCTACCTAACATGGCATACAGCCCTACCCAGTAGGTCAATAATGGAGCTGGGTCCTTTTTAGGTATTAAATTAGAAATGGTTGGATGTGGTAATGGTTGCGGTATACCTTTAAAAAGGGGTAAGGATTGGTCGTAGCGAAACATAGCTTGGGGGGCAAGCAGCACCTGAGAGGGAAAGCTCTAGCTCCCCAAGGTTACGGAGAAGATCCACTATATGGAACAAATTACACCACATTGCCTTCACCACTGTCTGTGACTGTTGGCATGTTAACGCACCCAAGCTACCAAGCAAGTACGCGAGCAAAATTGTGAGGATTGTGAGCGAGTATTGTGGAAGAAGCAACCACACATAGTTAGGATGGACGGACAGAGGGACTAGAGGGATTCCAGGCAGATTTTGCCATAAGTTACAAATGTTGTGAGATGTCAGTGGCGCCTCACAGACATTGAGTAGGGTCAAACTTCCCATCACATCAAACAGTGTTCGTTGGGTGTTACAATGACCTTTATTTTTGGCTGTAGCTCAAAATAGTGGTTTTGAATTGGATTGTGTTTTTGCAGGAAACTTTCATGATTGGTAACATTGGAAAGCCTTGTTATAGCTTGACCGATATAACAAAGGTTTGCAGGGATTCAAAAATATTTGCAAATACTGCAGGTTTTGGCCACATTTGGATTAATTCTGAATAATTCTGAATGGACTGAATAAAACTGACCAATGCACAATTTCAATGTGCAATGTTCATCTTTTCCATCGCATGCATTTGTGCTCACCTCACCTATCCAACCCTATTGTTGGAGCCATTCTGTGTGTTGGGATGGGGTGGCGCTGTGTTCTGCCACAAGTCTATTTAAGACTGGTGGTAATTAGTACAGGTGTGGCGCACAGCGAGGTGCATGGTTTTTGACCATGAGGCACGGCGTGTAGTAATGGAGACTGGTTTGAGTTAAGTTTATAATTGAAGAAATGTTTAATTTTTTGTTATAATAATAAATGGAGTGGCATACCCGACTTTAAGTTCAGACTTTTGAAAGTTCATTATTTTGTTATTTTATTATTTTAAGCCATACAGAAACAGCACGCCCGCAACACGCGTGTAAAAACAACTCTAAATGTGCGCCAACACCTATCCTCTTGGAACTCTTTCTGTTTGTCTTCTTCATCTTGTTCTTGCAGTCCGTTTGTATTCACTTTACTTAAAAGTCCAATAAAAGAAAGCATTGGCTGGTGCCTTCCCCCCTCCTCCTCCTTCTCTTTCAATCCTGCAGTGCGTGAGTGTTTGAGTCCAGATTACAATCAGACTTGTCATCAGTGAATCATTCGAATGGTGGAGGAAGAGGCAGAGAAAAAGAGGACGAGAGAGTCAATGATCTCTGATGGCGGCGCGGCTCAGCTAACGATTTCCACCTAATTGCTCCTCCTCCACTCCTGGAGAGTGGAGAGGGATGAAGAGAAGAGGACAAGAGAGGGACAGAGAGTGAGAGAAAGAGAGCGCAAAGGATGACAAGCCATTCAGCCTTTAACACTCACCTCTGATAATGATGATAGTCAGGCCTATTTTCTCCTAAGACCATCCTCCTCCTCTTTGTCTCTATGCTCACCCTCCTCCCCTCTGCCAATATTTTCTCCTCAGTCTAAATTGACTTCTTTTCCATACTTAGAAGACACAATACAAGAAAAAAAAAACACTACAGGCAGATTTGTTGCCTTCTTTGATCTCAGAAAAATAAGTAACAGTGAATTGCCTATCCTTTCATTCCTTAGTGGGAAAGTAACAACCACTCTCACAGCTCATATTTGACCAAAGGAAACATTTTAGCCCTAACTTTGCTTGTGACAAACAGACCTGTGTATCAATCCATACACATCTATCCATCTACTTTCTGCCACTTATCTGGGGCTGGGTCGGGGTGGCAGCAAGCAGAGCTAGGTAGTCCAGATCTTACTCTCCCGAGCAACGTTTTCCAGCCCCAACTAGGGCTGGACAATAAAACAATAACAATAATTATTGCGATCTAATTTTTTTCAATAACAATATAACAAATGTTCAATAAATATTCAATAAATGTTTGATTTGATTCACTGAATTACACACGAATTAGGACTGAAGTTTTTACCAAGATGTTTATTTTGTTAAGGAAAAAGGACAGAAAAAAAGCTTTTACTTCATTTTACTTGTGCGTATTTGTTCAAAAAGATTTTATCATAAATGTTTTGAATGTTCTCCCTCAGATTTGTGAAGTGATCCACTTTTTTGGAATCAAATGTTTGTCATGTTCTGACCACAAAGAAGAGTTTAAACCACAATAAACCATCAGGTTTCTTCAACTTTCACTGAGGAGCAAAACTCAGCCTTTAAACTCAAACGATATAACGATTTGATACTTATCGTGATAATTATCAATTTCGAAAGATATGAAACCTTTTATCGTGATAACATTTTTGGCCATATCGTCCAGCCCAAACCCCAACCGGAGGCTCCCAGGGTAGCTCGGCAGCAGTTAAAAAGCTCATCTTAAACGGCAACTAGTGGCAACCAATACAATTAAATTATTACATTCAGTTTTTCATACTTTTCTGTGAAACTCATTGAAAGCTCATGAGAATTCAGTGGTCCTGGAGCTCTTTTGTTGTCAACAAAATGACTGACTTTTGCAGTTTTGTTACAAATGCACAAAATTTAAGAACAATATGACAGGTTTGCATGGATGAAGACTGAGCAGTTACAGGAGAGAAAAACATCAAACTCATCTAGTTTCTCCTCTAAATGAATCAGTTCTGTTTGAAGAAAGCATTCTCTCGAGTTAAACAGGAGGACTTTTGATCTTCCTGCCTAAGGAATGTTTCTATGACAAGACTTCACAATCCAAACAAGAGAAAATGGGCTGATTTTGTGCCACTACCTTGCCAAACTTGAAGCTATCATCCATATCCAATAATAGTAGCTTGTTTCCTGCTTCTCTTCCTTCCTTTTGTACTGAGCTACATTGCTCCTGTAGCTCAGTTGTCTAAGGCCAATATTGTATCTGTATTCTTGAAGCTATATATTATTGGGTCTATTGGTCACCCAACACTAATTCAAATGTTTTACACTGTAGTCTTTTATTTTACTAGAGCCAGTTAGTGAATGTTGTAGGGCTGGACTTGAACATTGGAATATTTGTTAAGGAGGTATTTGATTTTGGGATGTAAATATTCTTTTCTTTTTTTCTCCACACACCTGAGATCCCTCTCACAGCAGTAAATATCACGCTTCAGTTCACCTCGAAGGAAAGACAAAATTCCTCAGCGAACTTTAAATTGAGTGATGGCAAGACAAAGGCAGAGTGTCAAATATGCAATTTGAAAATGGCCACGAGAGCACAACAAGTTAAAAAAAAATCACTCTGAATTCTGTATTGTTGTATGAAGTATTAGGCTATTGTTTGACTGTGTAGATACCATTCTAGCTAGCTAACAGATGCACAACACAATTGCAGATCTGTCGAAGAAAATGCTTTTTAATTTTAAGGTTGTCTGTCTGGATGAACAACTGCACATGCGACATTCCGGAGTTGGAAGAGCTGTCAGCAAGCCACAGAGAAGAGGAGACTACCGCGCCACCAACACCACCATCGTATCATGTTCGTTCATGTCACATATTCTTTATACCACATCAAAATAAAATACCCTTTATTTTATATTTCTTGAGTCAGTACTTTTAGACTAAACAGACCGATTTGCTGGGATTTCACCTTTAATGATTACTTCTGTCATATATCACATGAAGTAATCTCAATTATTCTGTATTGATTTATCTCCACTAACCTGCACAAGGAACCAGGAGATGAGCACAGAGACCCAGGGGTTACCGCTATGGGAGGTCTTCTTAGCCGGAGAAAGAGCCTTACCTACAAGGATGAAAAGAAATCTTGGTGAAAACAACAAACTTTAGGAAATTAGTATGAAAATTACACTGAATATTCTGTGGCAGCACCAACAACAGTTAGATCTTGGATGCATAGTTGGACAGAAAGGTTTAATCAAAGAAAGAATTCATGTAATGAATTAGCATCCTTGGCTTTGAATGAGAAATTCCTCCATGTCAGCAGGCATGTTTCTCAACACTGGGAAATGTAACACAATTTTGGACACACTGTGGGCATGGAGTAACTGAAATAGCAGGTGTATGTTCCTTGTAGATCAGATGTCACTCAAAGAGATGCCTGTTCACTTCACAAGTTCCCACTTGCACAGTTTAACTTGAGCTCCTCTATTGACACCTCCTCCTCACCGCTATTCCTGATCATTTCTGACACTTCCCACAAGTCTTCAAGGAGTATTAATGTGTTCACTTGGCATGCAAAGTTTGCTGCCAGCGGACATTTTCTTTGTGATTCACAAAAACTAAAATATGTAATAACAAACTCAACAGTGGAAGACGATAGGGGTGGTAGAGATCTGTATGGATCAATGTTTTAACCTCATACCAGCTCAGTCCTGCAGGAGTTAATACCTGCTCCAGATGTGCCATCCGCCTCCCACCCACTCTTTTGGAGACTTTGATTGCTCCTTCTAGCAGCTGTATACCACTTATACCACGCAAGGTAAATAAGACGCATGGCGCCCTATCTTGCACCTGGTGCAAGTGTAATTGCTAGTTTCCAACCAACGCAGTTATCATTTTCATGCCGAACGCCAACGTTGTTTAAATAGCAAATGCACTTTAGGTGTGGTCAGGCAAATTGTTGGCGCATTGCTGTCTGGCACCATTGACCCAAAAAAAAACAAAAAACAAAACACAGGTCTAAAGTCAAGGTGCAGTATTTCACTGTTGTTTGTTACTTGAGAGGCGCATTATTCTGATGGCCAGAGAGAAGCTGTGCGTATTTACGCATGAGGCACAGCAGGGTAACTTCGTAAAATTTCCTGACATGCCCACAGGATCGGACAGAATCTTAATTCATGTCCTGGGTTCTTCTACACATCCAAAAAGTCTCACACTCAGTCCAGGTTCATACAGTGAAACTGCTTGGAGTAAAGCAGCCGTCCTCCTGATCAATCCTGAGCTCCATCAGAGTGTCTAAAGTATTTCAGAGGCTAAAAGTTGAATTCTGTTTCCTCTGTCCTGTCATGTCACGTTTATAACTACAGTGTTTTTGTTTTACAGATTAAATGCCTCACGGTATTTGCTGTGACTTTACTGCGCATATGGAAACATTCAAAATGACTGACAGCAGCCTCTCTAATCATGAAGGTAAATCGTTAAAGAAAACACTTACACATCAATAAAACACTAAATAAAGGAACCACTGGAAGAGGAAGAGATGTGACCACAAGCGGTTCATCATAGTTTATAATAATGTAGCGCAGTGAGGATCCAGATGTTTCATAGAGGAGACAAGGTCTGTCTGTAACAGACTCCAGTCTGCAGTGGAGTTCAGACACTTCACTGATAAACCACAGAGTAACATTAGGCTTCATGATCAGAGAAAGTTTTTATATCACATCCACGCTTCGGTATGTGAAGAGACGTAGCCCCCTCATTCTTTTCAACAGGACCAGTAGGCTCAAGTAAAAAAGTTGAACCTGGCTCAACTTTTGATCCAACGCAATGTGATGGCTACCAGCAACACACAGAATTGGCAAATCAAATACGTGTCAGCGCATATTCTTAGTAAATTACTTTGTAACCTAAATGGGGTAAGGCCATGTTCAGACAGACAGCCGATTAATCGGGCCGTTATCTGGCATTTTGCAATAATCTGCATTGGCCGATACCAGCATTCACGAGGCCAATGTATCTTCCTAAGTGACAGCGGATTGCAACCAGGCGTGTGCTCGTACACGTGCTCGCTAGAACTCATGAGCGAGCATGATCCGAAACAAAACGGCTTTCACACAGAGATCCCACAATAAACGTAGAAACACCAACATGCCGGCTGTGGCTTTTCACACAGACATGTTCAGACTCTGCTACTTAAGTGTTCCCGGCTCAGAGGCGGATCAACACCGGCTCTGTACCTTTCATTTAGCACAGACAGCAGCTATGGAGACAGCTTCACACAACATGCTGGAAACTCAGGTAAACTCCTACTGCAACCTTACAGTAATATTTTGCTCATCATGATAACGTCACAATGACTGCATTTAACCGAATCGGCTTTGCCTCGACTGCTGCTTTTCAGTAACTAACACTCCTATCTGTGTGTCTGTCACCGGAGGCTTAGCAACGTGAGCCCAGCTAAATGTATTGGATGACAACGACAGTTAGTGAGCCAGACTGAATATTAAAAATGAGATCCTTGCCAAACTTTATAACAGTAAGTAACTTTACTGTAGTGGATGGCTCTTCCTCTGTGTTGTTACGTTGCAGTATTGTATGTTATGTGGATCACGTTAGTTACAGTGACTGAGAGGTACCTGAGTATCAATAAAACAATAAATATAAAACAAACGCTACAAAGCAAAGAGCGGCAGACTAAATCAACACTTTGACATAATACCGGTGATACAAGCGATAGTAATATGGGTCCAGTTAGTTGGTGAAGTAATGGAAAGCGATACAAGTTTGCACCGAATAACATTAGAGACTGCTCGGTGTTAGCTGGCGAGCTAACGTGACTCTCTCCGTGTTTGTCCAGACTTCCTGATCTTGACTGTTTTCACCAGACATCATCTGAATCTCATTTGGTCTGATGGGCTTGTTGTTTTTATCCTTACGTGGAGTTTATGTTGGAGTCTGTGTGTTGGAGTCTGTGTTGTGCTGGGGGCCGGTTGTTTTATAGTATTAGTGGACTGCATGTACTAGACATTACTCTTACGAAAGGCCTGGATGTGCTTAAAGCTGTTGGGAAAACCGGTTCATCCTGAGGCCCTGGTAACTAAGAGCGCTTTAAAACAGGCGGACTGTGCCCCTGCTGTTACCTATAGTAACAGATACAAACCAAATTATGAAACATCAGACCTCAGAGACGGAGTGATAACGTTACAGTTTACAGATCTGATCAGATTTAGATGAGAGATGGCAATTTCTAATGGTACTGACATTTAAAACAAAATTTATGTAATTAACTACCCGTCTAGCCAGGAAAGAAGAGCGCGAGAGAGAGGGAAAGCAAGTGGGCGGACGAGACAGCGAGGGAGACAAACTAAGTTGACACTTCATTTAATACCTTGAAGGGCTGTATAGTTTACTGGAAGACAATTCATTTACATACAGCCTGTCCTTTTTTCACATATGACATTTTATGACATTTGTGCCGAATCTGGTGGCAGCTCTGTGCAGTAGAGTCTACCCATCAAAAATGAAAGACAGACCCAACCACAGGCGCCTAAAAAGACACGACAAAAAAGGACAAGAAGAGCAACTCAAAACAGGGAGACTGGAGCTGGAGAGGGAGGTGAATGTTGCTGGGCGGGTAATGTGAGTTAAAGACTAAATTTCACAGCTGATAAAGGATCGGTATTAAATCAGTGAGACTTTAAAGTCAAATCAATGCAACCGAGAGGAGTGGACTGAGTGATTGAGAGAACGGAGAAAGGCAGGCCAGAGGTGAAGGAGTCGAGATTAGTGAGTTATAGAGAAGAAAGAAATGGAAGATGTGTGGGATGGCAGAGTAAACTTCGTGTGCGTGTGTTGGAAAATTGACGCATCCATCACTCTGTTTGCATAGGACAGTGACAAGGTTAAGCTGTGAGCAGCATGCATGAATGACAATAACAAGACCCCCCCCCCACCCCCCCCTCAAACACACACACACACACATACAGTATACAGTGTGGTCATACTAACCATGTCATACCCCCTACAAGACTGTTACACATTTATGGTTCCACAGTGTGGCTCTTAATTAAACAGATTAATCTAAGTTCACCCTTCTGCTGTTGGTGAACAGACAGCGGAACAAGAGTCATCTGCCTCTGCTCCATCTGATCACGCCACAGTCATTTACCTCCCTTGACACACACACACACACACACACACACACATAGACAGAAACAGGACAAATCAATTTGCAATAGACTTAAAGCAGCAGAGGATGGTATAAGGAAGTTGCTCACAGTCATTAATAATGACAAAGTAGGAGGCGGCATGGATTCACACAGAGAGGCAGGGAGAGTCTAAATCACACGAATGTTGCGCTGGCTTGATACGGGACTGACCGTGGGAATAACGTCATGGCTAACATGACGAGATGTTTTTGTGTTGAAACTTTCAAGAAGCATGAAGTGATGTTTCTCGCTGCTCAGCCTAAACGTTATACATTACACAAATAGGGATAAAGTCCCATTCCTTATGGACAGTCTCGACTCTAAGGCATTCACAGCACACATGGCTGTACACACTAAAAAGCAATCACCTCCCAAGGCTTATAATAGCCCAAAAAAAAATAATAATGTGAAAAACACACTGTGTGAAAAGGCAGTTTTTATAAAAGTTTTATTTGAAGTTAATATATTATTATAATAAGCTCTATTCAGCCTTAATCTTATCGAAACTTGCTAGTGAGATTCAGAATTAAGGACATCAGAGACTTCTGAGTCAATCATCGAGCCATTAGTTCCTAAGTAAAACGTACTGTACTAACAGTAAGTTTAGTGTTAGTGGTATTTGAAATATGATGTGAATCAAATGGGTCCTGAAACATTTATTAATGAATCACTCCACTTATGGAAGAAACAGGCTAATCACATTTTTTCAGGTCTGTCTCAGACAGCAGTCACGAGCCCATATGAAAATTGAAACAGGTACTGCTTGCCGTCGTGATTTTTCCCTCCTAAGAGGTATTCTAAAATCTAATGAGTCTTCAGCAGTCTGATTTATTACATTTCAAGGAGGTATTTTCCAGTCTCTGTAGTACAAAATTCCATCTGTGTTTCCGTGCTGAGCTGTAGTGGAGGGATAGTAACACCTTTCCCGCAACTTCTCCGGCAGATTGTTGTTCACCTGAAGCGGCAGCTTACTCCGGCTCAGAATAACTTAAATTCTCAAGCTAGCACATTCCTGACTTTCTGTGTCTCTGATAACTAACTCTGTTCTATGCCCCAGGACCTCTTCACCAGCCGTGCAAACTGCTCGCCCGCCTGCCTCCTGGTCGCTGCCCCACCGACCTACGGCTCCGGCCGTTCATCACCTCCTCCACCATTCCTCCCTCATCTTCCATGTGTACAAGTAAAGTCCCTCTTACCAGCAACACCCTGGACTGCGTCCCGTGCTTGTGTTCCCAGTCTCCAGTTGTCATAACAATATCTGACTGTGGAATGATTACAGCAAGCAGCAAATGTTTCAATGTTCATTTGGGCACCTGACTATTGTTTTAAGACAGATTTGTAAGACAGACAGACTGTGAACCCATCCTTGATTTCCTTGAAGTGTTTGAGTACATCCATTTTACAAGAATTATTTAGTTAATACTCATAGTTGTAATCAATTATTGTGCTTAAGTTTCTGAACTATTGGCCGAAGAGAAACAAAAGGTGCTTTCACACACCCCAGTTTTCCGAGATTATTACGCCAAAACGGCGGCTCGCTGCGCTGTGTGAAAGGTACCGAGCCGGAAAGGTTTGAGGTCCGATTTGATCCACCTCCGAGCCGGGAATGTTGGTAGAAACAGAGGCGGAACAAGGTCTGTGTGAAAAGCCACAGCCGGCATGCCGGAACAGGACTGACGTTTCAAGCTGTTGTGTTACTAGTCGCTGTCTTTTTTTAATCTGTCTAAATCCAATCTACAGCTGCGCCACTTTGTTAGCTCCCCAGCCCGGTGTCATTGTCCACTGGAAGTGTCTCAGCATTCACTTGTTTATTTGTCATTTTTGTGCTTCTGCTACCTTCTCTGCTCCTGTTTCGTTCCGTCAACTTCATGCTGCATATCCACAGGGAGCATTTCAGAATAAGAGCATTTTGCCTGCCTGATTTTGCTGACATGAGGAACCAAAAGTTGGAGAAACAATAATTAAGCTTGTTGGCTGACGGTGTGGTATAAATTATTGGCGCAAACTTACATGTTGTCAACCATTTTTTCTGTAAATTATTTGCAAATGTGTAATATTTAGGTTACACAAAGCTTTAAAATCAAGTCTATTTATTTATTTATTCATTTAATGCTTATTTGACATGGACAAATGCATAGAACTCTGCTTTATAAAGAATACAAAGTGGATGCCATGCATACAGGTTTCTAGCCATGACTAATTTGCAACCCCTGTCCCTCAAAACAAAAACTAGTAAAAAAGCTTGTATAAGATTATTTTGTAATTTAAACTTTCAATGATGTGATAAACATACAAAATATGTCTATTTTACTTTGTTCACTGAAATATTATCACTACTGCTCATCTCAATCCCAAAGCCCACGTGTCCCCCTCAACAAGAACTCAAACAGCGGTTTCAGATTCCTCCCCAGGAGGAAATGGTCGTTACCTACCAAACAAGTCGTCCCTGGCCAGGGCATAGAGGATTCGTGAGGCTCCAATGAGGTTGCTCATGGCAGCGGAGAGAGTGGAGCAATAGACCCCGACGGTGACAAAGGGGTACCAGATGTTGATGTCTCTTAGGAAACTGTAATCCCTCTGAAGCAGGACACTGTAAACATTTGGAGAACACAATTCAAGAGATTACTTTAACAAACTATTCCTGGAAATTTTGTCCTGGGCGTCACTACAAACCACATGCAAAGAAAACCATTCATTTTTTCAGTTCATGGCATCTTTAGTTTCATTTGATAGATTTAAGTAGAAATACATAAAATACGTGGGAAGGTCTTTGGCCAGAATCAAACATGGCTAACTGAGCAGCAAAGACGCATACAGGGAGCAAACTAATAATGAAGAAACAGACCCCAAGTCACAGTAACAATGCTAACATGCTGGTGTTTGGAACTTAGAACGTTTACTATGTTCAGCATCTTAGTTTAGCGTGTTAGCATTCATTTTGCAGCTATTTGGCCACAAAGCAAACTATCAGACAGATATTTGGACCTGATGATGGCACTAGATAATAATTTAATGGATCAGCAAAGTTCAAGGGCGTCACTTTGTGTTGAAAAGTGGTAGGGACACAGGGACTCAGATTAGGGGTGTGAAGAGACATTTAGCTCACAAGACATCACAATACGCGATATTAGGTTCACGAGAACGAGACAAAAAGATCCTTAATGCTGAGATATATGAGCGGGGGGTCTGGGGGTCCTCCCTCAGGAAATTTTGATCTTCAAACACTTCATTTCCTGCATTCTGGTGAAAATTTCTGCACCAGTTTATGGTGGAAATGTTTTTTATTTATGTAAAAGCACATCACATTTCAAAATATATAAATATAACAGAATATAATGGAGGGAGAGAACGGAAAACTTGGCCAAAAAGAAACTGTGTCAAGAAGTTGTTAAAGTTACTGACTGGTGCCGCATGTTTTTGAGTCATTTTATAATCATTTCATTTCACAATGCACATACGTATCTACTATATTTTGATCACATTGCATGTTTTCTTAATGTGCAAATGAACCTTTTTAAAGGCATTTTCATTTGGTGTTTAACTAAAAGCTATCTTTCAGAATGTCTTTTAACAAATTATGCTTTAAAAAAGTGGTGGGGACAAAATGAGCCATTTCAAAAAGTGGTGGGGACATGTCCCCAGTGTCCCCAGTGTCCCCAGTGCCCCCAGTGTAAATGACACCTATGCCAAAGTTCTTCCAATTCATTCGGTGGGAACATAAATGTCTGTAGCAAAATTCTGGGCAAGCCGTCCAGTAGTTGGTGAACCATTTTACCACAAATGTCAACCTCGTGATTGCAGAAGAAGAATTCAAGGGATCATCAAAGTCACTGACAACCAACTAAACCAACATTGTCCTCCCTAAAACTACGCTGCTTGCATGGCTAAACATTCATATTGGCCCATAAATTATTATTTGGAGTACACAAATTATTATTTTACTATAGATATTAGTATCTGTCTCACTAATCCAGTATATTCTAGGTTGAGCTCTAATCAGGAGGCAGAAGACGCACATGAACACTATTCATTTCGGCAGGTTGTCTCATTTACTTGTGGTGGGAAAAGAATGGCAGAGAAACAGAAAGAACAAAAAACAGACAAAACCTCTATCTACTACTACAACCATGCATTGAAAATGTTCACACAAAACAACACCACACAGAAGACACCCATCATCTTTATAGCCATTTTATTACATTCATATCAGGGAATCAAAACCAAGTGGTCCGAACGGTTGTGTGTCATTTTAAACTCATTTGTTCTGGGGGGCAAAACTTGTCCAATGAGAAAGAACAAGATTGAAGAGGAAGTGATGATTACTCTGCTGGGGTGCCTAATGATGAGATCCTGGAATAAGAGGCTCACTCCAGCGAGTGTGTGTGTGTGTGTGTGTGTTTGTGCAGGTGATGCAGCACCAGACATGGAGAAAGAGAGATCAGAGAGTTAAAAAAAAAAAAAAAAACACAGCAGGGTGTGCATGATTGCAGCCGGCCCCCCCACCTCTTTTCAATACAACACAGCAAGAGAGAGGAGAATTAGAGTGCAAAGTATTTCTTTCTCTCTCTCTCTGCCTCGATCCATCTCAATCTCTCTTTGTTTCAATACACACACACAAACACACACACACACACATCAATCCATCCATCTATTCCCTTCCCTCATCACCTCCATCTCCCTCATCATGATGTTTTTAAAACCCATTCAAGGTTTTTTTTTTTTTTTCCCCTCTTGCTTTTCTGGCTCAGTCCTCCCCTCTCTCAATTTATTTCTACCAGTGTCCATTCACTCTCTCTCCGTCTCTGTCTTTCTCTCTCGCCCTCTTTCTTTGTACTTAAGAGTCTCATCACGTTTTCTTTCAGGTCCAGTGATTTTAATACTTATTATCATGGCCCTGTTAAGTATTGTTCACTCCATCCAAAGATCTGAACACACTATTATTTCACATGGAGCCCAAGAGGCACACACACACGCACACACACACGCACACACACAGGCTTTTGCATTACCACAAATCAACTAAACAAAGGTTCTGCTGGGAAGTTAACATCACCCTCGAAATTAGGAAATGCCAACTACTTTGTTTATTTGTGTGTGTGTGTGTGTGTGCATGGGTACTGCAGTGAAAAGTTTATGAACCATTGCTTTAATCAGACTCTCTGACATATTCACAGCACCAAAAAAAAAAACTGTTCAATGGTCTGATACGCAGGCACAAGCTTGGAGGGGAGTCTCTCTGTGTTTGTTGGACAAAAGAAGAAGAATCATGCAAAGAAAAAAAAAAGTGCTAACTATGATGAGGAATTTAAGGGTGTGTATGCACGTGTGTGTGGGTCTCTGAGAGAGAGAGAGAGAGAGAGAGAGAGAGAGAGAGAGAGCGAGCGAGAGAGAGAGGTGAGTGATGATGTGGGTCAAAACTTATAGGCTGACTATTAATTTCTCTGACGTGCAGCAGGAGCAAAATAAATCTTGAAAAGCTTGACATTTCCAAACTGGCTCTCAAAAACAAAGGCGCTGCAAACTGGGTGACAGGGGTGACAAATGATGTGTGAGAGAGAGAGGAGAGAGAGAGAGAGAGAGAGAGAGAGAGAGAGAGAGAGAGAGATTGTTTATGCACTGGGTCATGATAGAATGAACAACTATACTGTATGTTTTCTGTGTTTTATATTTTTGTGCTTCCTCCAAAGCTGTGCATTCATTACCAAGGGAGTACTGCTTGTGTGTGTGTGTGTGTGTGGCCAGGATAGTAATTATTGATCAGATCATCCAGCTGAAATGAGCCCTGCCATGCAAATAAAGAGGAGAACAAAAGCGTGAGGGAGGGAGTGACAGATTAAAGGAGCTCGTTTAGAGAAGAGGAGGAAACAAAGCTAAACCACTAAAGGAGCCCACAGAGATCGTTTGGCCGATTGTTCTCGCTCCTCCCGGCCCGCTCCATCCTTCAGCTCGTTTGTTTACCGCTTTTATTCATGCCCTCATTTGTGTATTCATGCGCATTCATCTTTTAATCCATCATTTCATGTGTTTGTGCTTCTGATAATTCACCAGTGCTTTGGTCGAACATTATGGATTAATTATCCGCGGTGAAAAATGAAGCGCTGACAGGGAGAGTGTGTTTAGGTACTGTCTATTAGACCACCAGCGTAAAAGAAATCTCTTCACAAGAGCTCGCTCTGATGTGATCCTGGTCGTCTCAGCTTTCAGAGGGCGAGGTCACTCCTCATCAGGACTAACATAATGATTCAGGAGCATCTGGTTTAATGATCCTGAAGAAAAAGGCTTCAGAATATCCACTAAATGCTCAAGTGGGATCATAGCCAGTTACTGAGATGGCTCTGGCCTATGGCTAACATCACTGCTATGCTCATGGCACCATTATGTGACCATTTGTGTCTCTACATGGACACGGTGATCCTATAAGTCAATATTCAGACCCTCTGTAGAATTCAAAGGTTAGTCCCGCTTATGAGTCTCTCCATCAACATTACAAGGACAGCATTTACCTTTACTGCATTTTCCTTTTGTTTGCCCTTCTCTTAATGTTTGCAAACAGGGATGGTCGGCTAGAGTACTGATGTTTTTAGACAGAGGCTGCAGACAGTCATCATTTGTGTTCTTATATTAAAAAAAAACTCGCCAAGCTGCACTAATCATTATTTTCTATTTAAAAGTGAATTAAAAAATTATGTGTAATGTGAAAAGGGGCTGCTCATAATGACAATCCCATAGAGAAGAATCGCCCAGTATTGCACCTCGATGGTGCTTTTTTTAGCCTACTTTAGCTCATAGTTTTGGTTTTTCCAGTCCAACAAGTTGTGCTCTCATCAACCCTTTTTCCCGCTGCTGCAGCAGCACTGTGCCCCACCTGCCCTGCAGCAAACAGCAGACTAATAATGTTAGCAACTAGCTGGTGCAGAAAGTCAGACATCTAACTTTAACAAGAGTCAAAAGCTAAAAGGGGAGTGAATATTGGATTTTCATTTGTTGGGTGGACAAAAACACACCGAGTGAATGAAAATGTTGCTTTGTGTCTGCTGGATGTGCAAACAGGAAATTATTTGCTAACATGTTCACAATAACGAGTTCTTTAAAGATGCCATGAAATGGTATTATTATTTATATGGTATTGGAATATTATTTAAAACAGGAGGCGTAACATTAGTAAGTGAAGGATCCATCTCAAGTGTAATGTAATGGGCTATTAGGCTATGTTCCGACTGCAGGCCAATGTGACCAATATGGGACTCAGGTCCGATCTTTTTATGACAGTGTGAACGGGCCAAGTTACAATGACTCTGATCTTTTCCACTTTGGAATTGGGCCACTTCGAATATGTGGTCCAAATCCGATACAGAACGGATCTTTTTAAATGCGACCTCAGTCTGGACACTCAGGTCAGAATTGATGATGCGGGTCACTTTCAGGCTGCGGACGATTCACACTGGAGTCTGATATGGGCCGCATTTCAGCAATAATGTAAACTTTCAAAAAAAAAACTAACAAAATAAAATGGATCTGGGAAAGAAACTGAGCATTAAGGCCTGCATCTGAACATCGCCTTAGTTATGGAGGGAAAGGAAGTTTGACTTGTTAGGTCAGTGCAGATTGTTGACTGTGATTTTCAGTGGCTTTATCCAGCTGGGCTTTCCAATTATCCAATTCGCTAAAGACCCGCGTTACCTTTACAGAGTATGCGCATTGCCCGCCTGCCCAGTGTGCTTTGAATAATTCTTAATTCTTACAGACAGCTGAATCGACCCCATAGCAACAAACGCACCAGTGCAGAACTATACCCGTTAACTGCTGGGAGTTGGTGTTGGTCTTTGGCCTCACTTCACCTTGACCTTGTAGGTAGAGTGTAGCCGTGGTGCAAGAGATACAGGCACATAAAGAAGCAGCCGAGGAAAAGGAGGCAAACGGAAAGTAAGAGGGAGGCGGAGAGGGGCTGTAAGAGCCAGAGAGAGGGAGGGGGAGGGAGAGTTAAGTGCTCTCAGGGGAGTAGACTGTGGTTAAGGATTATTAAATGGGATCAATAACTAACAAGGCCTCTGTGCATGTGCACGCATACGCGCACACACACACACACACGCGCGCTACCTCCTCCTCTCTCCCTCCCTTCTGCTCTATCCTCCCTTTCTCAGTCTCCAGCCTTCCCTTCTTTCCCAACTCTTCACAGGTACTCTGCAGGTCTCAGCTTTTCCGGGGCATGTCTTCCCATTCACACTCTAAAATGTTCATCACATTTTTCCCGGTACTCTCATCTTGCTGTGCGGCTTCTCTCCATGTCACCATTTCCAATTCCCAGTCGCTCTATTCAGTCATTCTTTGCAGCAACTTCCAATTTCCAGCCACTTATTTGTAATACCCCATCATTTGCCCACAATGCTTGTAACTAGGGGGTGGCTGAAATGGGACAGCAACACTGACAGCTGTTTTTTTTCTGATACTCAGGGTCAAACAGCCCTCTGGAAAAGCATGTGGGCCTTCGTCGGACAATAAAAGTCTCCAGTGAAACCAAGACACAGACATACAGTGAGCCGAAGCAAACTTCAGTATACTGCTCTAGAAGTAACAAACTGTTTAATGGATTGCCATGAAATTTAACAGATATTCGTGGTCCCCAGAGGATGAAGCCAGCAGACTTTGGTGATTCCCCTCTATGATCACCAGCAGGTAAAGTTCTCACTTATCCAGTGAAATATCTCAACATGTACTTGATGGATTGGCACAGTGTCCCTCTCAAGAGGAAATACTACATCTTTGGTGAACCTGTGATTTTCAAACTAGCACCATCACCAGGTCAGGTATCACCTCACAAAGCTACTATCATTTTTGGAATAATATCAATTTTTTTTCATTTACAAACACCATTTTTTCTGTCCAACGCTAAGAGGGTTAGATATCACCAGTTTATAAAGACTGGGGCCAGTCGAGTGGTGGGCTATGAAAATGGGTTCTACAGATGTTTTGTAGAAACCAGTGATTAGAATTAAGAATTGGAGAGATCTTGGACAGAAATCAGAAGTGAGTGAGAGTGGATATTATCAATAATCGATGGGCATTACACACCGACGGTGTCAACTCTCCAGAAAAGCAGCAATTTTATTACATTTGCTATCCAAATTGGCACATTCCTGCTACATTACCTTGACTACTTCCCTCTGTCTGGCGCAGCTGTGATGTAGCACTTCACACTTTACAGTGATGTATGTCACACATGATGCCATATGTTGTTTTTTAATCCAAACAAGTTCATCATCATTTGAAAAAACAACCTCATCAACACACCATTTAGTTGATTTTCTAGAGCTCTCAATCATCTCTCATGATCTTCAATCATTAGCACTTTGCGAAACTGACATGGAGAAGAAGAAACAGACTCAAACATCTGCTCTTAAACCAAGATGGACAAGTCCTCCTTGAACTTTGAACCTTTTGCACACACACACAGACAAACACAATCATTGTTTAACTTAGTTTTTTTTTTCCTTCAGAAAGACAGATGAAAGAAACCCTTGATGAGAGAGTGCAGACGACAGAGGCTAGCCCAGAAGTGGTGTCAGGGCTTCGGCTCTCTGCTCATCGATTGTGTGGAATCTGATCAAAGACTTTAATTAGAATTCAACTTCAGTTCTTCCCATAGACGACAGGTGAGGTATTCATCAATTATAATAAACTACCTCATACCTTTCATGAACGACAAAGTGCCTGTCGACGCATTTCAAATTTTAAAAAAGCCCAGTATCTAAACCTCTCCGTCGCCCAAATCCTCCCTTTCTCTCCTCGGTCTGTTGCTCTTCATACATGTGTTTCTCCCTCCAGTCCCAGCAGATTTTAATTCAGACTGGACATGTTGTTGAAGGCTTGGCCTGTACTGCCACCATTGTTACTCCCTCCTCAAAAACAAACAAACAAATGGGGACAGTAGTGAGAAAAAAAGAGAGGGGGGGGCGCGAAAGTGAACTGGAATTTCTGCAGTGGAGAGATAGGGGGTGAATAACAAAAGGAAGGAACACAGCTGTGTGGATGGATGGATGAATGATAGACAAGGACAGGAGGGAGAAAGGGAAGCCAAGAACGCTGCTGTGGGGTGATAGTGCCAAGAGAAGGGTGTGGGGGAGGGCAGAGAAAACGAAGGAGTGAGGATGAGGGCAGATGGGATGCTGGACTTACAATGGCTACAGTCTAGACAAGCAGGAGCAGAAAGCCTGAGAATGAGGAGAAATGATGTAAAAACGGAGGAGATCGGTGTGTCATAACACACAAGGTTCCTTTTCTGCCAAAAAGAGAAAGAACGTGAAGAGCTAAAAAAAAAAAAAAAAATCATGTTCATTTTTACTTTGCCTCTCCAGACTAAGGAAGTGAAAAGAGAACTCTGACTGTGCTCACTAATAAATCAGATGTTGGTTCAGGGATGTGTTGGTTGGGAAATGTATTTATTCACTTTCTTGTTGAGAGTTAAATTAGAAGACCCATACTAATCCCTGTCCATTTATTAAATACACACACACACAGCCACCAGACGATTAGCTTAGCTTATAATAAAGACTGGGAGCAGGAGTCCTGGAGCCTTGTCGTCACCGTGAGGTTGCAAGACAACCAGCAGAGACTTCAGGACGTCACTCGCCCCGGCCAAGAAAATAGTTCCAGCAAGCAACTTACCGTAAAATCATAGCTTGTTGTTTACACAAGAGACAAAGAAGATATACCATATTACAGTTTCTCTCAATTGTTTAAACACTATAACCCGGCTTTTGAACTACACTTTCAAAACCATATCGCCATTTTTCAAAAAGCACACCTAGTTCATTCATTGTTGGACCAATGGATCCAAAGAGACGTAAAGAAAGAGAGGACACCTGAGAGGACGAGGAGGACGAGGATCTCTGGCCTCTCCCAGACCAAAGTCAGGATGTTGGGGCAGAATAAATTGTTGTTTGATGTGTTACTCTTAGTACACTAAGGAGTAAATAATGTTCAAATGTTTACATTTGTTGTTTTTTTGTTGTGTTCATCATGTGAAAAAGGTTTTTGTAGCATTGTTTTGAATTTATCTCACCGGTGTGTTACCCCTAAAATCCACTGACTCCGGCTACAACGCGTTTGGCTGCGCCGCAGTTGCCGAAGCTAATAGCGGCCATGATAGTCAGTGCTTGTGAGTCCACTAGATGCGGTCGCAGCATGTCCCAGAAGCGGCTTTCTGCTCTGCAGAGAAGAGATAGCAGGTCTATTATTGACCCAAGCCCCATCAACCAGCACAGAGCAGATCGAACCAGGCAGGAAGTCAGACACAGAATGGCCGAGAGTATCCGGTCAATTTTCAAAATAATACACCCTGTGGAGACTTCCAATCGTAAACCAATAAACACAGATAAAACAGACATAAAAAGGAATCATTTAACTAAGTAGCCTACTTAGTCATAGTAGAAGCACAAAACGCAAACACTGATTACCAAATCAACAAAATCTAAACATGTCAGCAAAATCAGAAAGGCAAAAAGCTCTGATTCTGAAATGCTCCTTGTGGGAAATGCAGCCTGAAGTTGACGGAACGAAACGGGGTCACAGGGAGCTGTGAAGAAGGTAGTAGAAGCACGAAAAGGACAAATAACGTGGCGTAGCCGGAGTCAGTGGATTCCTGGAGTAAGACTATGTTGTGTCTGTGTTTTATCAGGGCTTGTGTGTGATTGTTTTCCAGCAAGATTAAATGGTTTTGAGTGGAGAGGTTTAAACAGGATGTTTGGGGAACTGGGTGAGAAGTTATGGATTTGTGTTTAGAGTTTCGAGAAAAAGAGGCATCACTTCAGGAAATGTGTTTAAGCAATCGAGAAAAACTGTAATTGTCCAAAAACTGTCCAAGAGCCTTTAACCCTTTTTCAGATGGTAAAGTATGTAAAGTTCTCCGAGTTTCAAAAATGTCAATGTTCTGGAGAAGATCCTGCAGAAAGGAAGAGGCTAGGGGGGTAGATGTTGAATGAGTAAAAAAGTGAACAACAGTATGTGACTGAAAGGTAACCAGAGGGAGGGAAGGGAAGGACAAAATATAAACTAGGAAACAGAGGAATGAAAATAGACAGTGTGTGGGTGACGAGAGACACAGCAGAAATACAGCATGTTTTTTTTTTTGGAGGGTGGCGAGAAAGAAAAAGAAAGGCGCTGTGATGAAAGATGTGACTTTTCTGGAAAAAGTGAGAGGAGTGGCAGTATATGGGAGGGGGGGGGGTTGGTGTGGGGCAACAGAAGTGAGATGAGAGACAGAGGCACTTCGGGGGTGCAAATTGCACACACATTCACAAGGCTGCATGTCAGAGATAGCGCAACAAAAGGAGACCCAGCAGATTCAAATTAATATAATTATCAAGTCAGTTATTAATACAAAAGCCTCTATAAGCGCACAGCGGATTAGCCCACAGGTCACTGACGCACAGTACTGTGGAGAACACGTGTGTAGTGTGCGCACTCACTCTCACACACACACACACACACAAAAAGAGTTAGTTAATACTCAAGCATGAAACCAGTTCTAAAATAATAAAAAACTGTGGAGTAACAGAGTGAGTCGTCATGCTTGTTCATCCTGTTGCTTTGAGTGTAGATTTACGTTCTTAATCCACACACACACAACACACACGCTTGATAAAGTAGCGACAGGGCAATCTGTCACGGTTGGCTAGCTGGTCACACGAGGTTAATAGATTCCCCTCTATCTCACATCCCCTCAGCCTCCATCGCCATCATCAGCGGCCCTCTTACCATAGTGGCATATCAACAGAGATAATCTCACAACGGGCAGAATATGAGGCCGCTCTATTAACAGTGACCTGGAAACCAGTTGTACCGCTTTTACATCAAAATGAGCTTCATTTTCTTTGCAGTGCTAATAGCTGTGAAGCAGAAAATGTGTTCATTCGGCTGTAAAAAAAACAAAACAAAAAAAACACGCAAGTAAATAAATAACTCACCAAAGCCTCACACTGTCAAACCGTGGCCCTAACTTCCATGATTTTCCAGGAATTCCATGACCGGTGAGAACTCCGCACACAGGGCATATGGAAGAGTAATAGCTGTTGGGGTATGTCATAGTTCATGTTAAAGCCAAGTCTGAACTGTTCTGAAGCCGTCAGGCCCGGGTTAAATTACCTCGTCTCCCGTTATAATGAGCACACGCTGACAATCCCTTTCTCGCCCGCTCACACACCTGAGCGAGGGCACTGATGCTGTGAGATCAGCGCACACACACTGACACAAGTAGGCAGTTAGTTATAAAGAGGTACCCGTACCATGCAGTACAATCATTTTCAATGGCCGATCTCCCACCTCCTTCACTTTTAAACACAATCTTAACTGCTTTGCCTTTTAAAGCTATGATGCAGAACTACAATTTGCAGAGGGTAGCAATTTAGAAGAGCCTTATGCAAAGGTTAGTTTGTCACTCTAAATCTTCCCTTAAAAAGGCAGCATGGCTGGTTGGTGAGAGAGTGTGACTGCCACCCTTTGGAAGACTAACGTAACTACAACAGGCACTGAATATTTCTTTTGCTTTTATTATCCAACTGTCAGTGGAACGATAGTTTAAAATGTATATTTTTCCAGCACAGAAAGGCCCAGTTGGAATGAAACCTGTAACCCCGACAGCATTAGTACCGTGCTAAAATCATTTTTTTTTTTTTTTAACCAGACTTCAACCTTTATCTACAGCATCTTCCAGATTCACCTTCTTTGAATTGTTCCAAACATATTCAAGCACCATGAACAGTTAACAATTTACACTTGAGTTACTGCCTCACAACAGATATTGGCCGTTTTTTCCTCATTTCTGTATAAGGAAATGTTTAAGTGTCGGTTAGTATCTTTTAATGAACTCTTTTTGCGAAGATGCAAGTTATTATATTTCATTATGCTCATATTTATTTTTCTTTTGCGTTGTCATGACAACTGAGGGAACTATTTCCTCAGATGAAGGCCTTGAGATCAGGGAGAAATCTAGTAAGTGGACCTTGAGTTTAAAACAGTTTCAAACCCACCAGTGAATGATTTGTACATGTGTGTACATCCTTCATAACACACAAACGCTGTTGTGTTCTTGCGTCAATTTTATATAATTAAATATGATTACAGCTGTGTTTTACTGTGTTAATCATTCATTATCTGTTTATACACCAACTGGGATATTTGCTCAAGAACACATATAGATACATAATAACACTTAAAGACGTCCTTAGTTGGATTAACACTTATAGTGTGCTATAAACATTTTATTATGTATGTATACACTGCTTATAAATGCTAAATAAGGTGAGTTAGAGTAAAAGGTTAGGGTTATCCATCCTGTTAAATCACACACAAAGATATGAAATACCGCCATCATTACAGTTGCTCTGGAGTCTCGTACCAGACGTGTGGGCTTCCCTGACATGTGGTGTGGTGGCGCCATAACATGACAAATTGCTTTAATAGAAGCGGACATATTTTAATCCACGGTAATTAGTTTAGCCTGCTTGTTTGCATAACTGAATTGCTTGCGTGTCAGTGTGTGTGTCGGTTGGAGTCAGGGTTTTGGTTTCTCTTCATACGGTTTTCATAAGAAAATCAACACATAATGATCATATTTATATACAGACATCATTTTTTATGCCTTATTTGAACAGGTATGTGACCTTGTACTTTAATGTCTGGCCAGATTTTTTCCTCGTTTCTAGAACAATTTGCACTTGGTAAATGGATATTACTTAAATTCTTGTGCCATGATATTGGTCTTTCTTGAATTTCCTTACAGAAAATCAATGAGGTTTTATGATGCACTTTAGTTATTGTTGATAATATTTTGGGTGGGAGTGAGCAGACTTAATGTAGCAGAAATAGCAATGAATGAAAATGTTTTTCTGCAAGCAGAAGATGGAATACACTGCAGCACACTGCTTACAAACAGGTAATGCACAGGAAGTCCTATTTTCTCCATTAGAAAATGAAAGCTGGATATTAAAATAGATTGTTCACCAGTGGGACCTCTCACTGTCACTATTTATCACTGCCCATTTATCATCTCCTGATTGTGGTTGCTTGCCAGTCAAAGGTCTCATTCTTGTGAGTTGGGTGTCAAGTACTCTCTGGTGTCTTTTTCCGCACTGCACAGTCAGATATAGGGTAGTGAAAGCAGTTAATGCCAGCCACTGAGACGTCACATGGAAAAAAATCATTTACGCAACACAGAAAATTCTGCATAAACGCCTAAAAAGCAAGGTGAGAGACACACTGAGAAATAGACAGCTGGCTACCCAATTAAAATAACTGCTTTAAGTTTACAATGAATGCATTTTCTCCTTGTTTTCTCAGTGTTTCAAAAAAAACACAACAGTCTAAAATCACGACGTCGGACATCTGGCCTGCATGAGGAGGAACAGAAACAAGGGCACAAATTATTATACATATTCTGCAGCAAGATAACACTCAGATCAGTTCAATTCTGGTCAGCCTCAATAAACCAAATGACCGGGAGCTAAATGAAGATAAGACAGGGAGTGAAGTCCCAGGCAAGAAACCAATAAAACAGGAATCTACACCCTCTGTATTTCATAATCTTACAACTGTCTGTCTGCTTGCACAGCTCCGAGGAAGTTGATGTTTGACTTTCTAACCCATCCCTTTGTTCCTCTTATCAGCCTTTCCATCAACAAGGATCTTTTACAATCCCTGTCTACACTAAGTCATTAAGGGATTAGACCAGATTTTCACAGAAGCCCTGCATGCACAGACGCATAAGTGCATGTCACTAAACTCAAGTACCCCAAGTACATGTTACAAATGTGTTCATTTGATGTGATTCCAAACTGGATGTTGTTCAACATAATTAATTAATATGATTATACTATTATATAAAAACATAAAATAATGTTTTCATACAGTTGAACTGTCAATGTTTCGTTTGGTCACGTCTGCATTTCTACTACTCACAACACCATCTACATGTCAAATGAGTTTAGCTTCTCCACAATCTTTCCATGTGCCCCATGGCAGAAGTACAAGTACCCCGGGTTGTTATTCATTGCTGATGGGCCAGATTACATTGCATCCCCAAATGTGTTTAGAGCAGCGCTGGGCAACACGATTAATCGCATGATTTTCTTGCGATTAATCAAATATGGTGCTTTATACCAGCAGTATTCCCTTTACACAGTAGCAACAAAATATTTCTTGTAAATCTCAACTTAAACATTAATTTAATCAAATCAAATATTAACCCAAAGCTATTTGCCACTGCCAGAGCATTACCTTTTATCTAGCTTGTTAAAACAAGTTACCATCACAGTCCAGTTTTCTTGGGATTTTTCCTGAGCAGGTATCAGCAGAAACATTTTTCTTTTATCAGGGAGCAGCACAAACAGTCACTTGTTTGGAAGGGTGATTTGCAGGCTGATCAACATCCCACCTCTCCTGTGACCGATGGTTTGACTTTAGGCCTATGTGTGTTCAGAGCCAGTGAGCAACAGACTTTCAAAACAATAATTTAACAAAACTGTGTTAACGTGCGCTAAAAAAAAAATTGTCGGCGTTAATTAATTAATGCGTTAATAACGCGTTAACGTGCCCAGCCCTGGTTTAAAGCTATGCATGCGTGACCAAGAGACATCGTAATGTCAAGTGTGAATAAGCCCCCTGTACGTACACAGGTCATGTGGGGGACCTTCCTGGCCTCTTTGTTGGGTCATGTGAGCAGGGGCTTAGTGCTGATTTGACCCCAATTCAAAACACTGACACTGCCTTAAGACTTCATTGAAGACCAAATAGCTGCATGTCTAACAGAAGTTTTTTTTTTTTTTTACAAGAGAAACTACTTTAAATATCTTGAATAGATGAAATATACCAACAAAAAATACAAGTATGCGGGGGGAAAGTGTCCTGCAGAGTTAGAGAAAGTGTGTTAGGTCAAAATCAGTGAGTGTATGTGGTAGGCGGACGCAGGGAGGACAGGGAGGGTAAATGATGGCAGTATTGATCTCCAATGCTCTTTTATAGCCCTGTCATGTCAGTTTAGCACCTTGGCAACACTCGCCTTAGAGCTACATCAATACTGAACTGTGGCACTCAGCAAAAGACAGATAGAAAGAGACAGACAGAGAGAGGGAGGACAAAAAAAACAAAAAAACAGGAAGAAGTAAATACCAAGTGCATCATCAGACCTTACCACTCTAACCTTAAGAATGAAGCGAGGACACAGACACCAAAGTTATCCATGTGACTATGTGAGGAAGTTATGGAAGACGAATACATGGTTGCTTACCAGAAAATAGTTTAAAAACTTGAAACAGGCTGTACAAAATCTGGTCAGTCTTTTTATTACTGATACAGCTAGCTTCCCTATATCATTAAATATACTGTATGCTACAGTGTTAGCATGCTGTAATGGATCTACTCCCTAAAATGAGCTTGAATGGAGGCACACTTGCACATAGTAGCTGTGTTTCCACTATTTCGTTCCTGCATGCTGTAATTGTTCAGACTGACAACTGGTGTTGGATAACAGTCCCTTGGAATAGATGATTTTGAAATCATCCACCTCTGATGCCCCAATTCTGTTTGGTGAAGCAGAAAATGAACCATGTTTGCATTATCTGATAGCCACTAAGTATTGGATTTCATCTGCTTTATCTATTACTACAGCACCGCACTTGTACTCTTATCAAGGGGAAGATTTAATTACCTTGTTTGGATCCGTGTGGATTAATGTTCAATTATGGGTCTCACTGCTTTTTGTTTGTTTGACGCTATAAATAATATAACTGAATGCGTTACAGTAAGTAGTATCAAACCTAGACACAACAAAAACGGGAACATGAAAAGTAAGAAGCATAAATTTTTCATAAAGTTTCTTAAAGTTCATCAAGTCTAATTGTTTTTAATTTACCACTACGTCAAAAGAACACAAGTTTAAAATACCACAATCACATCGCCTAAGTGTGTGCATATGCAGGAGTGTCACTGAGTGCGTCTGTGCGTGTGTTACTGACCGGTCACAGGAGCAGGCAACCAGGACACAGAGCAGGTTGTAGATGATGAAGGTGAAGATGACGGCTGTGATGGTGCCACGGGGGATGGAGTAGCTTGGATTCTTCAGTTCACCTAGTAAATAGACAAGTTTTCAATGTGTGCATACCAGAGACTGCGTTTAAAGATGGACGATGCGTCTCCACTTTCTCCTACTGTTCATGATTTAAGGCAACGCCCCTTTTTATAGCATCAAATAACTAATTAAAACCAAACTTCCCAGAAAAAGACCTGACCTATACTATACCTACTGTAGCCAGACCCCAGGGGGGCGTTCGAGATGTTTCGGCTTCACTTTAGGGAAGCTACTATGTCGTCCATCTTTATAAATAGTCTATGTTTCATGTTTCATACACAGGCAATCAGGTCACCCACACACACCTGACATGTTGGAACCAGCCATGATGCCGGTGCAGCCATTAAACATAACAGCGAAAACGGTGGCAAAGGTCATTGTGGTTCCTGTTGTGTAATCCACAGTGTAGTCAGCTGCAGGAAGAGAAAACAACAGATAAGTCACTGTTATCAGCGTCATCAGTCTTTTAACAGAAAGTTCAATTTGGTTTGTTGGCAGACACACCTGCTCGCCAACTCCATCGTGGTTTACAGCACTTGAGGAAAAACAATCTCTACACATCTTTCCTGATGTTTATAGAGCGGTATCTACTCAATCACAGGATGTGGGATCTATTTATAAGAAACTAATTTTCTTTGAGATCTTTATGGATGCATCTTTATGGACACGTCTAGTGTCTCCCAGACTTCTGATTACCTTTCCCAAACCTGTCTAACATGGATCACACCTAACTTCAACTAGCACTTGAAAACTTTCTGCTCTTGCTTTTCTAACAATGAATAATAGTATTTTTACCTGGGGGACTTCCAACAAGAGCACAACTCCTAAACAGTGACATGCTTTTTTAATTAATGAAGGTAAACAAAGAAAACAATCAACAGTTATATTTGTAAGACACTCACACAACAGTTTGATGCAATGAAACAAACATGCAAAATTACCCAGGGAAGTAGAATTGCACTGCCACTCCACTCTGGCCCTTTTGTTCCTTAGAATGTAATTAGACACATTCAGAAACATTAGAGGTTTTCATTTTTAAACAAGTGATAACCCTTTTCGCTGGACTGGAAAATATTCACATGTAAAATTATGATTTGACATGTCTCTCTGTGTGTACTTGTGCTCCAAGTCACATCTTGGGATTATGCAAAGCATGAATGTGTAATAGCTCTCACGTGTGCCTGCGTGCATGCCCAAGTTACAGCAATTAGCTTAGTGATCATGTGCTTGGATATAAATCCCTGAAAACAGAGTGGAGTGCTTGGTTAGTTTTCCACGGACATTAAGATCCGGTAAACAAAATCTAATTACAGATCAAGCAAAACTTCTGCCAACAGTGCAGGAAAAGATTATTTACTTTTTTTAAAAATAGGGGCAAAAGGGCAACAGGAAAAAGAACCGGCCACCGCTGCAGAGCCTCTGGTTTCATTCTCAATAGTACTAATTTCAGCTCTGTTAATGGGTGGGAAGCAGGTGAGGGATCATGTCCTTGTTGCTGCATTAGACTCCTATTGGCTGGTGTGGGCATCTGTTCACAGGGGGTTGGGGTCTAAGGGGACGCTTGTTTGCTTTCTTGTCGAAAGCGTAAATACGGCACATTGTGCTTTGATTTATGTGCGGGACTACTTCGTGGCTATTTCCTGGAGTCTTGCCATCACCGTGGGGTTGCCAGCCAACTAGCAGAGCCTCCATAAAGTGACATGCAAGAGACATTTGGCTCTCTTCATCATGTGTAATATTACTTTTTACATAGAATTTGGTCCATATTGACATCATAGCATCACGCTGCTGGAAGTAGCCATCAGAAGATGGTACACTGTGGTCATAAAGGGATGGAGATGGTCAGCAACAATACTCAGGTAGACTGTCGCGTTTAAATAATGCTCAATTGGTACTAAGGGGCCAAAGAGTCACCCCAAATTTTGACTCTAACATCTGAATTAGGGCTGCACGCTATTGGGGGGAAAAAATTAGATCGCAATATTTTTCTTTTCTGTGATACATATTACGATATAAAAAAATACAGGCATTTTCACCAGATGACCCCAGTGGCTCTATGTGAAATGAATTAAGCATCCTAGAATTATTGGGATGATTTTGTAGGAAATAATGCATAGAAAATAAATTAGCAGAAAAATGTCTTTATAGTCTGAATACTTTGAGTGCTACTATCCTTTCTTAAGCTTTAATGCAGTACACATATTTTAAACAAATGATGATCAAATCTACTGTGTCAGTATTTTCAAGCTAGCGGGGCCTGCTTTGGTCTTTTGATAAACTGATCAAGAACAATATTACGATTGGTGGTTTTCTGTGCATGCAAAGCCTGCTTGTTACTCACTAGCAACAAACTCTGTGTATCAAAAAAAACTGAGTAAATGATGGCATCAGACAGACTTCTCTTGTAGATTAGTAATGAAAAATGAGAACTTTTTTTGTATCAAGCAGCAAAAAAAAAGTGTTTGAGTTAATTTGACTTGGTGACACTAAGGCTGGGCAATAAAACAATAATGATAATTATCGCAATAAAATTTCTCAATATCAATATAATAAATATTCAATATATCATCAATAAATATTTGGTTTAATTTGTTTGAATCACAAACTGATTGCCGTCAAGTGTTTGTTCCTTTCTGACCATAAAATTTTTTTTAACCAAATAATTGACCATCTGGTTTCTTCAATTTTCAGTCAGGAGCAAAAATCAGCCTTTTAACTTGAAAGAAATATCGATTTGGCATTTATCGTGATAATTATCGAATGATATGAAATGTTTTTATCGTGATAACATTTTTGGCCATATCGTCCAGCCCTGCTTGACATTGCCTTGTTCTGCGATGTGACTATTGCGCAAGGGCACATTGCGATGACGATGCTTAAACAATATAATGTGCAGCCCCAATCTGAATCGAGACTCATCAGACCAGGCGTCAACAAGGTATTTTCGTTCACACAACTGCTGCTCATTGAATATTTTCTCTTTTTTTGACCATTCTCTGTAAACCCAAGGGATGGGTGAAAATCCCAGCAGATCAGCAGTTTCTGAAATACTCAGACCAGCCCGTCTGGCACCAAAAACCATGCCACGTTCAAAGTCAACTGAAAGCGGCCGCCTCACACCTCGACACGCTACACACGCGAGGGCCCACCCACGCTGTTTGCAGCTTTAATTACAATTTAGATTATGTTTATTGAAAATGTATATTTCTCAAATACCTAATTTAGTGCAGATGTTGTAGGAATAAACTAGTAGTTTTAAAATTGTGTGATTAACCAGCTACTGACTGAACAAGCCCAATGATCAGTTATCATCAACTTCATTTTGCAATTCAAACTTGCCCCCACTTTTGAGTTCACATGATTTCTTTGCAAGAACTGACTCGACAAAATACAACTAAAGAACATGGTATAAATTCCCACGTTGGGTTTAGACCACAGAAGGAGTAGTGGTGATCACACTCTACGTTTTCTTGCTTAAAGGGCATTGCTGAAGCTTGCAGAAATCAGTCAGCTCAGCACTAAAACACGCAACTTCCCTTATAAATAAGGCAAAGATGTTTACCCCAGGCCAATGGCAGACTCGACTTACCTAAACACGTATGACTGACAGACGTTGCTAGTCTGATATTAAGCAATACATTGATCAGTCTGATCACGAGGTTACATATTAATAATAACTGAATGCGCAGTTTTAGGCTTTAACAAGATTTAACACCCAGTTAAGCTCCCACGCTGTATGAAGCAGTTCAGCACTCAGAGGTTTTTAACAAGCATTGTGTTGCCCAGCTTTTAACTGGGATTGAAGCTGTACTTGGTTAATTCTACTGATTTCTTGTATAGCAACAACCCTTACAACATGATTGGAATACACTTAGTTTTTAATGACAGATTTGTCACCTAATCCAATGTGTGAACAATGCAAAAGGGGAAGGAGTTATATAGTTTGATGGCCATTGATAAAAGAGACCCCCTGTGGCGTTGTGCGGTGCACCTCGGTGGTCTTGGTCTACGGCGGCAGGTGTTCTTATATGTCTCCAGTGTGGCATGCAAGAATCATGCAGAACACCTTCACCCTGACCTACGCATGATCAGACAAGTTTAAAAGCTTAACCACAGCAAATAATGCTGAACAACAGGTGAACTTGGCACTGCAGCCAAGCCACAGTACATTATCAGAGTATTCCCACCTCTCTTCCCTTGACTGTTAAGTAACTTATTATTTATAGACATCAATTTTTTAAATCTACGTTTGAGTTGTGTTGTCGTCATCTGGCAAAATGAACAATAGAAGTGAACATGTCGCAATTTAAATAAGGCATTCCAAACATGCTAGGTATGAGCACATCATGAGGGAACAAATTTTGGCCTCATCCACCTTACCCCACAGATTTCCGAGCAGCGTGTCCAACTTGAAGCCAGTAAAGTTGGCTGTGGTGGGAAACATGGGGCCTGTTCCATTGGATATAGCAGAACTGGGCAGGACGACGGTACGAGGGTGTACGGCAAAGAAGCTGATGAAGATGGTGCCCAGGACAAACATGACCACCAGGAAGATGAGGAAGGTGGCCTTGGCGTAGATGTGGGCTCCCACCAGGCACACCAGCAGGCACAGCAGGGCGATGGCTGTGGCGTATAACAGAGACCACCAGTAGCCCGACGGCAGGACCTGGTAGGAGAAAGTGGCCACAGTCCCGTCTACCCGTGGATGAGATGTAAAAGTGTCAAGGCAGGGGGGTTGGATGAGGGAAAAGATAAGGGGGAAGATATGTTAATGCTAAGAAACGATTGACAGAATACATTCAGGAGTATGATATTACAACATGAAAGTCAATGTAGACTGCTACATTTAAAAAGCTTTGAAAGACAAACACAGCTTTTCACAGGAAGAAACAATAACGTCTGTACCCTAAGTCTGACGGACTTCAACAGAACACTCCCCATTTTTTAAGCTTCATTTATCCGGGGAACACTGCCTGAGCCTCAGATCTTACTGAACACACAAAGCATTTATTATTCGGTATCCCTATGTTTGTTCTCAGAGTTCTCACCATGGCCCTGCTGTAGAAAGTGACTTTTCCCTGATTTTCCATGACTTTCCCTAATTATGTTAGTGTCACAATGACCTAACACTCCTGGTTTACTAAAGATGTTCTCTAAAGAGGGAACTTTGTGGTTTCAATTCAATTAACTTACAATTTAAAATAAAGAAGAGGCAACTTGCTCGCTTACGATGCTGTTGTTGCTGTAATTTGTATAATTAAGGATCATAATAAGGGGTGCACCGAATGTTCGCCAACCGAAATTGATCGGAAATAGCAAAACAAACAAACAAAAAACACTTTCGGTGTTCGGCCTAATAAGTCAAAAGACCAAATAAATTTTAACAAATAAGTTCACATGTCAACAGTGTGGAAGCATTTGAAAGTGTCCAAGAAAGACAGCAAAAATGGCCGTTTGCAGACTCTGTTCTGCTGAATTGTCTCCATGCACATCCACTCATCTGTGGCTGACTTCTTAGAAAAAGCAACAAACAGTCTGATCCGCTTTGAGTGTTTGTGTCACTCATTTCTGAGAAGGCGATTAAGCAAGCCGCACCAAAATTTGGAGTGCAGACGTATTCAAGACTTTAAGGTAAATCCCTTGAAATGGACCAGTGTGAGCTGACAGGCAGGTTAGAGACTTTATCCTGTCAGTTTCTCTCTTTGCAAAGACAAGTGTTGCAGTATGAGAGTCCTACCTGAAGAGAGGCTGTGAAGTCTTCATTTTACACCATACAAGAACCACATACAACATTTATCAAATTGGGTCAGACTTGATGAATTTAGAGTGAGGATACACATATGACGTCGTCTGGTTTTCAGAATAAGGTGTCTATACAATATGGATATTCACAGAAAGTATAAAACATATTACATGTGTCCATTAAAAAGAAATGGACACATGTAATTTACTTTGGCGGACCCTCTTGGGCCTCAGACCCACCCACCATAGTCTCTCCAAATCCTGTGGGAAACACTGAATAAAAACATTTTGACTATTTAATTTATGCAATGGTTTAAAAAAAAAAGGAAAAATAAATGGAAAAAAATGTGAATGTGCTTGTTTGGTGTTCGGTGTTCAGTTTTTAGGCAAATTTTTTCATTATATTCGGTTTCAGCAAAGAATTTTCATTTCAGTGCATCCCTTGTCATAATAGGTCTATCATAAACCTGTGAATGGTTGTCTTTCTCTATGTCTCAGCCCTGATTGACTGTCAACGTGTGCAGGACTACTGTGCCTCTTGCCCAACATCACCTGGGAGAGTTAAGGTTGGTAGATGGATTGTGATTTCAAACCAAGACTTGGGAAGGTGTGTGTGTAATTTTCAATGTTGTTTCTCTTTGTAATAATGTGTGTTATATTGGGTTAGTTAAATATATATAAATAGTGTTTCTAAAGTAATACAATGACGCATGATGACACATTTCCAACCAAAATGCAAAGGAATGCTGACCTAACTGTATAAATCAAACTCACCTTCTGGGACTCCAAAGGTGGCCACAACGGCTTCAACCAGACCCAGCACAAAGAGGGCGCTGCCGCATACATTTGCCAGGAAGAACATGATGCCGATACTGCCACCAAACTCTGGACCCAGCGCTCGGCTGATCATGTCTGACTGACGTTGAGGCAAAACACACTTGTTTGTTAGATATACTAGGAAACAGGTGTGACCTTGACGTCAGTGATATGAGGGCAATAGTCGTCTCTTTTACAAAGGGTCTGCTTCTAGCTAAGATTAGAAATAGGTTTGGGTTAGTAAAAGAGTTAAAGGAAAAGTTTGGCGTTTGGCAAACCCACTTCTTTGCTTTTCGGCTGAGAGTTAGATGAGTATGTCTGTCCAATAAATATCTACATCTACAGCTTGGGAACTGTTAGCATAGCTTGAAAGCTTTAACGACTGCAAACACGGTCTGTCCAAATGTACATAAGCCACAACCACAAACTGTAGTTTTTACACTTTGGTTTGGTTAAAAAATAAGATTTGATGTTTTAACTAATCAGCTGTTCCTGGCTGTAGCTTCCTATCCAACAGATAGATAAGAGTGGTAAGCATCTTCTCACCTAACTCTCAAAATGACAGTGAATAATAGTAAAGTATCTCCCAAAATGTCTAAACTATTCTTCCTAGATTAAGACTACTTGAGCGATACTGACTGGATTAAGACTCACAATTACAATTAGAATTCAGTAATGGACACATCTTCCCAAGCACAATAATGGTGTCTGTAGATAGATTACTTCCATCCAACTTTATTTCTAGGCCCATGCTACAATCTACAAAAAATATTAAGCGGGCAAATGAAAACTGCTGAGGTCACAGTAAACCAAATTTCTGCAGATGATCCATGATTAATGAATTACTTTGATATCAATCATCCACAGGAGGTCACGACTGCAACAACTGAATTCCAGGGAGACAAAGCTGTTTAATATTTGTCTAAATATATTGGGCATGTTCAGAAAATGATGGAGATCGCCTGTTCTGGCTGACAAACAGCACTGACTTGGGTCATTTACCAGATGCCTGGCAGCAAAACATACGGCCTTCTATTAAGAGGCGAACTGCGTCCTATAGTGCAGTTAATGAACATATCAGTCCCTATTCATTGTCACAGACAATGCTACATACACTTCACTAAACACAGTACTAAAATGAGGACAGTTTGTCTTTGTTTGGTGTGGCAAGAAGCTCTATGTGTGTGCTCATGATATCTTGACCAATGACGATGTTAAGTTGCGTTTCAAAGGAACTATACCCCGGAACTAGTAACCTTTGGAGCAATTCACTATGTTTCCACCGAAGGGACCAGGGTCTAAATTTAATTTTAGGGTCTTTATTTTATCTCCCAAAGAGTCCTTGCTCGTGGGTTAGTACTTTCCGAAAGTACCGGTACTTTGGGTGGGGTGGGGCTTATCTTGCAGTGAATTTCTGAATGGGCAAGTAGAGCCCTTTAAATTGAGCGTGTCAGCTGTTTTTCTACGACTGCTCTTCTCTTTTCCACCGTTGTTTGCAAACCAAAAATAATCACAGTCAGATAGCACACACAAGTCTCGCTGATGTCAGCTTGAGATCATACGTCGGCATTAAATGTATTGCTCGGAAACAGCAGCCAGCGTGCAGCAGTGTGTTTACAGAGGGCAGCTGAAATGCGCTAAATACTGGGTCCGAAGTTGTTGTTTGAAGTTTTCATCAGTCAGGAGGTTTTTACATAGAGCCGAAGTCGGTCTCCTCTTCTCCAAAACAAGCGGAACAGCTGATAACAGCGGGTAATATAGCTTGTTTATCCCGTTTCTGCGATGCTCAGGTGACTCAGACGTGCGTCTGGCCAGCTGATCTGCGGTCAGCTGGAAATGTTTCAATAACCTTTTAATAACTGTCACGATTTTATTTTTGTGTTGTTTGCTCAGTGCTCGAGTTATTTTAAGAACTTAATGGCTTTATCCAGTGCTTTATTAAATTTTCAAAGAACTTTATCGTGTGTCTCTTCATTTTACTCCCACACAAAGAAAAAAATGGTTTTAATGGTCAAGCATAACCTATAGTTTTTCATTATATTCCAATCAAATCTTCATTTATATATTTAGCTCATGGATAGTGGTTACAAATAATGATGCCTGTGCATTGCTTTGATGGACGTATAGGCCTACAGCCTACGTCAGCTGGTTAATTTGCCTAATCTTCGCAGGTCTTTAGACCACGGTGGAAACGCACATAACAGTGGGCTGAAGGAACCTTTTAGATCCTTCAAGAGATCTGGGGACTTAAAAGTCTGGGTACTTTTGGTCAAAACGCGGCTTTTCTGATGTGGTGTATGTGTATGTGTGTGTGTGTGTGTGTGTGTGTGTGTGTGTGTGTGTGTGTGTGTGTGTGTGTGTGTGTGTGTGTGTGTGTGTGTGTGTGTGTGTGTGTGTGTACGGGGACAAGTTTTTAGCCAACAGAGTGATGACATTTTGGGCAAGTGAGGACATTTTTGGCTAGTGAGGACATTTTTGGCCGGTCCACACAACTTCAAAGGGCTGCTTGAAGGTTAACGCTTGGCTTCAAGGTTTAGGTTATAGTTAGGTTTAGGTTAGGGGTAAGGTAAAGATTAGGGTCAGCATTGAAAAGGATACAATAGGCTCCCCCGGCATCCAGGGCTCCATTGGTGGAGATAGCACAGACTGACAGCACAGTCATGCTGATGATGAAGTAGGCCACCAGGAACATGGCAATAGCTTGGTACAGTCCGGACTGTCCCACCACGAAACCTAGCCAGACAAAACACAAACACAGTCAGATCTTTCAGGAAGTCAAAGTGAAAGTTACCAACGCACAAAATGACTCATCGCACAACATCCCAACATTTACTGTAATGCTGAAGTCTCTTTAGGAAGCACTGACGAACATTTTTTAACCATTTTCTGACACTCAGCCAAATCGTCTAATTGATTTATCGAGAAAATAATCAACAATCAAAATTATAGTTAGTTGCAGCCCTATTAACAACAGGAATAATTTTATCAAAGAAGGGGGGAAATACTGAATTTTACATAATTTTGCTCTGATTCTAAGAAAGAGTAAGTGCCATGCATAAATATTACAAAGATTTCAGGCTTGGTCACTACTTGTAAATTATTTAATCACTTTATATTTAAGAAATGTGTGGTAAAAATAAATTGTGATTTTAGTGGCTAAAGTGAGAAATGGAAGAATTCTGGGGAGTTTGGAAGACACTATATAACAAAAAAAAATAGATACGAAATGAATCATGAAACGCATTAAATATATGTAACCTGGCCATGAAACTTGTTGTGTTTCTTCTAATTTAGACTGCATTACTTTTAGCTAGGTGGACCTGATAAACTGGTAAGTGACTGTAATTGATAGTCTCAACATAACTGTAGGGGAAACATGCACAATATCAAGGTACAAGGAAAAACTTAGTCGTCACATTACAACAGGCTTGTAAAATGAATGCAGTATGTAGTTCCCTTCTGCAACAAAACAGATAACATACACAATAACTCTAAAATAGTAAACAGAAATGAACTGTATTGCATGGAATACTGCAGAGGATGAATATGAATTGAAAATCACATTGACACTTAGTTAATAGTTCCTCTTAGATTCTTTATAGGTGTGCTACTTGTTCCTAGAGCTGGACCAATAAATCGGCGTGTTGAAATTATCGGTCGAGATGAGCTAATTGCAGATAAATAGGTATTAGTTTATAACAGACGATAAGTGACAATTAAAAATAAAATGGAGGGATGGGAGATGGATCCTTCCATCATATTCTGAGTTTTATCATTGCATATTTTTTCTACCAGAGGGCACTATGCAACTGCTCTAAATTGGCAACACAGGTTTGGAACCCACAAATCCACCACAAAACACTGCATTGATCTGACATAACCAGCTTGTTTTCTTCAAAGTACTATTTATAACAACAAAATGTTTATTTTAAACTACATTATGACACACATTACAATGTTTTGAGTTTCTGAAAGGAAGGGGGAAAAAAAGACCATTGGCTGATATATCAGATTTTATCATCCTCAAATATCAAAATAGGTTTCAGTCTCTACTTTTTAATGACTCATAAGTTGAAGTATAGGACCATTCTTATAACAGTTTGTAAAACATTTTATGCATACCACAAATCAAGATCTCTGAGACCAGATTAGTTTTTTAATCAGTTTTAATCCTGTTAGTAGTTACAAAAACTGAGGCTCAATACCCCTTCCTATACTATGGAAGCCCTGAGCAGCCTTCCATTAATTCTTCAACAAAAGCAACTACGAAGAGACTGTTTCACATGCTCACAATAAAGCATGTGCTATAGTGTTTGTGTCCAGGGGATTGATCCACATGCATCAACCTATGCCACGCTTATTTTCACTTCCCCAGCATCTCCGGGCAGAGGAAATTCCTGCGCTTCTTCTTCAGGGGAATCCAATCTTGCATTTCCCGACAGCTATTTCAGATGTGTGTCATGCAAGCCACAGACTCTTTTGAAAGTCCTTCAGATCGTTTCAGAGGTGCTTGACACACCTCTGAAATGGCCTTCGGAAAATGTGAGAGGCTGATAGATGTGGGCCAAACACCACGGTGCACAAACTGCAGCACATGCTGTATTTTGAGCATTTGAAAGTCTCAAATAATGGAACCCCATGCTCTACTGACTAAGCTAACTCACTGACATCCACTTTTCAGTTATCCTCAAAAACCGATGCCAAACTGACCCCTGAACAAGAGTATGGTTTTGTTTCCTCGAGATCTCAAGAAAATGATCCTGTTATCTCAGGAAAACAACATTTGATATTTCAAGATAATAACTTGAGATCTCAAATAAAAAAATTAACACTTTCCATGGGAAAATAGAGTAAATAAAATGTCTTGCAGCTTAGGGCTTCCGTACTTTACCTCTCCATCTGCAAACACACAAAACTAGTTCAGCTGCATGCAACAGTTAAGAATAACTAAATTATCAGATCTCCATAAGGGAAGTCATGTGCATCACATCACAGTGTGAGAGAAGAGAACAGTGCCACCATGTTAGATGCGCATTTTCCACATCATCGCCACTTTCTTCTACTGTCACGTTTGACTGTACTTACAATCAATGACTGTGACCAACATCTTATTGTTGCTGTTTTGTCGTGGTGTGATTTTATCTACACCACATGATCAAAAGCATCAGAACCAAAATCTAATGGGAAAGGCACGAATGCAACGGGCACAATGTTCAACTGATATATGTAGGATTCTGTTTTGATTTTTTATACCATAGAACTATAACTACGATTTACTGGGATATGGCTGGTCATGATAATAAGTGAATGATGACAGTTTGATTTTAAATACGTTATACAACAACACACACGTCTCTTCATCGTCATCTATGCTGAGGCTTTAATAGCTGATGAATCTACAATAGTTTCACATCCACAATGAAACCACTGTTAGTTCCTGTTTAGGCTGGCACATTAACAGTGTGAGAGTAGTGGTCTAAAGTCATGCAGACAGCTACTATGTGTGTCTGTCTCTGTGTGTGTGTGTGTGTGTGTGTGTGTACAATGTGTGTCCACTTCACAGCAGCTGACATCTCATGAGACTGGAGTGGGGGGGGGGGGTGTACAACAGGGAGAAAAACATACAAGCACAACGCTCCTATAACTGCAACAATGAGAAGAGAGAGGGAAAGAGATGAAGTTACATGGGAGAGGGCGGTTTTTGGTGCTTCTCGGTTGTCATTGGCCTCTTTTTTTCCACTTAAACAGCAGAAATGTGAAACTGTGGATTGCATGACATATGATTACTAACTTCACACTTGACATTTTCACAGGAAACCTACACCATATTACTCTTAATGGCAAACAGGGAACCTTCCTCTAAATGAAGCTGAATTTGGTACCCCACAACAAGAAGAACCAACTAGTTTCACATTTACATTTTGAGGAAACTGTTGCCACTATTATATTTTGCAGAACTTAAATATTAAAAGCCTGAGTGTTTGAAGTTTATCCCTCCCTGCCAGAGAAGGTCCCATCTGATTGGTCAAATTATTACTTAAGTGAGCAAATGTTTGTTAAGATTGAAACGACTGCATAACATTTAAAACTACAGAAAATTCTGATCAAAATTTCTATTCTTACCCAATAAATGTAAACAAGGAAGAAAGAGCTCTCCTGCTGACTGGGGGAATTCATCCACCTTGTAGGTTGCATGCAAAACTGGGTGAGGATTTTAATGTAAAAAGCTATTAATAAATCTAATAAAGATCTGTCTGCTGGTGATATTCTCACCAAACTGAAGGTACTGCTAATAGCAATACAGATCCATGCACTCACTTTGAATTTAACTGATGATTTGATGTGTATCAAATCAAATAGGCACATCAAAATAAACCAATGCACATAAAAGTTGCAGACTATTTGTCACACTGATAATGCAGGGTTGACAGAGGCACAAAAACAGAAACAGAATGTATGAAACCTGAATTGACTACCTTAAATCTTTTTTAAAAACTCTGAGGGAAATTATAAGACACAAAACCTTTTAAAAGGTCCGTTTAAATGCCATTAAGCACAACTTTCTTTCAATGAAATCAACGTACTGAATATTTTAACACTGCTCACTAGTGCACGCTTTGGTTGTAATAAAGAGCAATGTTAATATTACTGAAACAACTCAAATTTGATGAATGGCTTTCACACCGAAATCACCAGTTGCTCTTAAAACGGACAGGGCTAGATGTTTTATCCCATGAACCTTTACTGACAAGCGAGGCAAAATCTCAGACTTTTGAATGGGGGTTTGTTTAGAAATCACAACAAAACCGTGTGCAGTGATTCATGTGGACGTGTGAGATCATCAGCACTCACCGATTCTGAGAAACACTACCACGCTGAACATTGACAGCAAGGTAGGGATCACCACACCGAAGAAGATGGAGAGTTTCTGTGGTTGCCGCTGATTGGTGGACCTCTGCCTGGGGCTGCCCGGGTGCTGCTCCGGGGCATGCCCGGCCGAAGCCGACCGCAGCTCGGATTCATTGGCGCTGGCTGAGAGGCGGTAGTTGAGGAGAGGAGTCCGCTCTGTCATTGTGGAAACTGCCCCTGCACAAGCTTCACAGATTCATAAAGTGCTCTGAATGATTTCCGACAGCTTCGCCGGCTTTCTCCGACACGTTAATTACAGTCCCAATGTTTTACTCGGAAGTTTAGTGACGCATCCTGATGGTAACAACTCAGCCATACCTGGCTACATGGCTACATGAGTAGGAAATAAGTGCCTTCGTTATCAATAAAAATAACGTCAAGGAAACCCAGCGCAGTAAACCTATATATTAAAAGGAGCAGTCCTTACACGTAACATTAAAAAGAAAGTTAAATGTGCACACAAGTTGCCCATGTCAAGCTGCCCATGTCTGGCCTCTGTTACGCTGGACTCTTTCGAAGTTGCTGAGTATCATGTGACGTACAAACGGTTTGTAGCCACCGTCTCATGTAGATCTTCCGGTTAAACCTTTCAGTATAAAAGCTGACAAGCTAGTAAAACGCTTGTAAAAACACACGTTGGAAATAAGCATGGGTGTCATTTACACTGGGGACGCTGGGAACATGTCCCCACCACTTTTTGTAATCGCAGATTTTGTCTTTTGTCCCCATCCATTTTTGTGAAGCATTTGTTAAAAACGTGCTTAAAAATAGCTTGCATCAAGAAACGTTAAGCAAAAAATGAAATGTTTTGAAAAAAGGTTATTTGCACAATAACAAAACATGCATAGCAATGTAAATAAAGAAGAAACAATAGTGCATTGTCCAAAAAAGTAACTTAAGCCAAAAAAAGCTACTAACTACTGCATTATATTCCACGTTTTTTATATTTTATTTTGTATATAATTGTCACCTGCCACCTGCACTTTGTTTCCCTTTACATAAATAAAGACACATCTACCATAAATTGGTGCAGAAATGCAGATGCAAATTAAGTGTTCAATGCTCAAAATGTTCTGGGAGGAGGACCCTCCAGAACCCCCATTCACATATTTCAGCACTGAATACTTCGAAATATTGAGCCCTTATGTCCCCACCACTCAACACAAAGGAAGCTACCTCAGTAACAAACACAAATTGACTTGGTTTTCTTGCCTTAATGTATATGCATTTCCTACTATAAAATATACGAATTAATTGTATACCATAAAGAGCCACTGACTGCTGTCAAGTCAGGCGGAATAATTCACAGTACTTAAATGTGAATCTAAATTCCTGCAACTTCCGTGTTTGTCCTGGCTTTCTGTATCCAGCTTGATAAATCTTTCTATCGGATTTTCCTGCATTTTCTATGCCGGCTGTTTTATACATCCTTCCAGCCTGTCGCTTTCGGTCATATGATCAAGTTGGCTGGGCCAATCAGAGCATGGCATTCTTTAGGCCACCTGCTGATAGGATCTGTGTGTCATCAGACCGCATCAGACACACGTCACTATACCTTTATCTTAAAATAGAAGGTTAAATGTGGTTGCTTTTGAACAATTCAGAATATAAAAAGATAACTATAGAAAATATAAGTATTAAACAATTATTACATGCAATAAGTGCTTTAGTGAAACTCCATGACTTTGTCAATATGGCAATAAAAATTCAGTGTACTGTGGGGGGAAAATTTGTTAGACCAAACCAAACATGTTCCTCCTCTTTTTCCACTTCTGTATTCTCAAAGAATCATGCAACACCTGTTTTACACTGATGTTTTGAGGTTTTATTTTGAATGTTATGACTTGTCTGATACTATTGATGAAAGTGATAACAGTGTAATGGACACCCTAACAATCTAAAGTCTTCCTCGGTAAAAAAATACATTAACACACATAACAGAGTCTGCCTAGCTGAAACTGAACATCTTAAGACTCTGCAGTGATTTAAGAAGAATTACATATTAATGAAAAAATACTCCAGCATTACTACATATTATATATTTATACATGTATTTAAAAAGTTAATACATACATATATACAAATCTATAAAAGTAATGCAGGCAAAAAAAACTGTGCATACATACAGACAGACAGACAGACCGCTTTGGATCAATGTAAAACATGATCAACTTAAATATGCACTGATTTTGTTGCAACACAGTTCACAGTTTCTTTCTCATCATCAACAATGAACTCGGTTGACATTTTTTCCATTAAGGAGGTGTTGTTGAGTGCATTATCACAAAGAGTATCTTTTAACCATTTCTGTTTCATATATTGACAATCTTATTTACATTTAAATTATTCTATTCCTACTTTTCCTTCACTATTTCTTCATTATCAAAGTCTTCCTGCAGACCAGGGCTTAAAAATGTACAATTACATTTGCCAGCAGTCTTATTGAGATGGATGAAATGAAGAAAAGATGAGAAAAGGAGAAAAGATGAGATGCCTTTCTTTCTTTTCTCCATGTGGGCAGAACACTACAGAACCCAACATAGAGCACCTTCCATCCAGCCCCCACAGGAGGCACTACAGTCATTGTTTTGATTGACCACCACACTATGCTAATTTTAGCACTGGTATAGGCAGTGTGATTTCCAAAGGGATAGTCATTACACAATTACATTTACTTACATGGAAACAAATTCATGTGTGGGATCTGACGTAATGCCAACATAAGACAACAGCATTACAGTCTGATAGGTTTCACTTAAAGGACCTTGAACCTCTATTGTGAAATTTCCCTGGTAGTAACAGGTGGTTGTTCAGTATCTCTTTTAGACAAAAACTGACTTCACTAACCCCTTTGTGATCATACTGAATACTCAAGTCAACTTCTTGACTAAAGTGTCTTATTTTTAACCACACTGGCAGCATGGGTCATTCAGAAAGTGGTCAGTCCACCACTTTAGTCCAGACTGAAATATCTCAACACATTTCTGTTCCTCTGCAGATAAATAAGATTGACTTCGGTGATCCCCTTTTCTTTAGTGCTACCATGAGGTTAAAATTACAATTTGTCCAGTACTTTGGTTTATGGCCAAATACTGAATCAGTTAATGACATTCAGCCTCAGTTGGACGTTTGTGGGTTAGGATTAGTGCTCACACATGCTAACACACAAAACAAAGATGGTTAACGCAGTAAACATAAAAAAAGGTCAACATCAGCACGCTATCATTTTCACTGAGAGCATGCTAGCATTCTGGCAGCAGAATTTAACTACCAGAACCACTAGCATGGCTCTGTAATTTTAGCATTAATAGTGATGCCTGAGAGAAAGAAATCCAAACGCATAACTGTTATAGGCTGTGCTTAAGTCACTAACACACTTCTTGAGAAAAAGTGTTTCTTTCAGCAAAGACTTTTAGTGTCAAGTGGCCTTATTTTTTTAAAGCTTTTCCAGGCTGAAAAGAGATTGTAAACCAAACTATCACTCCTTAGTTTAGTTTTTATGACATTCAGCGCAAAACTATTGCCACCTCCTTTGGCCTTCAAAATTACCACTAGTTGATAACTTTATCCATCCTCATGTCCAGTGTAAGTGGCAAAACCACAGATACTTTTCCTCAGCATACCAATGTATCCACAAATCAAATCCTAGTCCATCCTTCTTGGGTCTTTGTCAACGTGACCGACCTTCTCAGTCCTCTCAGTGCTGTTCCTGCCTTGATATCCTGTATTTTGGATCAGGTCTCAGGCAACACAACTCACCAGTGCAAATAAGTTATTTTCCATTTGTTAAATGAGCCACAAGGTCCTACGAATTGCCTGTGCTGTGTTCTGCTTTGCAGATACTGTCTTGAAGGTCAATAACAAAGAACTCCAGTTTTCCCTTGAGTAGCTTTTCGTACATTTCCAGCACTTTCGTTAGGCTGGATTCGCTGGACCAGTGCTGTACTGCAGAATGAGATGGTATCACCGTGTCATCCTGTAAGGGCCCAAAAGTAGATTCAGTCAGTAACATAAAACAAATGTTTTCTATTCTTTTGTTTTGTTAATGATTTCTATTATTAAATGTATTTATATGAATATGTCAATTAGACACTTCCATCCAAAATATATTGTCTTTACATTCATCCTTTTATTTCTATGTTTTCTCTCATTTTTATGTGAATAGTTTAAATAGTATATCAATGCATAATACGTTTAAGAATTCATGTGTATCACCTGTATCAAACTTATGTTGAAGATGGTTAGATAATGGTCAATGTGATGCTTTAGTCTCTTCAACACTGAGGTCTGACACGGTATTGTGGTCCTATACACTCCATCACGAAACCCCTGGAGAGCTCCAACCACTTCTGCATGCTTCTGCTGGAGCTGAACAAACACACACGCGCACAAACTGTCAGAATGTTGCTGTGAAATGAAACTGACTGGTTAAATAGGTACAACAAAGTATTTTAATAGTCGTCTAAATTATTAGTATTTCATGTGGCAGTTTAAGTCCGGATCAATTCCTCAACGAGACTAGCAGTTCTATGAGGCAGTACTTGAGCTAAATGCTCACATTGGTAATGCTAACATGTTGATGTTTAGCAGGTATCATGCTTACCATACTGTGTGTGTTTAACGTTTTAGAATGCAAACATTTGCTGATAAGCACAGAACACAAGGTGCAGCTGAGGCTAAATGGGGATCACATAGTTTTACAGGTATTTAGTCATAAACCAAAGTACTGGACAAAATTAAAATTTTGACTAGATGGTGGCTCTGAATGAAAATTCAGGGGATCAAACTTATCCTTCCAGGGGATCGTGAATGTGTGAACCAAATTTCACAGCAATTCCTCCAATAATAGTTGAGATATTTCAATTAAAAAAAAAAAAAAAGTCAACCTGATGGTAGGAGAAGTCAGAATTACTAAAGTCAGCAGGAAACGTCATGGGAACCATTGGATGTCTGTGCCAATGTGTGGAGATGTTGAGATTTACCACAATTTAAGTGAAAACTTTGGCCTGTAGGAGGCGCTATAGGAAAAGTCAGGGGATCACCAAAGTCATTAGAAGGTATCCAGGGACCTTGAATATCTGTTATCCAAGCTCATAGCAATTCATTCAAATAGTTATCAAGTTATTTCTCTCTGAACCACAAATATAAACCTGGACAACCCACCCGGGTAGTAAACAGCTTCCCGTACTACACCATGTGCTTGTTAAGGGCCTGCTAAAGGACCTAGGAAAGTGAAAGTGGGACATTGTCCATGTCTGCTGAACAATTCTTACAACATGAACTGGCAAAGGCTTAAATTCTAAAGAATTCCTTTCAGCGAGTATTATTGTGCCCCCTGTCAACATGATCTGGGATAGGCTCCAGTCCTCCGTGACCATATCCACCTGATAACCAGGTTGTAGATGGAAGAAATATGTTTACTTCTTTGTAGTGTCTTTATCTTGTCTTTTCCCTTTCCACACACCCTCTGCAGACATTTGAAGTACACAGGTGTGCTATAAGGGTTGATATAACAGTTAAGGCAAGGCAATAGTGCAGTTTAAGATATTAATCAAAAGAATCACATTTTATTTAATAAAAGACAGCTGCAAATGAAGATGTGAGTTTTTCCAAATCCTGCTGATACATAAGTCGTTTAGTCCTCGATTTATTAAATAAAGTTGATTCTGATTCTGAGCTTGATATCCAACCCTGTGTCAAAGGTGTGTAGTGAGGCAGGTTGGCAGACCCAAATACAGGACACCTAGGCTGACTGGTAAAGTAAAAAAGGTTTATTAACAAACAAAAAGCGAGCACACTTACTTGCAGAGTGACTGATTAATAGAGTACAAAAACAAAGTAATCCAAAGAGAAATCCAAAATCCAAAGAAAGTAGGGAAACAGGGAGACGCGATGAGCTAGGCAGGCTAAACACGATAACATGAGACAAAGCATATACACGCAACAACGACCAGACAAAGACTGAGAGGAAACAAGCAAGCGTATATACACACACAGGGTTAACGAGCTGGGAGGAGGTACACAGGTGATACTAATGAGACTAACAAGACACAGGCAGGCAGAGAGAGAGCAGGGGAAAACAGAGAGACTGACATGCAGAGGGATTACTGGGATAACAGACATGACACAGGTTACTGAACACTAGACGATAGACAAGACAGAACCCCCCAGACCAAAATAACAGATAATAAACTGACCAAACTCAAAAGTGCAAAACATGGCATGGCGGACAGGCAGAGTGTGAATGTTAATTTTACCAACAATTGGGTTTATGAACCAAACCAAAGCTATTGACATCAGCTTCCTCAGCTGTACTTTTTTAGCACTAATTAGCCATGCTAACACGTTAAACATGGAGAACATTGGAAATACCTGCTAAACACCTGCTAGTAGTCCATGAGCAGGTGCCTCAGGGACTACGGATGAAAATGAGCTATTAAGATAACTCTGGTGCATTTACATTGAGGTTTTACTGCGGTGTTGATTAATGTGCATTGTCCCTGTTAAAATAAAATGAATAATAAATAATAAAAAACATCAGGATGTTAGCATTCTCACTCTGGCAAATAACTGCCGTTCCTAAGTACAGCATTTCTATACCCATAAACATAGCCTATAGAAACATAGTTTCCACATTGCTTTGTGTAAACCTCTGTGTGCGAAGCGTGACGTAGGCTTTGCCCATCACCTGTTTGCCTCAGTTCTCATCAGTGCCCCCACACTAGTCTCAGAATTCGTCCCAACACATGAAATGTATGTGGAAAAAAGAAAATGCATGATACTTGCCCACTAAAACACATCAGTATCATTCAAATGTGTATTTGACAGAATGCTTAATGCCAACAGAATTTAGCTACCAGACAAAACAACATAACTGTCAAACAGGATAAGCGGCACATTTTTGGCAAGCGAGTAAAGCAGACATTGTATGATTTCGCTGGAAAGCTTTTTGGATAGTTAATTTATATTATCCCTTGTCTGTACATGTGGGAACATGTGCTTCTGGAAACCAACAGATTATAGATCTTTGATTCTTAGATTCAGCCTTTGAATAAGTAACTTGGTGCACCATTTACAGAGTGGCTTTTCAGAAGAAGATCAGAGATTTAGGCTATGTTTCTTTTGTTAAACTACATGTTTTTATACTGCATGTAAAATGCCAAGTAAGTTGCATATTATTACATTGTAAATTTGGTATGGAGAACACACTCTCATTGTACATTTTTGTGTATTCCTTGATAAGTAGTGGACCAAGAAGAGGAATCGCAAAAACCCTGCATAGCACACATGCTGTCGGTTTTTGCAACTGACGGCCAAATTAATGAATGACAGACAAACGAAAGGTGTGTGTACTTGCTTTGGTGGGTGTCAGGTATTACTTACAGTTTTATTTGCCCATTCTGCTACGCGCATCCAAACAGATGGTAGCAGCACAGGAGAGGACAGCTTATCTGAACCCACGCAGTCAGCCTGAATACATGAACAATAACAATGTTTTGTCACACACGTGCACGGAAAGAAAATAACATGTAAATCAACAAAGATATTCGAGCTCAATCCAAATACAGCCTCTCAGAGGAAATATCTTGGGATTTGATTATTGTTTTCATACGGATGCATGTAGCCTATTTGTCAGTGTTCCAGAATATTTTTTTAAATTCTCCTTTCAGTATTAACTCACCATTTCTTTCTTCACCCCCTCAAGTCTTTCTGCCATAACTTTCCTTGCTTCACTTTTGCACCAGAAGTCAATGGGTCTCCCTTGGACTTTAGGTAGATGGAAGAAAATTGCTCCTATCAGCAGCAGCAGGAGTCCTGGAGAACCACACAGGAGATATGAATGACAAGCTGCCATCTAGCTCCTGTTTTGCAGCTGCAGACAGAATGTTCGACTCCTCATTTGTTTTTCAGCTTTTATTGTCCTGGGTCCAACTCTGCGCAGTAAGTGACATGTTCTGGATCTCACCTCTCATCTTGCCAAAATTCCACCCACTCATTTCACGGAGTGGGACGGAATCCTCCCACTGCCTGTGCCCACATAATCTGTCGCTTACATACTTTTAGGTATGAAAGTTAAAACTAACTGAGTGACGTGTCGAGAAAAGACCTTTTGTAGGTAGGAAAAAGTGATACATGAGTCACGCTCCTCTCCTAGTAGGGGTGAATCTCCTAATAGGTCGTCACAGCTGTAGTCGAAACCTTAGCATGATCAACAGTGTGCAACATTTTGTTTGACATCTGAGTGAAACATTTACACAATTTTAAGTAGGCTATGTATAAACCACAGAGATAAAAAGACCCCTTTCAGAAATAAGAGTTGTAATACAGGGCACGAGTCCAAACAGTCAACTCACTGCTATAAGCCATAACACGCTCCTGTGTGCATGGTGTCCTTCAGCGGTGGTCTGTAAGTCTGAATCCTTCTCCCATCCATACTTCATAAAAATGAGCTCAGAACACGGATCCTCAAACATCATTCGGTATCCAGTAGAATTGCCATTTTCCCGGCCTAAACCTCTCGTGTTAGTTTGATAAGCGTTTGATAAACGGATGTGTCAAGAGTGACGAAAGCGTGGCATGCAGTTAGGCTTTCAGAGCAAGCAGGCTTTTTATTTGATTTAGCCCTGAGTTAATGTTTGACCCTGGACCCTCAACACAAATAAGACAAGAGAGGCACCAGGGAGACGCAGACAGTGCTAACCCAGTTATAACATGATGACATGTAGGACTTCAATTCACAGTGTTTTTAATATTTTAGTGTGGCTAAAGATGGGTTGTGCAATAACAACAACAATGGAAATATGACCCTACTACTACTACTGCCAGTGACAGAGTTTTCCTGGCAAAATATGGGCTACATATTTCAAAATAGGTAACCCCAGCCCCCGCTTTATAAAAGAGTCAAAAACCCCTGGCCCATTTTTCATTCCCAGCCTGTCCCTGACTACCACTATTACTACTACCAATAATAATAATCATAGATGCATTTAGAGGTGTTCCTCCTATCACTTGGAGTGGGTGGAAGTGCAGAACTACTACTTTTCTCTTCATCCCTCACCACAGAATGCAAGCTGTTAAACTGTTGAAAGGAGCAGAATTTGTGGTGCATTTTTCAATTACCTGGTCAAATGGCAAAATTTTTAGTTAAGCCAAGGCAATCTCAAATACTGTGCCAAACCACATATTAGTCATATTTGTAACAGTCATCACTGTAGCCTAAATTGACAGCAACCTCACTTTGAACAGCCACATCAAATCTGTCACATATTCATGCTTTTTTTTCCAGCTTAGAAAAATTCCTACAAAAATAAGCCCTTACTGTCTGCCCAAAATATTTATTCATGTCTTTATTTCACCCCTGCTTGATTATTGCAACTATCTTCTGTTTTAATCTAAATCCTAAATGAAGCCGCCAGGATTTTAACTGTTACCAGAAATCAAGACCACTTTACAGCTGCACTGTCATCTGTGCACAAAGTGCCTGTTAGTTTTACGGTTTGAAAAAATGCACTCATGACTTTTAAAGGCCAGAACGATTTGGATCTTTTGACTCCCCATGTGCTGTCCTGCCATCATGGGCCCTTAGTTCCTCAAATGCTTTATCTCCACACACCTTATTGTCATTTTTTAAATTGTTATGTTGTCTTTTAGAGTTGAGAGGAAGTGCTTTTCCAAAGATTCTCATTTGATCCATTGTTGATGTAATTAAAAAAAATATTGATTGGTGCTTTATGTTAAGTGCAAGAAGTTGGTTAAGAGTTTCAGGTGACATGTAAGTGTAGCAGCACCATTAACCATTAACATTAGTTATGTACTGTATAGGTCTGTGAAATGGCACAAATTTAAAGATTCTAATAACACAAATGAAACGCAGAAGAATTCTGTGGTATCACCATGTGTGACCATCTATGGTATCTTTTGAAAACATCTGACTTTGTCACACACCAGTGGTAGTACCATAAAATATAATCGGACAGACTACCATGCATGCCCCTATCCACACCCATTTCCCACTCATGATCATGACCCATGATCAACAAAAAATACTACTAAAAAGTGCCATCAGAAATATGTGGAAGATGTTAGCATGTAAAAAAAAATCCACAATTAGGGTCCTCAGGAGAATGGTGTAAAAAAAAACCAAAAAGTATGATTGATTGTGCTTAATATTAAATGTGCGCACAAAACTCAGTTCTGGGTAACTTACAACCAATGGAAAACAGCAGTTGTAAGACGCTAGGCCTTGCCAGACTTCACTGGTACGTTGTTGCACAATGCCGTGACAGCATATTTCTGGTTCCCAGGAATTCCGTTCATAGGAAATGATCATGTGTTGCAAGAAGGAGTCCATGCATGCCTTTCTCCTCAGAAACTGACAGCTCTAATTGTGGCTTTTTCACCAGGTCCAAAGAAATCACATCAGCCACTTTCACAGTTTTCAATATTTTCTCACACGATCCTGCTATTTGCTTTCTTTTTCCATTCATAGTGTTCGAAAATTGTACACAAGGCGAGGGGACAATGGGCCGTCTCCTTCTCACGAGTAGTGAATTACAAAGAGCTGTGACAAATATTTGACATTCACATCGTGTAATCTGCTCACTGATAATCCTCCATAAGGGAGGCACAGCTGAACAGGGGAGCAGAGCATCCAGGGCAGGAGGGCAAGATGTGCATGTTTAAGTGTGTGTGTGTGTGTGTGTTAGTTTGTCCACAGAGGCTTTGTCAAAGTGGTGTGGCTTGTGCTCGTAGCATTTGTTAGCATTTAGACATGCATGTCTGTGTGCAGCACATTATCTTGCAATTGTGCATCTGGTCTCTATGGGAAGAGCCATTACCATGGCAACACCAAGCAATGAGCACCTTTTAAATAGCTGGGTGCTTCGCTCTCTCTCTCTCTCTCTCTCTCGCTCTGTCTCTGTCTCTCTCTCTCTCTCTGAGAGCTCTCAGGCCATTCTACCTATTTCACCCACAATAGTCAGCTGGGACACAGAGAGGATGGCACATCAAGAGGATTTCTAAACATCTGTTCAACAGCATTCTTTATATCCTGCAGTCTGCCCATGTGCTTTTGGCCTGTTGGAGAAGAATCACCAGGAATCTTCATTTTTGCCACAGTGGGATATCTCTACCTACTAGAACATCTTTGTGTTTGCCTAAGAAAAGGACATCTTGACAGTGAGATGGCGCCCCTGTGTCTCTTTTTTTTGGGTGAATGGATTGTCAATGCTCCTTGTATGCTGACTGAAGCTGGCTTGCTGCAGATGATAGCTGGATTTACACAGTTTAGGTAAAATTGTATTTAAAGAATGTATTTAATTGTCAGTAATGTCAGTGAGGACTTTTTATCCCAGGAAAAGACACAGTGAGCAGATGCTTCTGGATGTGGAGGCAGGAAAGTCTAACGGGGAGGAAGATGAGGACGAGGATGAGGACATAGATTGTCTCCAGCCGTTCTCCCGCTGTCCAGCTTGCAACCAGGGGCATGACATAGTTCTGATCCTGCCCTGCTCTCACACCATGTGTGGTCACTGTATAGCAGCTGGAGAGGGAATAAGGTCAGTTCAGTCTCAGCACCGCAGTGTCGGCCTACCTGTCTGCTCTGCTCTGTGCCCAAGCTGTCGACATCCTGTGGAGCTGCCATGCTGGACCTGGTCATCTGCCACTTCCTGTCTCCCAAAACATCCCACCCTCACTCCTTCACGTGACAGCAGGGAGACAGGCACCATGGAGGGAGCATCTGAAGACAACCGTAAACATGTGCAGGTGGGAGATGCAAACTAAGAAGAGAGGCATTTAAAGATCCTATGTAGTGAAATGCCGGGTGATGTCCTGTTGACGCTGTTGCAAAAGGCTAATGTGCAATAACTGATTGGAGTAATAATAATTAAATGTTAAGAAAAAGAATTAGGATAAACATTATAAATATATGTAATATAACTATTAATGTGCTAAAGTGTGTACTGGCACATTTCAGTATATGAAAACTTAAAATGTATGTCATGCATGCATGTATGCAATTGCAAATCAAACGTTTTACACACTTGAGTGCAAATATGTAAAAAATAATGAAAATACACTCATCTTTGATTGCACTTTTTGTTAACTCTAACTTCTTTCCCTAGGTGTTTACCCCATTGATGCGATATGTGCCATTAGCACTTACTAGCATTTATTGCTGCTTTTATTAATATGTGTTGTCAGTTGTAGATCTCGTGCTGTATTTCAGAATCAGAATCAGCTTTATTGCCAGGTATGTGTTCACATACTAGGAATATGACTCAACATGACTCAGGATTGTACATAGCTCATGATATGCTTACTCATACAAAAATACCATAACACAATAATAAAATAATAATAAAATAAAATCAGACTAATATACACACTATGAACAAAACAATATAGACATATTGACAAATAGTGCAGTGATCAGAGTGCAAAGATGCATGAGTAAACTATTATTCTCATTATGTGCACGTTGAAGGTGGATGTGATATACAGGTACACATACACATACATGCATACATGTACACATGTACACAGTGTGATGGAGCATAGTGCAAAGGACGCTGCAGAAAATAAAAAAGACCTATGACCTCATGACCTGAGGTAGGTGTATAGGTATATAGTATATACAATATGACGCAGTATGAACAGCACTGAAATAAAAGGTGGCATTTTATTCTCTGTTAATTATTGTATGTTGTTCCTCAAATGTAAGTCACTTTGGATAAAAACATCTGCCAAATGAGTAAATGTAATACAATGTATCATGACTTTAGCAAGCCCAATTTAGTATTTATCGGTGGTAGGTGAAGTATTTAGATCCTTTACTTAAGTAAAAGTACTTAAATCTCACTGTAAAAAAAAAAAAAAGTAAAAGTACAAGTACTGCACTGAAACTTAAGTAAAACATGTACGTACAATCAGGAAAATGTACTAAAAGTATTAAAAGTAAAAGTACTCATAGCAGAAAGAAAAATGCCCCCTGTGACTGTTATACTATTACATCAGAATCAGAATCAGCTTTTGCCATGTGTGTACACATGCAAGGAATTTGACTCTGGATTGTACAATGCTCACCATGTGCTTACTTATACAATAATACAATATCACAGTAATACAGTAATAAAATCAAACACAGGCTACAGTATAGAGAACATATATATAAAACAGACAGATTATTATGTACATGTTGGAGGTGGATGTGATGTACAGGTGCACATACACATACAAGCATGCATGTACACAGTGTGATGAGAGCAAAGAATGCTGGAATAAAGGAGTATTATGTTCAGTATGAACAGCTTTGAAATGGAAAATGTTGAATAAATAAATGGTAGGTGGTAGCCAGTAAACAGGAATTATTGCGCAGGAATTGTTCGTGACACTGTGAGTCAGAGTCAGCTGTGGGAAGAAATTATTTCTAGGTCTGTTGGTTTTGGCGTACAGTGCCCTGTAGAGTCTGCCAGAGGGGAGAAGTTGGAACAGGTTGTGTCCAGGGTGAGATGGATCTGCAGTGATGTTTCCTGACTCTGGAAATGCATAAATCTGGAATGGAGGGCAGATTGGAACCGATGATCTTTTCTGCAATCCTGACTGTCCCTTGTAGTCTGTCCCTGTCCTTTTTGGTGGCAGATCCAAACCAGACAGTTGTGGACGTGCAGAGGACAGACTGGCTGAGTGCTGTGTAGATGTGGATAAGCAGCTCCTTAGGCAGGCTGAGCTTCCTGAGCTGGTGCAGGAAGTTCATCCTCTGCTGGATTCATTTGTCTACTGAATTTGTTTCAGTAGACAAATGAACTAGCTGTAATTTATAACATTTTAAAGCTCTCCATGGGTTTAATGTGTAAAAATCTTACTTTGTAAAGCAACTAATAACTGAAGTTGTCTGATAAATGTAATAAAAAGTACATTTCCATCTGATATGTAGTTGAGTAGGAGTAGAAAGTGGCGTGAAAAGAAAATACTCAAGTAAAATGCAGATACCTCTAATGCATACTTAAGTAGGCTACTGTAGTTGAGTAAATGTACTTATTTACTATCCACCACTGACATTTATAGGCAGGCAGTCTTAAAAAGTTTAAGTCTTTATTAATGTGTATAAGCTAAGCTACTGGCCTCCCAGCTGTAGCTTCATACTTAATTGAATCCAGGATCTTTTTATCACAACTGGAAGCAAATATACATTCACTTACGATAAAGGCTTGTTTTTCAAACAGAAAAAAAACTACTCTTTTCTTAAATATGATAATAACTAATATATATAAATACTGCATATTTACTGCAAATACTGTTAACAAGCATTCTTATTTTAATTCTATGTGACCTGTGCCCCTTGTTTGGATTTACAGCTTATTCTTCTATTTTTAATTCCATCCCCTTTACCGTCATTGTATCTAGGGGGGCACATGCTGCCTGGATGATGCTGACACGACAGCACAGAGCAGTTTACATGGTGAGTATGGTGATGTATTCAGAGGTCCAGTTAGTTTCTTAGAATAAACCGTCATCTATATGAACCTCACTGTAAACACGGGAGCCTACAGAATTGTGAACACTGTCCCTGTGTGACTCAGGCTCCAATGCTGCCAGTTCCTACATAGCACCAGTGGATGGCGTTGTAGACCTGCAAGACGACGAGATGGAGCAGTCTGTCTTTGGTCAGGAATCATACTTTATTCTCTTAATGCCCCAAATAAAAACATTCAATATAGGTTTATGTATAGGTTTAAGAGTGAAAATTCACTCCTTACATGGTCTATGGTCTGGTCTATTTTAGGACTATGTTTTGCTCTGGACCCTTCAACCGTCCCTTCATCCCTCCATCTTTCCAACTCCTCCCTCACCGTCACCCACCAAGGAGGGAGCCCTACTGGACCAACTCCAGACAACAAGGTTGGGAGATCAAAGACATATGACCCCCGGGTTATGCTGGCCCTGCCCCAGGTCTGCGCTGACGTTGTCATTGCAAGAGGACAGTATTACTGGGAGGTGGATGTCTGTAACAGCTCCGTCTACAGGATCGGTGAGAACTCTCTTGAGTTTGTTTCGGTTGGTTGGATGCCAGTGTGCTTATTGCTTCCAGACACCCTAACCTTTAGTCAGCAAGACTGTGCTTGTTTAAGCCCACACTCACATGTATAAACACATGCACACGTCATCAGACACAGTTTCATATTTAGTGCCACCAAGTGGTTGGACCATTGAACACTAGCTAAGCAACACTGGAAAGGGGATTTCTATTCTTAGTGTTTTGTCAGGTTACTGAAACAAGTTGCTTTTAAATCCGCAGCTTATGTTTAATTTGTTTAATCTGTTAGTGTGGCATGATTGGAAACATGATTTCATTTGCCCCTTTCCTGCATTGAAAAGGAAACTTTGAACCTCCGAAAAGGAATCTTTGATCAACGCAGTACATTCCCTGGAGTGGTTTTAAGTGAATGGATTTTTTTTTAAACATTAGCCATCAGCAGATTGACATTCCACTAATTGAACTGTGGATGTTAATTGCTTTTAATAGTGTGTGCCTGTCCACATTACCTTAACCCTTAGTGTTTTGCCAAAAAACCCTAGGTATGTAGCACAGAACAGAAAGACAGGTATTGAAAATAATACGCAGCCAAAAACTTATTTTTTTAAACATTTATTTGCTTTTTCCCCCATTCATAGATTGTTTTTCAAAACGTGTTGATATGTTTAAAAGTGGTCTTTACATTTCATGTTTATATATAAAACAATATTGTACTGTGTTACACTTAGGCTACTTCTCAATGACTCACTCACCAAACACAAATGAGTCAGCGCAGTAATCATAAATCCCTGTCTCTGTTTGTGGTCTTTGCAGGATGTTTGTATGTGCAGCGGTCCACTGTTTAATGGTCAAGCTCATATTGTCTGAACAAGAGCTGGAACTAGTCATATTGCTCCAATTGTGGTTTTGATTATCCTGTGGCGCAGAATTATAATCTTCATCATCATCGGCTGCTTTAGACACATCTTCTTTGAGAGTTATTGTCATCAAAACCCTCCGGTATCAAAGAAAAGTGCAGTGTGCTAATTAGCACTAACCACAATGTACAGCTGACGCTGATGCCATTCATTTTACAGGGATTTGGTTGTAAACCAAACTAACATTTTGTCCTGGTGACGGCGCTGGAAAAAAAAGTGAAGGGATCACTAAAGCTATTAGAATTCATCTTGAGGAGAATGTGAACAAAATTTTATTTGACAGTTTATAAACAAAAATATCAACCTCATGGTGGCGCTAGAGGAAAAGTCGAGGACCACTTAAGTCAGGAGGATAGTAGTTGCTCTGATATTTCAAACTGAACCCAAGTGGTTGACCAACCAAGCCACAGCAAATAGAAAACTTGACATTTCTGTCTCCTAGGTGTGAGCTCACTGGATGGTTCTGCCGGCTGGTGGCTCCAAAGGCAGGGTTTGTCTTTCTGTGCAGTGTATGATGGGAGCTGGGAGCCCCTCTGCACTGTCCCGCCTCAGATCAAAACCCTTGGGGTGTTCCTCAACATTGGTGGGGGAATCCTGAGCTTCCACAACCCTCTGACCCAAGAGCACCTAGCCACGCTGCCTACCCGCTTCAACCCTACTGGAGTGCTCCCTGCACTGGGCCTGGGCCATGGCCGACTGAGGCTGCGCTGCGGCCTCCCGCCTCCCCCTCACGTGTTCCTCAGTAAGGACTCTGCCTACAGGGGACCTTGTGGGGCTGGTGGAGGCCGGTGGCGCAGGGAGATGCCCTTCTACTCTGTAAGGAAAGTGATCCAGAAGTTTGAGGAACTGGCTGTGTCGGACTCAGACTCAGGCCTGGTGTCCAGTTTTGGTTCGTCCTGCTCGACCTTGGCTTCCCTTCCAGATCTTGGGATTCCTGGGATGTTTCCCTCTGGGCAAGCAGGAAAGGAAATGGGCTGAATAAGAAGAGCTTCTGAAACTCTTCAGTGGGAGTCTCAGAGACACACTCCTCTGAGTGGTTTGATCTTTGGCTGTGATTTGAAAGGCTAATGTTTCATCTTGAAGGACTTTTTGCTGATTCTTTCCGCTCTCTGTGTGACCCCGGACCTGCAATTGACTCTCTCCCCAGGACACAGCCCTTTCTCTCTACCAAACAACCCCCACTGGTTTGGGATTAGGTCCGAAAGAGTCCTCTATAACGTGAAGTGTGAGGAAAGGGTGGGCTTTTAGCAGCGGGACTCCTTGATTTGTCTCTGTGTGACGGTTGTCAGGCACTAGGGGTCCTACAGTACTGGTGTGCATGTTCTTGTATGTGTTTATGTGGGGGCAAGCACTACCATACTACCCACTACGCTCGGTCGCATTTCGGTGTGTGTGTCAGCAAGCCGGAATGATGTACAAGCGGCAGGGGGTGAGATGACGATGTGTGAGTACAGTGACACCAGCGGTGTTTACACAGAGCAGCGAGGACAGCTGGTGATGTACGTTTATCCCACGGCCTGCCTTCGATAGAACAGTAAGCCTGCCCTTTTCTGACCCTTTGAAAACCACAGGACGTCCCAAATACTTCAAAAGGGGCGACAGGGAGCAGGAGAACAGAGTGGGAGAAAGAGAAAACAGCATGCATGAATTAAAGACAGCAGGTGGTAAAAAAGAAATGAGCTGAGAGAGGGAATCCCACCAGCTTCCATGCCATGAAGCTCTGAATAGATCAACTGGCTCAGCCACACCGTCTGAGATCTTGTTTCAAGGGGGTACTGAACTGCCAAAGCCACTACTTTACATTAGAAGTGGTGAGATTACAGTTTAGTAATAGAGATGCATTAGTTGTCTTGGCACATTAAATGACGAAAGTGGTTTTCATGCAGGCACATGTCATTTTCATGTTGAATGAAATGTATGTTTTCGTACCTCTGTTTGCTAAAGGTTTTCTCTGCAACTAAGACCTTCTGCTGTGTCTCTTCTTCTTTGGCTTTTAGCTGTACACACCACTGGTTTTGCATGTTAGGCACACATTCAATTTGAGCGATTCTGGCAAACAAAAGAGTGAAAGTATAAACTTTTCCTCATTTTCTCCTCAGTCCCCGGGGCTCCAAGCCTCATTTGAAGAACCACTGGTGCCGAGGACTATTTATACTTGGCATGAATTTATACTTGGCATGGCTGATGTTCATATACTTTGCGTGACCACTTGACTTATGATTAGGTAATGTAGGCCCCGTTGAAGAACTCCCTCCTGAACCTATCTTCTTCTTTCCTGTCTGCTTTTCAATCACTGTGTTTGGCTTTTTTCAAAGGTGCAGTCTCCAAGTATTCAGCCAGAGCAACCAAACTGTAAATCTCAGTGGAGTTGGACCAATTTTCCATTGAGCATCATTCATTTCATGCATGCACGAAATCAGTTAAGCACCGGGTCAGACTCAGTAATAACCGATGAGTCAAAGAGACGCTTGTTAGGCTGTCGCCTCTGAGACCACTCATCAGGATGACTGTGTGTTGATGTTTAACGGTCGAGGTATTTACCGGGCGAGTAAAAAATGCGTGTGCCGTGACCGCCTTTGGCGCAGCTCTCTCTGCAGATCCATTACGAACAAAGTGTGTGGAAGCAATTTGACTCTTGTAAACAGAAATGAGAGGGGCGTGATGCAGATTTCAAAGGGCTGAGAGGAGGGGAGGCTGCCAGGAAGGATGGATAAGACTTGAAACGCATTGTGCCATGTGTGCCTATTTGGCAACGTCTACTGTATGTAGTCTTTCAAAGGAACTGTATCAGAGGTGGCGTGTAATTTATTCAAGTACATTTGCTCAAGTAGGCTACTGTACTGTCATTGTACTGTCATTGTACTGTCAAGTAGGATAATATTGTTGAGTATTTCTATTTAATGCTTCTTCAATGTATTTCTTTATATCTTTCTTTCACTGCCTAGTCTTTTTATACTCCTGTTCAGTTTCTATTCTAGCTTATTATTATAAGTTTTTATTTTCCTCCTTTGGGTGTATGTATGTTGCCTTTTCTCTCCTTTATGCCTTGTAATAATGTCCTTTTGATGTCAAGCACTTGTCTTGCCTTGCTGTTGAAAGTTACTACAAATTAAATCTGTAATGTATCCTGCTTCTACTCCACCACATTTCAAAGGTAAATATTGTACTTTATAGTACTCTAAGTTTTGTCTGACAGTTGTAGTTACCAGTTACTCTGCAGATTTCTATTTTACATACAAAATACATGATCAGTAGCCTAAACAATGATGCAATGTAAGTAAATACATCAAGCACTGTGCTTGTGTATAATTTTGAGGCGTTTACATTTTGTGATACTTTACTCAGAGGGAACTATTCTTCTTTTTACTCTACTATATTATACAAAATGTATGAGGAGTTTATTTGATGCATTGCCCAACAATAGCTATATAAAGTAGTTCAAATTGGCCCCTCCTTGGCGAATAACAACAGTAAATTGCTTACACTTAAATGCATCAGTAACAATCAGATACCCTAATGTAACACTGACAGAAGCCATTCTGCTTAATAATGAGCGCTTGTTCTTTTGATATGCATTTACCTGATAATACTTTGGTGTTTTTTTTTACATCAGTGGGATTTTGATCAAAGAGCTTTTATTTATAGTGGAGTGAGATCTGAGAACTTCTTTCACCACTTTCAATTTATAAAATCAACATAGCCTATTTGTTGCAGATTGAACTATCCAACAATAACCCAAATAGTTATCTCCACATGCTACAGCATTAACATGATTAATGCAAACCTAATAATAAATAACTAATATGATGGCCTATGAGTTGTTTTATCAGAACAGTCAAATGGGGCCATTTTTATTGTGTAATGGTACTTTTACTCATAAGATTTGAAATTACAGTAGTTTTACACCGTTATTGCTGAATAATATCTGACTCCCTACGACATAAAATGTCTGATCAGGAAGTATCATGTGCGCTGTGATTACATTTGTCAGACTAAATGATTGAACAGTCCATGATGTTGCTTCGACTTTTCTCCAGAAATGATTTATTGGTGGCAAATGATGGAGACTCCACCCTACAGCCAAATAGGTCCTCTCCCCAAGGTGTCAAAATAAACCAAGAACCCCCACACACATCCCACAACAACCATTGTCAGTACATTTGAAGATAGCTTCTGCCCGCTAATTGCCTCCAGTAATCATTGTTACACACTCTCCATCATGGATCCCACTTCGGAAATAGTGATGGGAAGAAGAATAAGAGGTCCGCGCTTTTCTCTCTACAGTTTCGACGGTGTCTGCCAATTGATTCCGTTTGCATGAATAAACATCGACTCTGTAAGACTTCTGCCATTAGCATAGCCTATTGGGTGAGGAAAGGCCCATTCGTCCTTTTCCGCTGCCGGCAGCAGCACAACATTTGCTTTACAACTGAGCCGGCCGCCTCTTATTACCATCATTATCAGCATCAGCATAACAGTGGCTGTAAAAGCAGCATGCGCTTCTTGTTTTGTTGCTCTGCCGGCATTTACGGCTTGCTCTGAGGTACATCCTGCGTTTAACTGATGTCCAATGACCCTGTTAGATGAAGATTACACCTCCTGTAGTGGTAAAAAAAAAAAGGAGGGATGCCGTTTAAGTTAATTTCTCTTGATCTGATTATTTTTTGGCGTCAGAGATCATTTTCCAGCATATTTGAATGAGCTACCTCCTTTAGATGTCTGCCTATGATAGAATAACCTAACCCCGAAATGCGCACGTGGAACGGGAAATGCACAATTACAACTAGAGTTTATATAATGGGGTGTATAAACATGAGTCAGAAATAATTGGGTCATTAAGACGTATTTCCAGCTAATTAATGCAGGAGAAGGCGAAAGTAACATATACTCTTAACAGAATTTGTTCTATGAGCCATGTGGGGGTCTTTCTGGTACCATAAATCCTATTAGAAAGGTTCACGCACCAGGACTGATCTACCGTCATTTGTCCCACAGGTGCAGAAAATGCACGCGTACTCTAAATAAGCAGCTGTTTTTGGTCCCTTTTATTTATTTATTTAATAAATTATTAAGGCAATTTAACTCTCCTTGTCATGCTTGTTAGTGCAGCAAGCGTCCAAGTTATAGTCTACAGAGAGAGAGAGAGAGAGAGAGACATCTGCTGGTCTGTCATAGCTTATTGACTGAATATTCACACCTCCCAGTCCGACCAGCAAACAGGATGCGGTCCCCTGTGAGTGTGTGCTGTAGTCAGACAGACAAATTAAAGGGTGGGAGTGTGTGTGTGTGTGGAGGGGGGTGGTGGTGGTGGGGGGGGGGGGGGTTGACGGGTTGATACTGTTAAACAACCCCCATTTATGACCCGCATGCCGAGCCGTCTGACAAAACGAGCAAATACACAGCGCGGTGATGGAGAGTGAAGTACCCATGTGTGTATCCATCTAGCTGCACCATTATACCATTATGGGTGATTTACAGCCGATACCCCTCTCCCAAGCGCGCGCGCGCGCACACACTACCCAGGCAAGCAGGAGAGCAAATTTCGATAATGTCCTTTTAATGATGTCACATTTTGATCTGTACAAATCTGTTGCTCCATGCCATGCCAGCAGTGTTTCATATCAGGTTATTGCGTTCTCCTCAGAGAGGGTCCTGGACTGTGGAGCGATGTTATAAAAAAAAAAAAAGCTAATTGTGTCCTGGTTTGAATGGCACTTTTTGCTCAGCCAAAAAGCGCCAGCCTGGTTAATTTATCTGTATTGTTTCTTGCATAATATGACTTCATACACTGGCTTACAACATAAAGAGCTACATTTATAAGGACATTCTGCTCCGGACGTGGATATTTCTTTCCACGCTTTGAAAGTTCACTATTTAGAAAAGGAGAGGAAAAAACAACAGAAAATGGATCAATTCAAGATTGGTTTATAAAGATAAAGCATTGGTTATTTCTAAAATACTGTGACCGTGGCTTTATCCTATGAATGGAAGTTTAGTGAAGTCCATGACTCTGAGGCCAAATTATACTCCTGCCTCAAAAAATGATTTATCTACAGTTAAATGCATTGCAAACTCACTATCTTCAACAGGATATAGGCATATTTATACGATATCAATATAAAGCGAGGCCACTAATATGTAAATATTTTTCTTTGCAATGCCTAATGATAAGATGCACACGAAAAGTACTGGAATTGAACCCCAAAACGGAAACAGAACAGTCATGACTCGGCATGGGCATATATGTTTGCACAGTAACACCGTGTCCCTGCCAGTAAGCTTTGACCAAAACTTGGAGCGGTGTGGTGCTTTATAACCAAAAGTGGTTCTCGATTGAATTATGGCCTCGTGTGCAGGAAGGATCTTGTACCACAATTATTTTTTTTTTATATAAAATGTCTAATGAACTAAAGTTTGGAGTCCCACCAGAGAGTCTGTTTCTAAACATGCGCTGGACGCCTCCAATACACAAAATCGCTGCCGTCCTTATTCCAGTGGGACTGGAAGTGTACTGGGTTTTGTTAGCTCCAATAGACAATTCACCATGCAGTCTGCCTAATGAATCACCGTGTGCAGCAGAAGAAAAGTGTCGCTTATCACCCTATGATGAAATGTAAACAGGCGATCATCGATTCCTATTGCTGCTGGGGGTGGGGGGTGGGGGGGGGTGAATCTCCGCGTGAATCTACACACCCGGATGGAAGTGGCTCTCACAGGCCACATAATGCGACACATGCATACAAATAACACCTTGCGCTCCCACCTTGGACTGTACTTTTGGCACAAAACCGATTAGATTTGGCACATTTTTACGCGGCGTTTTCGCATTTTGGACTCAGAGTTTAGGGTCTCATAGTAGCCTGTCTGTGGACTATAGGAAATAGAAAGATGTAAAGGGAAGAAAAAGGAGTATACAGGTGTTGCTGTCCCTCAGTGCTTCTCAGGAGACTTTAATGGGTGCAAACAGCAAAACGAGGAACATTTTATTCTAACTGTAAAGATACTGTTTTGGGCATGTTTTCAATTATATGTAGCCTAACAAAGAGTAGATGGTGGTTCAACAGGACAACATGTAGCTACAATGTTGGCAATGTAATCATACCATATCAAAACTCCCCAATCAATTACTCCTTTATTCCAAACATCTCAGCCACATAATAAGCCTGACCTTTGCTGAACTCTCTGAAATAAATCCCCCATGAGCAGCACTACAGTAATGTAAACTTGAACCGCAGAGCATTTGTTCTGGCCCCCAAGGGACCACCATGAGGAGCTGGACCGTTGCTCAACCGCTCCGTTTTGTTTGATGGGAACACTTCCCAGATCTAAATAGGCCCTAATAAATTTCACTTGTAGTTGATGTTGTGAAGCTCCACACAGGCCACATTAAGTCTGAAAAGTTTTGAGGTTGAATAGCATTTGGCACAAATCCATGAGTGAAATTTAACTAGGCTATAATATATAGGATTTTAAGTCGTCCAGGTAGGCTTAAAGGTAAGCCAAAAGAAACAGGTCTGAATAGAGGACAGAGGTCTGCAGAGGGCCAGGACTAATTCAAATGGGTTGCTTTGAGGTATTCCAACTATTTTCATTTGTTTCTGTTAAGTCACTTAGGTCTCAGCTCCAAACACACTTGAAAAAATAGACGGCTCAGCCAGCTACAGCAGCAGACACTTACACATTCCTTACTGTACATGATCTGGAGAGTCACACTTTCCCTCCACAGGAGCGCTGATGTAGTTCTACCTCATCAGTGGCAACTGACTAATGGCCATCTGAGAAACAACCAACCCAGCAAATAAATCAAGGAATCATTTGGTGCAAGTGACCACAACAACCCCCAACAAAATATGATGATGATCATATTGACTAACATTTAGTTTGCATCTTGCAGAACTTCTTAAATTATCAAATAAACTTAATAGGTTGAGTGGTACAACCAAGAAAACCAAACTATGTGGAAGTCACTTCAGAATATAGCTCTAGTTACTCATATCTGTCTAGTTAAGTCAACAATTAACAAAAGCTTTGTAACTTTCATGGTAAATATTTCACTCAGCCTATACTTTTTAATCAATAATAAAAAAAAGGAAATTCCAAAAAGATTACATTAACAAAGGAAAAGTATATGCTGCTAATAGACCATCCTTCATTCTCTCTCTTTTTTTACTTTAATAGGCTCATATATATGTAGCCTTGCTTGTCAGTTTTATTTTGTAAATCCGGTGCTGTGAAAGTTTCGGTACAAAATGTTTCAGACGCAGGGTCGTTACCATTCAGTTAATTAATTGATAGGGGCGTCAATTTCCCTTTCCATCACCAACCCACCCCCACTCATCATCTTTCCCCCTCCTCCCGGCCGGTGGCTGCTTCAAGCTGTCAGGGAAGCAGGCTATAAAACAGAAAGGGACGGGACTCTGAGGAGGCTGCTGGTACCAGGGAAAGAAATACAGTACAGTCGTCTATGTCCTGTCTTCAGAAAACCTCTGAGTGATTGAATCTCGCATGATTCTTAAAGACGGGACTTTCAAACTACTAACAACGGACACTTGGATGTGAGGAGCAAACTTACATTTTTGTCAGGGTGTGTAATTTGCCGCTTCAAGTCGACTGTGGCCTCATAAAGTAGGCCTGCTCGATATCGGAGGTTTGAGGGAAATATTTTGTGGAGAGACAGACAGAGAGGGAGGATTGGGATGCTGGTTCCCCGCGCGCTCCGCTCCTTGCTGTGCGTACTGAGCTGCGCGTGGCTGCACACCGGAGCGGCCTCACGGCTCAAGACTCCCGCTCTGCCCATCCAGTCAGAGAGAGAACCGCTGCCCTCCAAAGGCGTGTCAGGTAAGAAAACCACCACATTTATTTTGAAGTTCTTACAACTTTGTTTCCCGCAGTTCTAATCGTTTTATTTCAGACTATATACAGAAGCATTGTGCAAGGTAGGCTAGTACATAGAAGGGAACAAGACAGCAGCAAAAATACGTCAAAATTTTAATGTGACCACTTCTGGGCATGTTAACTATATATGACTGTAAAGTATTTAATGAATTTAGACGAGGCAGTCGTCAATTCGTCTAACACCTAATACAACAAGCGGCATTTTATTTAACAACAACGTTTAGCTTCCAAATTAGTCAGCCTTCTTTTCCATTATTTTTTTTTTGACCCAACACACGCCAGAAGGGGCAGCAGCGAGCACAAAGCAACAAATCAAAAGTCCATATTTTTTTTAAAAGAAGACTGTAATTTGATATCACAATTATGCCGAATTGCAGTCAAGAGCACCGTTACTGTCACAAGATGTTGCGTAAGTATGACGTGTACCTATGTTTTTCTGAAAAAAAAAAAAGCAACATAACTTTAAATTGCCAGATGTTCCATTGAAGTTTGGGGGGCTTGCGCGTAACGGTGCCAGGTTACGACCTGAGTTCGGCAGCCTGTAAGCTGCGCGTGAAGGTGAAGTGGCAGCCCGACTAGCTTTTAAAAAGATTAGCACATAACGTTAAGTTTAAAGCTGAGTTAAAGTAACTGTCCTCCAAACTTCTCCCACTGTAATGGCAAACACAGCCTACACAGTTTTCGTGAACGTCCATGTTTTCCTTGAAATATTCCTCAGTGCCTGGGCTGCTTCATGTGTAAACTAGCAACAAACATCTGAGTCATAACCGCAGTGAATGCCATTTGATTCATGTGTGAAAGCCCCTGCGTACAAAGCCCATTGCGGTTTTTCTAAGGTAACTACTCTGGAGTTCAAAACTGTGGGAACTCCGCGATAACCACCGACTTAACGTGTAATTCAGTGTTGGAAACTGTAATCAATCGACTTTCCATTACAAGCATTGGCTCCTCTGAGATGATTTATTTCAGCAGAGGCAGAAGTGGCAGGCAAAGCGAGCGGCTCAGTTTGGCTCCCTTTAACTGGACTGGACTGTTTAAAGTGTGTTGTCACTTTAATGAAAGAATAATGCGAACCAGGTTGGTGGCAGTGAGCAAGGCAAGCCATCTAGCTCCAGTGAAGTTGGCGAGGGGTGAGGTGTGTGTGTGTGTGTGTGTGTGTGTGTGTGTGTGTGTGTGTGTAGCTACACTCAGACAAGAGAGCTCACCACACACATTGCTCACAGGCAGTTATCCTAACCCAGAATCACTATAATATTCCTGTAGTAACACAGCGTGACTAACACTCAATTGTGTTTTTAGTATGGTAATAATAACACTAAAAGCTATTTTTATCTCCTGTAACATCAATATGCACTGCAGTCCCTATATATTAGAACAGTGGTGTGTTTTTTATAGTTATGGCTCCACTCCAATTTCAAGTGAAGCAATGATTATAATGTGATGTCTTTCAGCTTTGAGAGTGTTGTGAGGGTGTTCACTGTTCACATACACACTGGGTAAGGAATTGTAGTGCTCCTTATCTGTGGGGGTATTGTCAAAATCCACATAGTCATTGTTTAATTTCAGTTATTACATGGTGAAGTACAAGGCCAAATCTTTTTAATATGTATGTATACATAGTGTGTTTTAGGATTAGTTTATTGTAGGCTGGATGCACTTTATGGTATTTCTTACCTCATATTGCTTACTTTGCATACTGTCACGCAGCATTTACAGCCTTTTATTTTGCCTTTTCCATACAATCTTTTTTTTTTTTTTTAACAAGGTTTTATTCTGTAAAGTTCTGGGAATCTGATAATCTGTCTGTGGAAAATTAAATGTCTCCCACGCCTGCTCATGGATCATTTAGATGAAACAGCATGCAAGGTTGAGTCCCAAAACTCATGAGGCATCCAGAGAGTTTCACTTGTCTCCAACATGCCTGGGCAATGAGCTATTCAACATGTATTTGTTCCTAAATCTGACAACGGGTATAATGGCTCAGTCTGCAAAGTTTGTCACCATACGTGTCTGACACTTAATACAAGCCTCGCAGATGCACTTTTTCTTACTTTTAAATATCAAGAACTTTATGAAAGTCAGATCATATCTTAAAACGCCTCAACTAAATTATTTCTGCGCTCGTCATAATTACTCCTTGCAAAGTTAAAAAGGACAAACCTCATATAGAAACATATCATTTCACCTGGTTTCAACACTGCCCCTGTTTTGGAAAAAGACATGTGATCACACCAGCTTTGATCTTAAAGACACCCGTGTATAATCAGCAGTGTTTGTGTTACAGGATGCTCATTCGGTGGTCAATTCTATTCCCTGGAGGACACGTGGCACCCGGATCTGGGGGAGCCCTTCGGCGTCATGCACTGTGTCCAGTGTGACTGCGAACCTGTAAGTTTTGTCTCAGTGTGACCTCTCTAGATACATGTTTGTCTCACTCAGTATCTGTGCAGCAGAGGGCTGAACAAGCTCTAACTCCAGATGAATTTGTAATCAACTGTGTCCCCAGAAAGGCAGAGTTATTTACTGTGTGTTTTCAGATGGGATTTCGTGAGCGACTGATGTGTCTGTTTCTCTGCTGTTTCTCTGGCAGCAAAAGAGCCGTCGTGGCAAGGTGTTTGGGAAAGTAAACTGTAAGAACATCAAGAAGGACTGCCCAGCTCTGGACTGTGACAATCCTGTGCTACAGCCGGGGCAGTGCTGTAAAACCTGCCCTAAAGGTAATCATCTGCTGACCCAATCTCATCACATCGTTCTTTGTTTTGGTTCGTGCAAGGCTTTTGTTTTATTTTTATTTTTTTTTTACTTGTGATCCAAATTATAGCTATAGTCAGTTGAGAAAACAAGCAAGCACGGCTTAAATTGCTGCAAAAACCTTATGGGGAAAAAATGCAATGAGCTGTCAGTTCCTCCTCTTTCTGACACAGACAGCTTCCTTTCCACTGTGTTGTTTATTCTTTGTTTGAGTCATACCCCTCTCTTTCTTCTTCGTTTCCCTCCCTCTCTATCTCCATCCCTGTTCCCAGCCACCCCCTCCTCGGTTAACTTGTTAGTCTCCAGAACAGATGTTAGATACAATGAGCAGGTCAATTGATTTTCCATTCAGCCGCATCAAATGGACATTTTCTCTAACCAGCCACAACCGAAAGTACTACCCGTCTATTTAGCCCCAGTCACACATTGCCACTTACCTTGTCTACACACTGCTGTGCACACAATTCCACCTTATTAGAGAATTAGAGCTCCCCTGCATATGCTCACACACACACACACACACACACACACACACACACACAGGGTGGTTCTTCATGCTGCGCTGTTATTCAGCAGATTGGGTGTTTTTCAACCCTGTGTGTCTGGTAATGGAATGGAAAGTAAAGGTAAAGCGTCAGTGTGTGGACAACACTGTGCTGTGTGTGTTTGTGTGTGTGTGTGTGTGTGTAAGTTGTGGTCAAGTTTTAAGGAAAAGGTTGAGTGTGTTTGTCTTAGCATTGGCACCAAAGCAGCTAGTATGTTTGTTTAAGTGATGGAAAATGGTGAGTGTGCGTGTGTGTTTTTTTTTATATGTGTGTGAAATGACTGGTGCACCTGAGGATACAGTATTGCTAAGTAGGGAGAAGTGAGAGTGACACTACCCAGAAGCCCTCGAGCATGCCCAGTGGAGCAGAGGAGTGACTGAGTGGGAGAGGAATGATGAGATTTGAGATTTGTGGGTGGTGTGTGTGTGTGTGTGTGTGTGTGTGTGTGTGTGTGTGTGTGTGTGTGTGTGTGTGTGTGTGTGTGTGTGTGTGTGTGTGTGTGTGTGTGTGTGTGTGTGTGTGTGAATCAGACACCAAGAAAGAAAGCAGACAGTCCAGTCGAGCTCCTCAGAAATCTGCCTTGGAGAAATAAAGTTTGGATGATTAAGAGCCAAAAACTTTCTTTCTCAAGAGCTTGTCAGTGTGGCTGTATAATGGCTGGCTGAATGAGCACCGCTGCACATGTCACTGTGTGTGTTTGTGTGTGTGTGTGTGTGTGTGCACAGCAGTGAGGTCTACACATTAAATCAAGACACACAGCAGTATGTGTAGAACAGCAGGTCATTGTTGGGATCGCACGCCACTGTCACTCCCAATTCTCCTTAAGCTCTTCAGCTGCAGGAGACTACCCTGGTTAGTTACCCCTGGCCGCGAGAGAGAGGAAGTGAGCAAGACAGAGAGAATGCGCTGTGTCCTTCAGCATTGGGTTGATGTCTGACGTCCTCTTAGTCATGTCCTCCTATGTCTGCTATTTCTTCTGTAGTTTCTACCTGTCCTTCTCCCTGGCTGTGTATGTCCACACTTTTCACACCCTTCATCCATACTCAAGTGAAAAAAAGAGGGGCGATGCATCTGTGCACCAGACTTTGAGAACGATGTGGGTGAATCCCTTTTTGAAATGTTTGGGTTCACTTGGTTTATCTTGCCACATTCTGAAACAGTTTCAGAGGCAGACAAATGTCTGTATTAGAACCAGAATACAACTACTGCTAATAATCTATCAGGAAATTATAAAATAAGGCTCCTGTTAGAACATAATTTGATCACAATAAAAGTGATTTAGGCCAACATTCTAAGACTAATACTATCCATGTATAGAGGCAGACTGTGTACACATCTTTGTACATAACCCTATACACCTCTTCAGTATATATGTCTAACTACTTGTCAGTATTTGTTTTATAAGCTCTCCTACAGGTGGTCAGCAGTTTGTTTTATTAACTTTTAACTGTTGTTTTTTTTTTTCCTTCTACAGGTGAGGATGACAAGAAACAGACAGACTCTGTGCTGGACAGCTTTGAGTACTTCCATGAGAAGGGCAAAGAGAAGGAGGGTGACCTCCACAAATCTTACAACGACAGATCTTACCTGAGCTCTGAGGAGGTGGGCCCCGGGGAGAGCCGCACTGGTGAGTGGGAGCACCCGTAGACAGATGGTCAGACCACCAACACACTGACTTTAAAACAGTGCCTACACAGTGAACCGCAAGTTGTAATATACATTATACATGGCTCAGAGAGCACGTCCATGCAGGACATACACGCATGTAGTGCTGTACAGTAATGGCATGTGTTCTTGTCCTTCTGCAGACTTTGTAGCAGTGTTGACAGGGGTGCAGGACTCGTGGCTGCCCACCTCCAGTGGTGTTGCCAGAGCTCGCTTCTCTCTGACCAGAACTAGCCTGGCCTTCTCCATCACATACCAGAGGTAAGACACACTGACTGTCACAGCTGAAATGTTCACTTCCCTTCTCGTAGCTAAAGGTAGCGCTTTCTTCTTTTTCTCATCAACCTCAGTAGCATTACTGCTCATCCCTTCCCCTTTTCCAGCTCTTCTCCTGTATATCCCACATACACCTGAAGTATTCAGAGTAGCAAATAGAAAAGGCGTGTGCCCATCCTTTCAACTGTATATCAATATCCATCTAGACTGACGTTCCCTTACCTTACAGAATGGGCCGCCCCAGTAAAATAATCTTCCTGGATTCGGATGGAACCACTGCTTTTGAGTACAGAGTTCCCAAGGAACAGTCGGACATGGTAAGACATCACATTCACAGAAATTATTATGTGTGTCTGTGTTTTTCCTGAGAGAGAGAGAGAGAAATTAAGTACCGTATGACAAATGCTCTCACTCCATGACTGTATGCTCAAACTCTGACTTTTCTCCCATAACTCACTCTGGAATAATAAACGATAAACACACTCGCAGACACACACATACATACACGGTGACACTTCCTTTCTGCTTCAGTGCCGCTTTCTAAACATCACAAACTCAGTCTGATTGCAGTAAACATCTGCATAGACTCGCTCGCTCACTCACTCACTCAAAAGGTAACATCAGGGAGAAACCGCCACCAGGTCAGAGGTGTACATGGCTGAGTTGTCCAATATTATCCTGATAAATCAGTAAACTGATATGTTGGTGTAACAGTAGTACCCATGCAAGCATGTCCACATACTCCCCAAGCTCGATCACAACACATCATTTCCTGCCAAGATACACACATCCCCTCATTCCATTTCACATCCAAACACTCTGTTCAGCGAGGCAGGAGCCCCCTAAATACAGGTCCCAGAAATTGGCCTATTATTATTTTTAGATAAATGTCAGTGTCAAGCATCAGAGGACCTTAGAGAAAACACTCCAGCACAAAAAAGAAAGCGGGTGAGGGAGTTTGCTGGAGCAAGACTTTTGGAAAGAATATTTCACATGTTACATCACTGCCTAGCAGGGGGACAGAGATGATCGCTAATTAAAATGGAGATTACCCCTGAACTTGAAGTTATGAGGCGCCGGCACACTGCCACATCCCCCCCCCCACTCTCAGGGAGAAGTAGTGGTTTTATGAAGGTTTGCGGCCCGGGGTTGAGAGTAAAATCACATGGTTTGATGTATTTAGCAGATGTGCGTGTGTTGTCTGTTTGTCTGTGTGCCTATGTGGCTTTTTCACAACTAAGAGATATATGCAAATGTTTGGAGCCCAGTTTGATATCGATGTACTGTTCTATCTTTACTATAACAGTACTGTAGCTTACCTGTCTGTGTGTTTGTGTGTAGATCTGTGGAGTATGGAAGAACCTGGCTAAGCCTCTAATGCGACAGCTGCAGTCTGAGCAGATGCGCATCAGCATTACCACATCGACAAGCAGACGAGAAGAAGTAGCGGGGAAGATCATCAAACACCGGGCGCTGTTTGCTGGTGCGTGGGAGATATTATAGCACTCTGATGGGTCATTATTTTTTTGTAATGTTCCTTTAGACATGTGTATGCCTTGGTCTTTGTGTAGTAGTACGCAATGAACCCAATATTTACAAAGTAGTGGAATTGTATACTTCTCGTGTAATCTTAAAAATCCTTGTGTGGATTAACGTAGCTAAAATGCGCGGGCTTTGTTTACAGATAAGTATTTGTATAGGAGTCTTGTAAGAGAAGGCAGACACTCAATATGGTAATGTGCATGTGTCTTGTGTACAGAGACATTCAGTTCAACCCTGACGTCGGAGGAGGAGAATTCAGGCATGGGAGGCATTGCCTTGTTGACGCTGAGTGACACAGAAAACAACCTCCACTTCATCCTCATCCTTCAAGGCCTCATCAAACACAAAAACAAAGGTGAGAAGCAAGACAGAGAAGGAAGACAGGGTCAGGGAACTAGAGGTTAAACAAAACCACTGAGACAAGGATCCTTTTTTGGGATCATTGTTGCCATTTTAGTCATCAGTTTCTACTTGTCTTATGGCAGACATTAATGAGGAAACTGTCTCTTTCTCCTCAGAGCCCCTTTTGGTGCCCCTCCGAGTCCAGCTTGTGTACCGCCAACACATCCTGAGAGAGATCCGAGCCAACATCACCTCTCACGTGAGTGATAACACACATTAACGTGGTCTACAGTTCAGCGTTGGCTGAATATTTTGCACCAAATCTTAAAAACAACTTGTGATTTGGAAAACAATGCATCAAGTCCAATATTCAGAATGAAATAGGTGAGCGGTTTTAGGGAAAAGTGTTGAATTATTGGGGGCTGAAGGAGGAGCAGTGTTTTTAGGAACATATGACACAGCAACACAGTCCTGGTCCCCCCCGCCCCCTCCGCTCGGAGACGGATGTGGTGTGGTCACCACATCCTAGTGCTTTTGTCGCCACCACTCTGATCACAGCTAACCACCCTGAGACATGACAAGAAAAATAGATGGAGAGGAAGAGTTAGGGGGAAACAAGAGACCAGAGAAAGTGTGTGAGAGGAGCTTTTGCAGGAGACAGATGTGAGCAAGGGATGATAGACACAGAGGAGGCTGGGGGGGGCTGGGGAGGTGGAGAGGATGGACTACACACTCCTCACACATGTCAGTGGTTAGTGGTCTGCGGGCTGAGATGGATGGAGCGAGGAAGGAGGGAGGAGGAGTGATGAAAGGCGGGTCTGTTTTGAATTCTGCCAGGAATTGCGCGAAGGGCCGATGCGCTTCTTTCGAGCCTAGCGCTGAGAGAGACTGTCCGTGAAAATATGTTTGGGCTCAGCAAATGCCACATGACCCCACGAAGTGTCCTCGAGCTAGATGCTGAAACCCAACCCGCTGACTCATTTTGAGTCTAGCTGAGTAAGAGAGGCACATAAACACCATAGGGTACATCCTTTTTAGCTGAACAGGATTCTTGCCTTTATTTTTTTGCCTCTAAATACACACACAGACACGCAAACACACCTGATTTTTAAATGTGTGAAGTCACTTTTTAATGGGCCAGTACTGACAGTTTTATTGCCTGATTTACACAAGACACCCAATCTACCCTTTTGCACATTACGTTCCCTCAATATTCTATTCATTCAGTTTCCCTAATATACTGTAAGTCACCTTCCCTCTGTCCGGCACCTTCGCTGTTCCCACTGTGTTTTGGCTCCTCGCTGTGTGGATTTATGGTACATGTATATTTATATTGAACTGAGGCCCTGAGGTCATAAAAGTAACATTTCTTCAACACGCTCATACATCTGTCCTATTAATCTAACATTTCTCAACGTCCTGACCAACTCCCCCCGTCGTCCTGGAGTCCAATCTGCCTGCTTGAAATTAAACTTCACTCCGAATGAAACATGTTAAGGCAAAGCAGGCCATATTTTTTGCCTGGGGTTTAAGTGTGAGTGGGGTGATTTAAAATCATGCGCTTTTAAGTAATGTTTGTGTCTTTAATGGTTTCTAACTTTATGATTACTGGATTAAGGAGGGTTTTTATTTTACTGCCTTAGGATCTGCTTTGCTCTGTGTGCTCATCTCATCTTTGTAAAGTATAAACTGAAAGGGATAAGTTCATTTTAGTTGGAAACATGTCGCCACTCTGTCTTTTGTCTAAGTAAGTTAAGGGTTTGGTTACTCCGGTAACATATCAGTGTTGTACTAACATCATGTCAACAAGATCTGCATAATATGACATTTTTATTCCTGGTATTGACACAGCATTTGTTTACATTGGAATATGGTTTGATATTTATCTACTCGTTGACCGCATTTTGCAACTCAAGCAAACTGTTTCAATCTGTGCAGGATCCAGACTTTGCGGAGGTGCTGACAGACCTGAATAGCCGCGAGCTGTTCTGGTTATCTCGTGGTCAACTGGAGATCGCCGTGGCGACAGAGGGTCAGGATCCCCGACAAATCTCTGGCTTCATCACAGGCAGGAAATCTTGTGACAGTAAGTGTCCCCGGAATCATACACCGTTACACAGGGGAAATCAACGCTTCCTTTTTTTATTTCATGTCTCCCTTCACATTATTCCAGCGGGGTGGCAACAAACTCGGCAGATTCAACACACAGATGTTGTAAGAATGTGTTTTTGTGTTCTAGTTAGTTTGTGCTCGTCCATCTGTGTCTGTTTTTGTCATTCTCCTCTATAAATACTTGTTCTCTTTATTTCTGTCTCCATCCTTTCAAGTCTTATCGCTGGGGGGAAACCATGTTTATAGACCTTCTGTTTGACTTAGTGGCCCACCAAGACTGTATATGCATGTCTATCTGTGTGTATTTGTATGTATGTGTGTGAGAGACACAAAGAAAGGGAGACACACAACTTTCAGGAATGTTGTGGACGCCCCAGTCGCCTGAAACCATTAAAGCACGCACACGTGGTCTTTTCACGGGACGCACAATTGAACATGAGCATCGAACATCAAGGTGCCCAGCACTTTGGAACACTTACATTGTCTTCATGCACAAAGTCATGCACACAGGCAGACACAAATATGCATAAAGACGTATATTTAGTCCAAGTTTTACACACCGACACACAGTGGTGCTGCCAAGGTCACAGTCTGCTGGACCTGACTCTGCACGCTGGTGTTCCAGTGCTGTGATTAACAGCTTGACGTTATGTGTGAAGAATTCAAACCCAACACACTCCTCTCCCTCACTCTCTTTCTCCTGCTTCTATTTCCCGCTCTCCTTCTCTCCGTCTCTCAGTCTCTCCCTTCGTGACTCAATCCCGTCATTCGGCTGTCCTCTTTGTGTGTCTGTCTTTCATTCCTTCTCGCTGGCTTTTTTTCTGTCTCCGTGTCATTTTCGAACTTGTTCTCCACACTTTTCTCGTCCCCCTCTGTTACTCATTCCCTCCTGTTCTCTCAGCTTAACCTTTTTAAGCCTGCTGCATTCAACCAGCGTTACCTCACCCTAAGGCTTAACCTTGGGTGGGTATTGCGTGTGCGCCAGACAGTGCGACAACATGTATGTTTCTGGCCGAAGGTCTCGCACACAATTACAAGTGCAGACACGCCTCCTGATTAGTGGTTCAATTAGATCTGTCCTCTCAATGACTCTAGCAGGGATGAAATTATGGATATGTGGCTTCTATGTGTGTGCGGTTTCAGAACGTGAGGGAATGTAATGTACCCCTCTTTCTCTCCCTCCTTCCACCAACCAGCAAATTCTAACATGACAGAAATCATTGCCTCATCTCGCATGCTGTCAGGCTCTACTATGGTTTAAGGGAGGGATACCCAGAGGGGAAAAGTGATGGTTTTAGATAAGAAACTTGAGCAGGAATGTGCACAAATGTGGATTTTTGACATAAGTCTGTCTTTGTCTGGCGCAGCTATTCAGAGTGTCATGTCCAGCGGTGATGCGTTGACCCCGGGGAAGACAGGAGGAATGGGATCTGCTATCTTCCACCTCCATAATAATGGCACACTGGACTACCAGGTATGGATTTGGCCACTACGAGGAAGATTCTTTTTTTTATGATTACACATAACTTAATATAATAATAATCTGGGGATATAATACATAACAAAAAATGTTAGATTGTAACATTCTTATATGTTGTTGATATGGTTGATTATAGTAAAACACCAAATCTGGCACTTTTTTGCAAAACTCACCAGTCTTACTCAAATGAGATTAATGGTTTCTTCTCCACAACAACAGTTTCTACTTAACTGACCAAGTGAAGTAACAATAAGCAAAACATGTTTTGGCGTGGAATGGGACTTAAACCGTTTCGCCCTGCTCCCCTTCCTCCAGATTCAGGTCGCAGGTCTCACCAGTGACTTTGTTGGCCTCACTATTGAGTTGAAGCCGCGGCGACGAAACAAGCGCTTTGTGCTGTATGACCTGACGCCGGAGTACAACAAGGCCACAGGCCAGGCGCAGGGCAGCTGGAGTCGCCTGGAGGCTCGTCACATCCACATGCTGCTGCAGAACGAGCTGTTCATCAACGTGGCCACGGCACACAGCCAGGAGGGGGAGCTGAGGGGGCAGATTAAGGCCCTGCCCTACAGTGGCCTGGAGGCACCCAGACATGGTACGGATCAGTGGAAGCAGAGGAGGGAGAAGGGGGGGTGTGGCAGTGGTGATGCGGGGGTCATAAAATTCTTAATACATGAAAATACATGGTATTGCTTTCTAAATCACAAGCCCCAGACAAACGCTTTACTGAAGCATTTTCCCTTCTTTCAGATCTGCCCACTCCTCTGGCCGGCCACTTTGTGTCTCCACCAGTAAGAACCGGTGCCGCCGGCCACGCCTGGGTGTCAGTGGACAAACAATGTCACCTGCATTATGAGATTGTTGTTGCGGGCCTCAGCAAGGCCGACGACCTCATGGTGAGCGCCCACCTCCACGGACTGGCTGAGATTGGAGAAATAGATGAGAGCAGCACCCCTCACAAGAGGCTGCTGACTGGCTTCTACGGCTCACAGGTACATCAGTGGATACACGCGTGCAAATGAACGCACATACGTGCACACACAGAACAAAATACACACTCACACAGAAACACACTCAACCACGCTCTCCTCTCCTCTCCTCTCCTCTCCTCTCCTCTCCTCTCCTCTCCTCTCCTCTCCTGCAGGCTCAGGGAGTGTTAAAGGATATTAGTGTTGAATTACTGCAACACCTGGACCAAGGAACTGCCTTCATCCAGGTCGCCACCAAGATGAACCCTCGAGGAGAAATACGAGGATGGGTATGTAACGTAAAGCTTCAACTTTACATTAACTTTAAATTAATTTGTAAAAAAACCCACAATGGTCAAGTTGATTAGATGATATAAAGAAGAAGAACAGTGAGTAGTAGAGTTCTTGGGGCCTCCTTTGCCCATCTGAGTGTTTATGCGTCTGTGTGATTGCTCACTTAGTGCTCACTAGCTCACACAAACACACTCTTTCACAGGCAGGTGCTGTCTGCCTGGAGGGACTTTATTGCAAAGTAAACATTTTATTGAGGTTCAGAAACACACAAACGCAGGCCACAATTGCCCACAAACCTATTCGCAGCTTCACAGGTGGAGTGGTTGATGAGTTTGGCTGCCAGGTACTTACAATGAAAGTGATGACAAACACACACACACACACAAACAGCAGGGTCCAGCTGTTTAATAGCAAACAGGTCCAACACATAAACAGTCATCTGCTTGGGAGCAGAAAAACACTTAATTTAGGAACAATTAACAAGTCAGCTTGACACCAGCCCTGAGTCAGGTGTGGCCAACAAATCTCTGACCTAACATGCTTTCCCTTTTGTCTTTTCTGCCTCTCTTTCATTTCCCCTCCTTTTATCTCGACACATTTCACCCACCTCTAAATCTGCCTCCTTTGTGCTGCATTCTTCTTCTGCTTTCATGCACCCCCACCTCCCTCTATCTTTTCTTTTCGTTTCTTCTCTTCAGGTCCATGTGCCAAACCAGTGTGAGTTTGGGACCACGGGGGAGGTGGAACAGGCTGAGTTTGACGACCTCTTTGTGAAGGACCCCGAGGAGCTGAAGAAAGACCCCCATACCTGCTTCTTTGAGAACCAACACCACGCTCACGGCTCCCGCTGGACTCCAAACTATGACAAGTGTTTCTCCTGCAGCTGCCAGGTACAGACAGAAACACAGAGGCAGCAATTAAATGTCTTTGTTAAAATACGTCATTGATGTTTTAATTATCCAGGAGGCATGTTTTGGCACTAAAATGTTAAAGCATTGAAGCTGGGAAATAAATTGGTTTGCAGACTTTGGGAAGTGCATGTAAGGACTGAATGTGTTTTATCATCTTGTGTCACAAATAAAACGTGCTCCTCGTCATCTTTCTGCATTTTGTCTGTAGAAGCGGACTGTGATCTGTGATCCAGTCATCTGTCCGGTGTTGACCTGCTCCCGAACCATTCAGCCAGAGGACAAGTGCTGCCCGATTTGTGACGGTGAGACAGACAGATTTTGGTTGTAGATCAGATAAATAAATGCATGCAACATTGTGTTTAATAGTGGTTATGCCGCTTTGAGTCCCCGGTTGTGTGAGCAGATTGTTTTCTTTGCTTCCCCACATAAATCATGAAGGTCATCATAAAGAAAACTAATTCTGTTTTTATTTCCCCATTTCCTTTTTCCTGTTCAGAGAGGAAGGAGCCCAAGGACATGAAAGCTCCAGAGAGGGTGGATGAACATCCTGAGGGTAGGTTCTACCTCTTCTGTCTCCAACTTAGCTTCTTTCAAACTACTTTCCTTTATTTGATTTTTCTCTGAAGGCCTTTTCTCTTGTATTGTGTCTTTCTCTTTCCACATGTACTGTAAGTGAACTCGTTCAGGCGTTTTCTTGCTGACTGTCCTCAGTAAACCTTTTTCTCTTTCCTCTCTCTCAGGTTGTTACTTTGAAGGAGACCAGAAGATGCATGCTCCAGGAACCACATGGCATCCCTTTGTACCTCCCTTTGGCTACATAAAATGTGCTGTCTGCACTTGCAAGGTAAATACACATCAATGAACCCACTCACATCTGACTGGATTTACTCTCCAAAATCCCTTAATGGATCATTTATCTTGTATTAGACCCCAAAGAAGCTGAGGCATAAATACATTTCTCATCAGTTCAACCTTGGAGAATGTTCAGGCTTTTCAACAATTTATGTGGAAAAAAAGGCAATCAGTCAACTGCATGTCGTGCTGGGAAGACAGACCGGCTGCTAATGCTACATTTTGTCCGCAGGGATCTTCCGGGGAAGTGCACTGCGAGAAGGTGACGTGTCCGGTGTTGACCTGCAGTCATCCCGTAAGACGTAATCCCTCTGACTGCTGTAAGGAGTGTCCGGAGGAGGAGAGGACTCCGGCAGGCGCGGAGCAAAGCGACATGATGCAAGCAGACGGCCCGAGGCACTGCAAATTTGGCAAAAACTATTACCAGAACAGTGACAACTGGCATCCTTGGGTACCGCTGGTGGGGGAGATGAAATGCATCAACTGCTGGTGTGATGTAAGTATTGTGACTGCAAAGAAATACCACCCAAAGGAAAATATTGTTACTTTGCTGAAATTGTACAGAAATATAAGGAAAGTTAGTGGTTCTGAAAATGACTTGAAGGTAGCTCATTAAAATTGATGAATTCAACTTAGTTAATATTTGGAGTAGTATGTTCAAAGAATGGTTTCATTGCAGTACTAAATTGGTGAATCACAGTTCACAGACAGTTCAAACTAAATTCATTTAACAAAATAAAGTGCTCTGATAATGATGATCTAATACCAGTACTTTATGAAATGTGTTGCACTTTTGTATCTAATTAAAATTCAAAGCTGCTCTAATCAATAGTTTTATATGATAAATGAGCCAAATGACAATGTGTGACTTGAAAGGTTTTGCTTGTAATGGCAAACCCAAAGAATTATCAGCCGACTCTACATTTCCTCGCAGCTCCGCGGAGCGTTTTAGTGTTTCAGCTCGCTGTTTTGGTTTTACAGTCTGCAATTTTACTGTTCTGATTCACTGACACACTCTCATGGACCGTTTCCAGATGCTGCAGTCAGTTTCTCACAGGGAAAAAGCTCTAAAATCCTACTTTAGTCTAGCTGCTCACCAACAAACTGCAGTCTGTTAGCAACTAGCGGTGAAGAAAGTGGAGCATTTAGCAGCTAAAGAGCTCGGAGGAGTTGGAGACCCAAAAAAAAATGAGAGTAAACTAAAATAAGAGTGAATATTGGACTAAAATGTATTAAGTGACCAGAATACGTATGCAGTCTAACAAAGCCTCTGTTTTGTGAGACTCTGCAAAACAAAAGTCTGTGCTCCCTCCCATCCTGACATTCCCGTCATGGTGGTGGGAGCTTTGTGATCTGGCATTAGGATGCGTTGAGTATCTATGTCCTTTCATACCTCCTTGACTCTCTTTCACGTGTAGCACTGCATTTTGCCTTTTTTTCACCAACCCTCCATGTTCCTCTCTTTTTCTCCACAGCATGGTGTGACCAAGTGTCAGAGGAAGCAATGTCCAGTACTGAGCTGCTCCAACATCACCCGCAAAGAGGGCTCGTGCTGTCCTGAATGCCTCGGTGAGTAGTGAAGACACAGCAGGGACTAGACTGCTATATCTGAACATAACGTTCTTTACCTCCATGACAGATACCGCTGCCTGGCCAGAAACACGTGCATGAAATCTCATTTATACAGTGATTGAAAAAGTTGCCTTCAGGAGCCGCTCACCTGATTAAAAAAATGCATGTGTTTTGCTTACTTACGATGACTGAAATGCTGCTTGACTGTTTTCTCCACCCTGTTAATATCAAACCTCGAGCCACATTAGTCAGCCGTAATACAAAGATCCTGCTACTTGGGTCCTAAATAGGTGTTTCTGTTCTCCATAGATTCCAAAGAGGAAGACGACCTGATGATGAAAGCTCCAGACAAAAGCCGGACCTGGAGGCACTGACCTGTTGGGACCCACCCAAACAACACCAGACCCTCCTCTAGCCGATTAACCCATCCCCTCCCTGATGGACCCAAAACCCAGAGCTGCACACTGGGCCTCCCCACCTCCTCACCTCACACCCACCCTGTTCAGCTTCAGGATTGTAATAAACGGAGAAGAGCAGAGACGAAGGAATTATACAGTGGAAACAGAAATTTTCCAAAGACTCGATAAGTGACGGGATGAAGCTATGAAGAAGCTCAACCAGACTTTACAAACCTGCTGCCTTCCGCTACCTGGCTTCCATTCTTGCTGGAATTTCTTTTTTGCTCAGTCTTTCAAAACCGCTCAACAGGACAAAATGTATATATGTAGAAACACCGTAGCACAGCTGTTCAATGGGATCCTTTTGCTGCTGATCCAGCTTTGTTTTGAGTGGCAAGCTTTGGTGAGCTTGTGCACGTTTTAGTTCATTGACAGGGCTTCTTTTTGAAGTACAGCCATTGTACTCTCACTGGAAAGACAGGGAAGTGTTGCTTAAATCTGCGTGAATGTGAATACAAATGTGAATGTGTGTGAGTGTGGTTGTGTTTTTGTTGTTGTTTTGTTTTGTTTTATTTTTTACCAGTAAAGAATCCGACTAATCAGCAATACAGAAGCGCAGTAAACTTCCTGGGTGGCAAGACAGGGTTAAAACACTGTTAAAAGAACAAAGTGAAAACCTGGAAAAAAGTCTTGTTCCTCATCTCCTGCCAGTCTGCAACTTGCATTTGTTGTAAGATTGTGTTTCCAGTCAAAATCCACCATGTAGGCGTCCGAATTGATCTGTTTCACCAGGAGAGAAGCTCAGAATGGCTCGGCGGGGTTGTTATTTGAGCGTAACACTTCAACAGACACGAGCGTAGCCTTCCTCTCCTCTTGATCTCATTGCTTCTCTGCTTTGGTTGTTCCTATTTCTGTTTCAAATTAAGTAATATTTTATAAATTTTTCTACCATTGTTGTTCATGAAGATGAAGCTGGTTTGTATTTTGTATTTATTGAATGGTGTGGAGACAAAATAAAGAAGATGTTTGTTGGTAACTGAGAGAATGCCTGTGGGTTTGTTTTGGACACTGACACTAACCAGCTCCCCCTAATAATCCCTCCCTTGTTCCCATTTTTCATTTGTATCTTCATTTTTCATCTCGAGTCCCTGGGATTTTAGTTTTCCACTGTGTTGCTTTCTTTCTCTCTCTTTCCCTTATGTTTCTTTTTCCTCACAGTTTTTCACATATGGCGCTGGAGGGATGAGAAGCCAGATTGACCCGACTTAATCTTTCGCTTTTTCTTTTTCTCTCGATGCTCTCTATCTGCCTTTTTACACTCTATTGATTCCCTTCATCGTCTTCGACACTTTTCCCCCTTTTTCCATTTGTAATTTTCTCCTCTGTTACTTTCTTTCTATGCTTGTTAAATCGTTTCTCCTCTGAACTCCTCCTTTCTTGTCATTTCATTTCCTGTTGTCTTTTCCCTATTTCTCTCTTTTTAAACGATACTTTCTTTTCTTTCCTTCTTTCCTTTCCTTTTATTTCCTTGCTTGCTTTCCTTCTCTGACAGTCACCACATGTGCTCAGCTGTGTTTTGTCCCCTACATTCCTCCCCGTGTTCACACACACACACACACACACACACACACACACACACACACACACACACACACACACACACACACACACACACACACACACACACACACACACACACACAAGGTGCAGCCAGACTGAAACATAAACACATATTCACAGATGAACACATGTACAAACTGAATCAGGAACACACACATTGCCAAAGGGCAAGCAGAATTCTTTCAAACACACTCACACCTAATACTGCACTCTGCTGGCCAAAACTAATTATTGCATCAAAGGTGCCTCGAACAGCCAGCTGGCTCACGGTGCTTCTGACAGCACCTGTTGACCTCCTGCCTCCTGAGTCACAGAGCTGTGTGTATGTGTGTGTGTGTGTGTGTACACAGTAAAGGCATGTTGGAAAGTCATCATCAGGCCAGCAGGGTGAGGTGAAGTGGGGGATGTCAGAGCCGGATGGTGGAGGTCAAAGGTTAGGTATTCTGAGCTATGGTCTGTGGCAGCCTGTGAAGGAGCATGAGACGTGTACCAGCCTGAGCTCTGCATCTGCAGATGTATGGCTGTGTGTGTGTGTGTGTGTGTGTGTGGCGGACATTACTCATATTGTGGGGACATAAATCTGTTTACAGTCACATTGTGGGGACTCGTCTACCTTAAGTTCCCATTAGGTAAATCATTGAATTTTAGGCTGAAGACTTGGTTCAAGGTTAGGGTAGGTTTAGGTTAAAGCTGGGGTAGGCAATTTATTTGAGAAGCTGTTCTTGATGTATCTGTTGAAATTCTCTTTACATCCCAGTAGCAATCAGTAAAATAAAATGTTCTGACACAAAACTTAAAAACATCCAGCGTCAGAGGCTGTCACATTTCATCCAGTCTGAATGAAACGATTGTGTGTGTGTGTGTGTGTGTGTGTGTGTGAATGATAAGCCAGTCAGTCAGTTATTTGAAGAGTACCACATACAAAAGAAATAGAAAGAAAAAAGTCCAAAAGAATTGATAGAGGCCCAACAACTAACATGAAACACGGAACGAGCCCTCAGCAATTTTCTCTCCGCTCTTGTAAAAAAAAAAAAAATTCCCTCTGAACATTTGACACATGCAAACAGTTTTGTTATGGTTTTCTTTCCATTGTGGCATGCATACAAAATTATTGTTGTTGGGGTTTTTTTACATGCGAGAGATGCAAAAAAATATTTACAGTATATATATCTTAATATATGATGACACAAAAGGCTTGCTGATAAAAACAGGCTGCTCTTTCCATGGCTTCTTCTTGGTCTCTCACTGACACCTCATCAGATATCTATTTGGTCTGTTACTGATATCAAACATTTTACCAGCACCGGGAGTTATTCATCTTATTTATTGCTGTAATAACATTTAAATCAGAGCCACATGTAATGAACTGGACTCTGGTCCTTTTTCTTCTTTGTGGTTAAAGAAAACACTACACTGTTTTTTTAGAATGGATGTCACTCTGTTCATTCTCATTTTGTTTTGTTTTTCTCTTTGTTCTTAGTCTAACTCTTTATTTATTTATTTGCTGATTCAGTTATTGCAGAAGGACAGAAGTTCATAATTACTCTTTGGATCCAAAGCGCCTCATAATTCCCGGCGTTGCCTCAAGGTGATAACAAAACAACAGAAAGTCACTGCGCCCAGCCAAGAAATGGTCCAACTCATGACCCGTTTTGAAACTGAAAAATTTCGCTTCATATTTGGCGTGCAGTCGTGAGTGTGGTATCGAATTTCTCATATAACTCTCAGCAAGAAGGCTCAAAAGCACGTTACTAAACATATTGAACAAATTCTTTTCAGAGCTTTACTTTGATGCCTTGACATGCTGACCTTTAACTGTAAGACCACTTACATGGGTGTGTTCAGTAAAGATCTTCAAAACCACACAGTAAAATGGAAAACAACATTATTATTGGAGGAGGAGGGCTTTGAGGGCTTGGTGACTTGATAGTATCTTTTCCTGTTAGTCAGAAAATTGGAAACCTTAATACATAAAGCTTTCCACTTTGAGTTTCCAGGCTGCACCAACACATGAAATTAAGACAGTCTGCATTTATTGTGCATCATTTACTGTAATGCAAATTTACCAAAACCATGACGTGGCGTATTTGGTATATTTCCAATGCTTGGAGCCTCAAATAAAAGTTCAAATAACCTTCTGTCGGTTGGAATAGAGTTTGTTGACGCAACATGATTTGGTGTCTGACATAGAAGCATGGACTTTGCCAAAGTTTAGTGAATTAATGCCTCCTCAGCTCATTACAGGGGAAATTAGTTTGAATAAATACAGAAAAGTAGACACAGTAAGAATAATGCAGATGGTGTCACGAGAGCAGTCCTTCAGAGGTGAGAGGAGGATGGTTTCAGTGAAAAAATAGAGGGGTGGTTTAGAAGATGAGGGAAATAATGAAGTGAGATGAGGAGGAGGAGGAGGAGAGGATGCTGGCCTGCCGAGTTGGTGTGACCAGGGTTATTTATCTTTATTTATGTTTCACACGGTTGAGAGAAACAAGGGACTGAACTGTGTGTGGTGGTTGGGAGGTGGGGTTGGGGGTGGGGGGGGGGGTGAGAGAGAGAGCGAGAAAGATAAATGAAACACAAATAAATTGCAGCACCTTTAAGTCTTGTAGCCATTTTTTTTTCTTTTTTATATACCGAAGCTGCAACAATAATACATGTCAGCAAAACGAAAACCCAGCACGGTTTGAAATATACTGAGGGCATCGCAACAACAGAGGATACACTGTACGCAGATACATCACACTCACTCACAGACACGCACACGTCCACATTTGTTATGTATTGACAGTAGAGGGATGGTGTGAAAACAGGTGTTCCAGTCATCAGAAGGCACACACACACACACACACACACACACACACACACACACACACACACACACACACAGATTCAAGGATCCAAAGTGTTTATTGTCAGATGTTCAAGTTTGCCTGTACACTGAAATTCATAGTTTGCTGTCCACATCAAATGACTACAATAAAAATAAAATATGTGTATAAATAACAATATGATAAACAGAGATAAAAAATAAGCTTCAAATATAAAAAATGTCTACATCCGATGTAAAAAAGGAATAACACTGTCGTTGTGCAGGCAGACAACTGATGAATTACATACATGTGGAAATTGTGCATGTAGCGGTGTGCAGATGTGCAGTGCAATTAACATGATTTAATTTAGGACTCTGATGGCAGTGGGGAAGAAAGAGTTCATCCTTCTTGCAGTCCAACATTTCACACTCCTATACCTCCGGCCCGAGGGTAGAAGTGTGAACAGTTTGTGTTTGCGGTGAGTAGGTGTCCTTGATGATGGAGGGTAGTTCTGGTGATCTTCTCAGCTGTCTTCACCACTCTCTGCAGGCGGTCCGCAGCAGTAGTGCTGCCGTACCACACAGTGATGCAGCTGGTCAGAATGCTCTCGGCAGTGCACCTGTAGAGCTGCTGAGGATCTTAGGTGACATATTCACACACGCGCACACACACAAACACACACACACACTATCTACGCCTCTGACATTAAAAAAAAACTTGCTGATGTTTCTTTGGATCTGTTTTTTTTTTACAATTTCTTTCAGTTATTCAGTGTTATTTTTATGATCACAGTGTTGGAAGAAGATCATTTACTTAAATAAAAGTCGTAAAACCCACATTCAAATTTTTACTTATGTAACAGTACAAAGGTACTAGCACCAAAATATACCTAAAGTACCAAAAATGAAAGTTCTCATGCAGAATAGACCATTTCAGAATAATGTTTATGACATTATTGGATCAGAGTATCAGTACTGATAGATTACTACATGTGTCACTTTAATGTTGTAGCTGGTAAAGGTGGGGCTCGTTTTAATTACTGTATGGCTGTGTAGCTTAATCTATAATAATACATCATATTTTAGTAGTTGATAGTATTTGTTTTAAAGTGTAAAATGTACCGTGTCTTGTGCTTCACATTAGACACATTTCCCTGAAAAATTCAGAAAGTTCAGTAGGCTACGTTTGAACAATGCCCGGCTTCACTGCATGTGTTTGTAATGACAGACTCACCAGCAGGACGGTGGGACTGGAAGAGGATCCCTTTTTGTCTTATTCATTAGGAAGTTAAAAAAAAAGTTAAACTCTTTTTAAAAAATGATACTGTGCTACTTTGAATGGCATCAAACGCAGTTATTTGGGATTCTCTTAGACACACTACTCAAATGATACTACAGCAGAATGGGAGAGAGGGAAGCTTCATCAATATTTCATCTCTGCTGCCCTCTGCTGCGAACACGGTGAACTGACATTTTACATCACTGTCAAAATGTTGAACCGACCACGTTACACACTCTGTAAAGCATCATAAAATGGTTCTTTAGGCTTGTACAGCAGCCTTTATGGTGTCATAAAGAACCTTTTCAGAACAGCTCTGATGTTCAAACTGCCCTTCAGTCACTGAACTTTCAAACATGCTCCACTGGTGCAGCTGCGGGGGTAAATACCTTGCTCAAGGGCTCTATGGCGGATACTGCTCAAGGAAAAAACAAAACTGCAGTAAGTGCAGATAGTTTCATCCTGGCCTGTTGTCTAACCTTCAGGCTCCTTGGGCATACACACATTTTTTTTTATCATATCAAAAGGAATCTGACTGTAATTTTCTTGGAAATTCTCCTTTTTGTTCAGCCTATGCCTGGGGCAACAAATCACTCTCTGGGGTTAAGGATGAAAGTAAAGAACTTTATGCTTTATACATGGCCAAATATTATATAACAACACTTTGTATTACAGAGAGTTTGCTTTTTGACTTTCTCCCCTTGTAAAACTTGAGGATGAGTTTTATACTTGCAACAACCGCAGCCAAGGTCAAACCTGAAAAAGGTCATTTTGGCAGATCTTCACTGACATTTGAGATTTTACGAGCTTATGTCTCTTTGCTATATAAATGCCATGCGATGTAAAGTTTCTTTTGAAAGGACTTGCAAAGCAAAGCAAGGTGAGTATTTTTGTATGACACCCTTCAACAATGAGGCCATTCAAAGTTCATGAAACATAAAAAACACAGAAAGTAAAAGGAACACAAGACAATATAAAATACATGTGTAAATAAGATTTTTGAACAAAAGTTAAAGAAGATAAAACTTAAGGAAATAGCAGACATTACAGTGCCATTCCAAATTTAATTTAACACAAAGATAAATAGGAATGTTTTAAGCCTTGATTTAAAAGTAAAGGTTTGTTTCAGATATGTGGAGCATAAAAATTAATGGTCTGAGACCTGAATAAGATTTGATCATATTTTATCCCTAAACTTTTCAGTGTTTGCTAAAATCAATTCTTCGACACGTAGGAAACCAATTTAAATATCTGGACTGACGCGGTCCACTTTCCTGGTCCTGGTAAGTTATGTTCTGAGTCAGCTGCAGATGTCTGATCCACTAGAGGACTGGCCAGTGTTAACAGTAATGCAGTTTCATATTGAAAAAAATTAATTATTTTAGCTTACTGTAACTCTTCTGCAGAAGCAGCAGCCATGGGTCATTAACCACAACAAAATATGAGGCCACCCAAATTAGCATGCCCGTAGCGTCTGCTGGGGATGGGAGACAAGCGGTTGGTTAGGTTTTGACTGTGTTTTTTTTGCTGACCTCTGACCTGTGTTGGGGATTTTTTTGTGGTATTTGGAAGCATTTTTTGGGGAACACACAAAGACCAGCACCGATCTGCATAGAAATATTTTCAAAAATGTATTAAGTGAACCAACTGGAACAGTGTATACTGATCCGGTAAATGGTAAAAACTAAAACCCATGTTTGGATTTTTTGAGCACTTGTCTTTGTCACATGCCTGGTTGTACATATACAGCAGTAAAATGTGGTTTTAACTACTCCGACAACTGCAAGTAGCAAAAGTAAAGTAAAAATTTTAAAGCCACATACATGGCAAAGTAATGGAATATCAATATAATAAAATAATATAATATAAAGTTACACACAGGATAGCAGAATATCACAAAAACTGTGAGGTACACAATAAAGTGATTGTAAAAATAAATTATTTAAAAACTTATTTAAAAGAGTTCAGCCAATATGCTGTATGAGTATTTGCAGTTTATAGACAATTTGCAGTGAAGAGGGGCTGAGCTGCAAAAATATGCAGAGTGCAATGTATTATGGTCTATATTGCCTGAGGTAAGAAGCTCCTTCACAGCCTCCTCAGTCTTGGCCATGATGGAGTGGAGATGCTTGCCAGAGGGCAGCCACCGAAACACTTTGTGGTTGGGGTGGTGAATGTCATTAATAATGTGGTTTGACCTGGACCTGCACCGTTCGGTGTAGATGTCCTGGACACAGGACAACGCCGTTGATCCGTGGTTGAATCGCACCTCTTCGCTGACTAAAATGTCTTTGGTGGCCTGGAATAGGGCGGCATCCCTCGCTCCTTCCTGGAAGTTTATCTTGCAGTGAGGCGGCGTAACATTGGCTTTCTTCTGCGAATGGTTCATCCTCCAATCCTCTGATTGGGTATTAGGATGGGTGACACTCGCACTTCAGCCACCAGCCTTGACAAAAAAAGGAAGCCCATCTCATCTCGCATGGGCTCCATCATCCTCCTGCCCTCTGCTGCTGCGATTACCTTGCCATAATAATCACAAATGATGGAGCCCTTGACAAAGGCTTTGGTGGCAGCAACTCCTGTGATCAAAAGAAGGTTGACATTAGTGTGCTCGTCCATTATTTGATTATTGTTATCTCAGTAACTGCTGGATAAATGATCTCCTGCCCACAAACGACCCTTTGTGGGCAGGAGATCCCACAAAGGGTCGTTTGTGGGCGACCCTTCGAATCATGTGTGGATCCCTCTCAACCTGCTCCCACTTGGCTGGTTTCCACTTTGCAACGATGCCCTTAGGATGGGGATGGTTGGCAGTCTATACCTCATGCTTGATGGCCTTTGTGACCTTCTGGACAGATGGGGGCGATTTCATGGTTAAATGCAGACAAACAGCTGGATTGACCTTGACTGGAAGCTGCTGTGAGAGAGAGAATGGTTGAATGTTTTGTGGGGGTACCGCCTGCATGCCAGCAGTCTCCATGACCCTCTGCACCTCTGCCAGCCTCTCCAGGGCCGTGCAGAGACCTTTGGAAGGGCAGGTGCTCAAAGTATAAAAAGGGCACATGGAACAAGGATTTAAATAGGACTCTTCTCATGCTTTTGACATAGAAATATATCGTTATGTATTCCTTGTTGACACACATATACACTGAGGGCTGACATAACTTACAGGGAACAGTTGTTGTTGAGGGGTTGCTGTGGATGCTGCTGCTGCTGCTGCTGCTGCTGCTGTGTTGTTGCTGTACTACTGGAAGTGATCTGCGACTACAGATATTAAAACAACTATAGAATATAGATTAGCTGATTAAACAATTATGAGACCATAAAAAAGATTGTTGAGTGTTTGGGACCGACTCACAGTGACTGAGCTGCTGTAATACTGCAGCCACTACCAGGCTGACTGCTGGGGAGACGCTCACAGAGCTGCACACAAAGAGCTGCAGGTGGAGGAAATAAGATACCAGATTCAAAAAAGTGTGAGAAATAATCTGAGAAGGAAACATTAATGGGGAAAGGATGAGGGAGGCCACGGCAGGGTGAGAGTGAGACAAACAAATCTATAGACGGATGTGTGTGTGTCTGTGTTGCTTGCTGTGTGTCTACAGTATGAAAAACTGTGATAATGATTTTATACATGGCATTGTGAATCTGAGATATATTTAGATTTTTATTGACTATATGTCTAATCATATATCTAAATAAATAAACTAGCAATAATCTTTTATAATATTCCTGACATCAAAGTAAAGAGTGAAGAAGAAACGGCCCTGTTAGATTTCAGAAACATGTATGAAATGTTTTGGAATCTGGTATCTTATCTCCTCCACCTGCAGCTCTTAGTGTGCAGCTGGCTCCCAAACACTCAACAATCTTTACATCTTTTCATGGTCACATAATTGTTTAATCAGCTAATATATATCCTATGTTTGTTTTAACAATTCATTGTGCCATTTTTCTGAAATCTTATAGGGCCATTTCTTCTTCACTCTTTACTTTGATGTCAGGAATATTATTTATTTTACATCGGCACTGACATTTTTATATGTGTTTCCAGTTATTGAGTTTTTATTGTAGTTGAGCTGTTGTAAACACTACTGTTGCTGTCAAATGTACATTTATTCAATACAGTTCTGAATTAATTGATAGGTTGTTTTTTACAAGGCTGAAGGCTATAAGTCAGAGGAATAGGCTTAAAATGTTACCAATATTGTTATACTTATTTTAAGGCACAAGGATTTTATTAAGTTACTTTAATAATCCTAGTTCAAGTGCAAAGACTTTAGTCAAATTACATAGAAGAGATCAGACCTCTCGACGCCCGTGAAACTTTTCTCCCTCAAACAGAACCAAGTGATCAGAGCACCTTAGTTTATAGAGTAGAAGTAACGTTAGCTGTTGGCGTGTTAGCCGGATGAGGTCATCAGGTGAAAGGTCATAAAGTGGGTTATTTTATTTACTGCGAAATTATTATTAATTTATTTTACTAATAGTTTGATCGGACAGGCCTTCACAAAAGGGCCTTTACAACTTTTAAAATAAATAAAATGAGGGAAATTTTGCGTTTGAAAAAAAGGCACTTTGGGCAGCAAAGGGCAAAAGGGCAAGTGCTCAAGCACCCATCACACCCCCCTCTGCACGTGCCCTGGGGTTTCTTGCACAGCAGGCAGTGGACAATGCAACAATCCTTTGCGCTGTAAGAGAGAACAAAAGAGAAAAATTTGTTTGTATATGATAGTAAGAGTAATAATAGTGAAAATGAAGACTGTTCCTTAATGTGTGACTGGATTGTCCTTTACACACACGTGAGAATCACCTTCTGTGCAGTGAAACCTGTAAGAATAAACATGCAATAGAATAGAACCAACAAGAGCAAAGAAAGCACAATCAAGAAAGCATAGACTAAAGAAAACACATGTGCACTTGCTTCCTCTCTGCAGCCTGTCCTGCCCTATTCCTCGCTAAAACCTTCTTCACAAAAAACACTCTTCTCCAGAAGAAAGGCTCTTACTGCCAAAGAAAACTTGATTGTTGTTGACACTGATGTGCAGTGTTGTGGTGTGGTGAAAATCCTGGGCCAGGAATGTGTTCAGCTCTGCCATTATAGGACACAATATGTGCAACAATAAATGTTTGGTGATAAAAAAAAGTCAAAGTAAACATGTCCTGTTTAAAAGCCATCCAACTACTGACAAAACAATACACAATTAAAGTTGCAGGACTTTTACCCAGAAAGCATGGCATCAGTGACTTGGACAAAACTCAATTTCTCATAGCTCTCCTTCACCTCCTAGGTGTGCAGTTTCATATACCACTGAATTGTTCTCCAATCATTTCCCTTACTCCAAATCATGTACCAGTGGACCCTGGGATTGTTACTTGTGATGCAGTCTTGAATCCAAGGGAAGAGCTAAAGTTCAGCCTCTAACTTAAGGACACTTAAGCCAGGCAGCAGACATGTGGAGTGCTGCGGGATCAAACTTCAGACATTCCACTCGCAGGTAATTCGTTGCTAGATTCTCCTCTCGGGTGGCCATTGGGTGAGATTTATGCGCTACACATCCTGTGATGTTTCTCCAGTTACATCAGCCGGCACTGTCAGAGATACCCGTCCAGGTTTTCCTTCATCTTGACCATCAAAGACGAAAGTGCTTCTCATAATGCACGTTTCAAGAATCTTTCTTTTTCTTTTGCAGTAGAAGTGTTTCCAAACGACATTAACGGTGTTCAAATGGGACACAGTTTGGGATTTCATTGTGATACCAGCAAAATCTTGTGTGGATATTAATTGTTAGTTTAAAAGGTAATCACAAATGTACTCCATCCACTAAATTCATTCTAACTCCTGCTTCAGTTTTACACTTTCTTCTCATTCTCTGCATCGTTTCCCTCTTTCTGTGCTTAAACCCCAAAAGAGTTCCCACAATCACAAATCATTAACTGTAGTTTATCAGTGAGCGCCTCTGAAAAGTAGATGAAGCTACTGTCTTTCATTCTTTAATCAGTGCATTGAGATTATTAAATATGAGACTGTGAAGCATTCAAAGGTTTAATATTATCCAGCGCCACATTGTTGTGTCCTGTCATATTGTTTCATGTCATTATATGTCGTTTTATGTTGTGTTTTGCTGTGTTACATTACGTTATGATATATTATGTCAGGTCATATTGTTGTTTCATTTCATGCTACATCATGCCATGTTGTTAAGTCAAGTAATGTTAAGTAATATACTGTGATTTATTGTGATATTGTCATATTGTTATGTTACATGGAGGTAAAATGTTGTCATGTAATTTCATATTGTTATGTTATGTAAAGTCATTATATCAGCTCTCAGATATTTTTTAGCATTCTGATGTTTTTCAATTACAAATCTAATTTTTTTCTTTATGTCACTATTTCATCAGTGTTTTTCCCCCACTCCCGCTTGTTTTCAGTTTCACCTCTGTCACAGTTGGAGACGGGGGATCGTGGGGGGAGGGAGGCAAGGAGAGGATGATGTACAGTACATACAATCTGCATCACCCCACACCTACAGCAATGGCTTCCACGAGTTCACCAGGAACTCCCAAACCACAAGGGAGTCTGGTTCTCTCTGCAGTTGTTTTTCACATAGAACCGGGCTGGGTTAAGGTTAACTTTTATCTGGTGTTAAGTGCTAACCCTAGTTAATATGTGACAGCTAGCTATCCTTAGGCTCTATGTGAAGAAATGACAGCTGAGAGGAACAGAGTAACCTCATCTCATATGATAGGCCATGTCACACTTCCAAGAAGACTGTTCTGGACAAAACATACAAAGCTGAAAAAAGACAGGAAAAAGTAAACATAGATTGACAATGATGATGATGATGATGACGATGAAGACGATGATAATGATATGTAGAAGTTAAAAAACAGTGTTTATTTAAACTGTAAAATGTAGAATTAAATCCAGTGGATATTTTGGTGTCACAGGGTTATTGACACTGTAGAAATGATGCTAACTGTACTACCTGTAACTACACAGTATGTGGATGAATGACAATAAACAAACTTGAACTTGAGCCAGAACTGGATCAGCAGCTCCTGAGGCAAGTTGACCTTCCTCAGCTGGTGCAGGACGTTCATCCCTTTGCTGGGCCTTTTTTAATGATTGAGTCCATGTTGGACGACCACTTTAGATCCAGGGGAGATTGTCAGATAGCGTTGGGGGGGCCTCTTCGTGAAGTCCACTGTCAACTCCACAGTTGTGAGCCTGAATATGTTACTGCTCACTTTGGGTTCTTGTGTGCCTCTGATGGAATGTATACTTTTCCAGGAAGAAAAGAGCTCTTTTCCCACCTCAAACTCGATGCTGTTCCGCTCTCACACAGGTCAGCGGCTTTGAACGGCACAGAGAGCAAGGAAATGCTCAATTTTCCCCACTCCAAGCAGGCTGTAGCAAGTAAATGTGCTGCAGCAGGAGGCAGGATTTACAGATAGGTAGAATAACTCTCTCAATTCGCTCTGCGCGGGAGGCAGAACTAGTCACATTGGTGCAACAGACTGGGGCACAAATGGTGTTTACTTTCCCCAAAAATCCATGTGTTAATCTGCTGGTGGTCTCAAACCTGGGCGGCAGTGGAAGGTGAACACATCTTAACACACCTGCTGAAGCAGATTTACTGTATATATCATGAAAATCAAACATTTCCTCTTGTCAAATCCCAACTCAAACTACTGTCATGTGACTGTAAAGCTTGTGACAGAAATATCTCTTTTACTATCACCACAAATCACTTGTGGAATCAATGTCCTCTTTATTGATGGAAGAAGGATGTTTATGAGTAAGACCAGCAGTTATTGGACACGGTGGTGCAAATTCACAACATGTTTCCTCTGCCAGCTGGATACGGCATCGTTCATCATTTCCTGCGGGGTTTATTGCGGCTTGTAACTCTGCTGCGCCCTCATCAGTGACAGCAGGGCCAGATATGGTAATGTCAGGCTATCATTACTCCTACTACCTCTATTACCGACGTGGTCATTATCTGCTGTCTGAGCAGAGAGGATGAGAAGGCCAGAGGCTGGACTGCAAGAATCGTCTTTTCCTCATATCTCGCCAACATGCTGCTGACATCTGCTGAGACAGAAGGAGGGGAACATTCATGGCAAGAATGATGAACACAAGGTGGTAAGACATTTCACTGATCTTAATGCTTCCTTATCCTGTGTCTCCCAACTGTTTTCTGATAGACGAAAGAGTTTTTGATACACCAACAGTCAAAAATGCATATTACATGAATTATAATGACCAGGTTTAAGTGTGGTCTGCTCGCAAGATTTGCACACACTGGCATATACACTCACTGGCCACTTTATTAGGTACACCTTGCTAAATTGCGGGGTTGGAAGCTCCCGTTCCACCACATCCCAAAGGTGCTCTGTTGGATTGAGATCTGGTGACTGTGGAGGCAGTTGGAGTCCAGTGAACTCATTGTCATGTTCAGGAAACCAGTTTGAGATGGTTTGAGCTTTGTGACATGGTGCATTATCCTGCTGGAAGTAGCCATCAGAAGATGGGCACACTCAGGTCATGAAGGAATAGAGATGGTCAGCAATAATCTTCGGGTAGGCTGTCGCGTTTAAACGATGCTCAATTGGTACAAAGGTGGCCAAAATGTGCCAAGAAAATATCCCTCACGCCATTACACCACCTCCACCAGCCTAAACCATTGATACAAGGCTTTCATGTTGTGTATTCCCAATAAAAAATTACATCACTGGATATTTTCTCTTTTTCAGACCATTTTTTGTAAACCCTGTGTTTGTGCGTGAACATCCCAGTAGATCAGCAGTCGGGCACCAACAACCATGCCACGTTCAGTATCACTTAAATTCCTTTTCTTCCCGATTCTGATGCTCGGTTTGAACTTCAGCAAGTTCTCTTGACCATGTCTACATGCCTAAATGCATTAAGTTGCTGCCATGTGATTGGCTATTTGTGTTAACAATCAATTGAACAGGTGTACCTAATAAGGTGGCTGGTGAGTGTATACTGACCTTCCAAAGCACAATACCTGAAACCCAGGAGGAAGACCCCAGTCAACTTTTTTTCACCACTTTCTTTTTCTCTCCCTCTTGTTAAGAGGATTTTGGTATGATTGTTGGACACCCCGAGATCCTGGGAGGGACATGAAGCAACCCACCTTTAACAGCCCAAAGACCCCCAGCCTCCATTAGATATCCACTTCACCTAATTATATCAGTAGCTCCTGGCCCAATTTACACCCTGTGTGAGTAAATTGAAAAGCATCATGGGAAATATACAATGATGGTTAGATGGTTTAGATGGGAAGACCAATACTGACCAAAATAAACCAAAATAATTAAGACAAGAGTAAATAAATCTCAGTAAATACAAATATATTACAAATAAACACAATAATAATGAGCTTATCATTATGAATACATTCTTTAAAAGCAATTGGTTACAGTGAACTAAAAGAAGAGTAAGCGCCATTACATACAGTAAGCACCATTTGCATTGCAGACTCCATTTAGACCTACAGCTCATTAACTGTGCTTCAGCAAAAATCAAAAACCACAGCAGGCTGCTCGCAAATAAACAGACCTAAAGCCTAATGAGGGCACTAACGTGTTAGCAGTTAGACACATAGTGAGATTAATTCAATTAAATAGTTTGCGGCTGCTGCTGCTGCTTTAGAACTGCGACTGTCATGCTTTACGTAACCCTGACCCATCCCCCTCATGAAAGGTGTTTCATTAGTGCAGGAGATCCAGTGACCTTTGCCAAGACACACGCTCGTTTCCGGGCACTGTTAACACCCTATAGAAGACCACTTATGATTCAAGCTGTTCATCTCCAAAAGTCCAAACGTGTTGCACTCTATTATTGTGGAGGGGCTCAGTCCCTTCCACTGTGCTTATCGAACCGCGCAGACAGTGAAAATAAGGTCATATCTCCCTCTGGCAGAGGCGAAAAGTGGGAGAAGGCTGAAATGTTTCAACCTCCAATATGTATCATGAATGCATGGTTGTATGGACGCAGTAAACAGTTTAAAAGCAGGAGGTGGGGAGCTTATTTTGGTGTTGTGAGAGGTGGCAAAGACGGAGTAAACAGAAAATTATCATTTTAGTGCCAGAATGTGTCTGTAAAGTTTATTATAGACTTTGGGTGGATATAGATACTTATTAGTTTAATATGCATTGCTTATATTTCTTCAGTCTTACAGCAAAGGGTACAATTATCATCCACAGCGCTGCTGGAAATGTTAATATTGCTTATCAAAGCTTTAAAATAAATAGATAGAAAATATAATGCACCAGCAGTTAGCTGAATATTGAGTCAACAGGCTGAAGAAAAGTCAGGTGAGTAAAAGACAGAGAGCTTCTCAAACAGACTCAGGTGCTATAAATGAGACATGAGAGAGAAGCACAACAGAGAAGCGTTCTGTTCATTTGTCTCACCTTTTAACCTTAGGCACCCCACACTCTGGGATATTCAGGCTTTAATTAGTGCTTCTAGTGATTCCAGATTCCAGTACACCCGTGTGCCCTGATAAATTTTGCAACACGGCGTTCCTCTGACTTCTAAAGTGCACAGAGGAATGTCGCTTTGGGATTGCGGCAGTTGGGTCGCTGAACCATGGGCTTATTGAGTGAGACTGCGGCGGGACAATACAGTTGTGTCGCAAATGACTTTATTGAGTTTTTTACGCTCTCTGCTTCACATCTGAAGAATGGCTGGTATCACAGTGTAGAGAGCCCAGAAACAATCCGTGCGTCAGCTTCACATGCTTATCGGGTGGAAATTCAGCAGCCCGTTCTATGCAACACAGCACACAAATGAGATCAGATTGACTGACACATCATTTGCCAGCTGTTCCCACTGGAGGTGTTCATCCTGCTTGTTGGCTAAGTCCTGCCCTATGGTTGCTTTTACCATGCCTGTCAAGCTTTCCGTTCTCGCATGGCACAAATGCAGTCATAATCGTGGCAGATATGCTGCTCAAAACTTCACACTGTAGAAAACAAAAACTCATTTCCAGCCAACAACAGTGGATTTTGTCAGCTGCAATGAATGATGTTAGCAGATTAACTGTAGCTTGCTAGTGTAATGTTAACACTAAAACTGTACAAGTTGGTCGAAAACGCTGGCTGTATTCGAAACTGCCTACTATACCAGTACTAGATACTGATTTGGCCTAAATGTAGTATGGAGTATGCAAACAAAAGCAAAATTTGCTGTATGCCAAAAATACCCGAATGACATCCTGATTTGGGAAAAATCTCCAATACGCATCGGACCGCCTACTTTGCGTACTATTTCCCTTAACTTGTTTTACAATTTTCAAACGCTATTTCATCGCTAAATCCACTTCTAACAAGTTTTGAGGCAAGAAATCAACTGTTTCGATCTCAAATATCGGCAGGTTTAGGAAAATTGTTGGCAAACCGAAAATGTACTTGAACGTTTTCGGAGTTGAGAAGCTCCGCAATTGCGGCGGGAGAAGCTAATGTGCTGGCCAGTCAGCTCACAGAGCCCCCTGGTCCAACAGCCAACACAGACTGCTGCAGCCAACGCAGAAGCAGAGACCAGAAACAACATGAGAGGAAAGACCCACAGCTGTGAGACAGTTTAAATGTAGTTTGAAAGGGGACTCTTGCTGCTTTATTAGTCATTATTCTGAATAGACATTACATTATTAGTGTAATGTCACAGTTGTGATAACAGTAGACAACTTTTTATTTGCTTTTGTGATAGGCAGTAGTAAGGCCGTGGTCTGCCATAGCAGAGAGCAGGTATGTTTTGTGTGTTATGAGTCAATGTTTTTAACTTGTGAACATGTTTTAATTTGTTTTAATCACAGGCATTTTAAGTCACCTGTTGGCCAGACCTTATCAGCTGATTAGCCGGTCGTGTTGAAGGCTCACCACAAAGAAGGAAGAGAAGTGGGTAACTTTGAGGTAAAGAGATGTTTTCTAGTAGAGTCATGTAAGTTCACTAGTTTGGCTGCCTTTTGATAACATGATTAACATTGCAGAGGACTTAAACAGCTGATCCATAAACGAGGTGGAAGTCTGAGCTGGGTTGACTATTTACTACATTGCATGAGGTAAATATTATTTTGTCAGATATCTAGTAAGTGGTTTTGCAGTGTGCTAAACTGAACTAACTGAATTCTTGTAATTGTAGGGTTGTCTAGCCACTGCTGTTTTGCCTGCCTCATCGACTGCTGTTGTGTTTTGAATTTTTAGGTTTATTTTATGAGAATTGTTACAGGTGATTGGGCTTCTGTTATTGTGGTTGCCAACTGCTGGGGTCTGCTAGGGGTGGTGCAGTTGTCCCTGTTTTTTTTTGGCTGTATGATTTTTTTTTCCGCAGCTTGTCAGCTGTTTTTCCCCCTTAAGCATTCTGCTGGACGGACAGGGTGGTGGAGCGTGGGAGCCCCTTTCCCCCTCAATGCATGTGGTGGTGGGTATGACAACTGTGTGTGCATGCTGTCCTTAGTTTTGTGGTGTGACGTTTGTGTGTGTTTTGCTGTGTCTAGGTGGCGGCACACCAGTGTGAGTGGTGGCGTCAAGGCACCTGGGTGGCCCACAGGTAACTCTCCACCACCCCTCCTGGGCAGGTCTGACCCTTGCAGATGCTGATGTGTTTTTAACCAGTGTTTTTATCCCTTAGCACCTCTAGCAGTATCGGCATCCACATCTTAATTGTTTTTATTATTGTGATCGTGTAACGAGTATAATTGCCCAGAGCCTGGTCCTCTTTTAAAATTGTATAAATAAACTTTCCTTCCGGTTGGAACTCACGTCTCTGAATTTTATTGGTGGTGGGAAACCCATGTCAATTGGTAACTGACTGTTTGGGGATTTGAACCCCTCACCATTTGACTCGGTTACACTTTTATTTCATATAATTCTTATTTAAGCACCAAGATACAGTACCAAAGCAAACATCTGCGGCAGATCGGCGGCAGCCTTGTTCTCTTTACATAAGAAAGAAAAAACAGTTTTAAGTGGTACGTACATTTATATTCCTCCTATCGTTTTGACTTTGAAAACCGGAAACTGGCTAAGCATGGTCTAGCTTACTGCAAGATAAATCTGCATACAGTATGCCATATACAGTACATACTGCATACTGCAGTTGCCAGTAGTATGTAGTAGGTGGTGTCTCCAGCCCCAACTTTTAATATTTCCACGTGATTCATTTTGAAAATGAGAATCCTGTAAAAAGCTGCACCCGACAGCAACATACGGGACATCGTGCTAAATGACTGCATGAGGCAAAAGCTACATGTTCCAGACTGAAAGTCAACATTGTCACCACCCAGCACTGTTGGCATATTGAAGTCATCCCTAGTATTACGGTACAGCATTATAATTAAAATGTAATGTAAAAGGTTATTTATATTTTTTCTAACAAACTATCACGTTTAAGGTTTGAAAGTATTCTGTAGAAAAAAAACATACAATCAATCAACACAGTGGTTAGACTGAAGCTTAACTGCAAGTACTTTCAAACTGCTTCACGTTGGCGAGAGAAAAGGATGCCGCGTGTGAGTTTGTGAGTCACTTAAAACGTAATGTTTCTTATTAGGGGCAGTGTGTAGGTCAGTGGCCTCTAGCTGTGACCTTTGAATTGCAACCACTACCTTTCCAAGCGTGTGCTCGTGCACATGCTCGAACTAATTAGGAAGCACTTGGCTTCGGCTACAAACAGAGACCATGACAAGAGACGGCATCACACGAAATTCTGGAGACTGCAACGTTACAGTAACAATTTTATCATTTTGACGTTGAACTAATCCATGTTGGTCAGTGCTTAGTTTATGATACATGATGCGTTGGCATGTGTATCTTTCACCAGAGAGGCTCAGCAATGTCAGCATAGCTAAAATTTATTGGATTGTAGTGGATAGTGGATTTGATAGTTTGTGGAGAATCCGACCCAACTTCTTCACATAGCAAACAGCAAATAGGCTGTCGGAGGTAGCAGGGAAAGCCAGTGAAAGGTTCATCGGGTTCCAACCCATTCACAAATCGGCAATAAAAATGATTCATTTCATTAAAGAACCCCTTTAATCGCAGTTTAACAAAAAAAAAAAGAGCCAAAAACTTTTGTGTCAAAATAAAAAGTCAGCCCTGTGCAGTTTCAGTGTTCTCTCCATGGGAAAAAGAGAAGCAACCCGGCCTGCCGACTCTCTGGGTATTAAATCCCCTTTAGGCCACCGTCACATTCATTTTCTTTTTCTTGCAGTTTCCAAACGCTCTGCTGAGGTGTTACTTTTGACCAGACTGCCTTTAGCAGAGTGTCACATTTTAAAAATATAAAACCACTGTAGTGTGCTGATTTTAAACTATGCTCTCATAAGCTTTTTGATGTTCCCGTATACTTTAGATACGTTGAGCCATTAAATAAAGGCTTTACTTTAGAGAAGCAGATTTTGTTCTGCAAGAGGGTTATAACACCAGGCTCAAACTATTGGACATGGACCTGTGATGCCGCTGTAGTGAACTGTTTAAGAATGGATTAAATGCCTCAAACATGTCAAATCTATTATTGTGCTTTTGAAAGTGTCATTTTTTTTGAAGCATTTTCATGTAAGTTACCTTTTCTAAACAGTTTATAAACTGCAACTAATGGCTTTATTAATGTTGCCTGATGTTCTACAGATCGGTTACAAGCCAATAATAAGAATGTTTGGTTTGCCAGGTTGAACAAAATCTTTACAGCAGGTGATTATTTCCATTTCGTAATAAGGCACTAATAACCGTTGATAATCCAGGCTGTCCTGGTAGGCTGATGGTTATGGCACATACCACAGTCGCAGCATCCCCAGTTCACTTTCCTTTGTAATCTATAATGTAATGTGAAGTTCTGACTAAATTTTTGGTTTAGGTAAGTTAAAAGACTTTGGGAAAGCCGCACACTCATAACACATCTTTCTTTCAGTTTAGAAAGACCAAAGTTTCGGTGTGATGTAATCAACCCTTCCAACCAGTCAGACAACAACAGCTGGCCATGAGCAGTCACTGCTTTATGGGAGTGTTGCAAAGAGAAGGACACTCTTGAAAAGTCTCTGAAGCCAGCTTGAGAGCAAAACTGAGCTTTTTGGTCATCGAACAAAGCACCGTGTTACACTGCACATCCTCATAAACACACTATCTACTCAGCGTGAATCATATAGGGCCAAGGGAGCATCTTTCTGTGGAGATGCGTCTCTGCAGCAGGCATGGGAAGGCTTGTGAGGGTGAAATGAATACAGCTAACTACAGGGAAATCCTAGAGAAAAAGCTGATGCAGTATGCAAGACACATACCACTTGGGAGACGATTTGTTTTCCAGCTCGACAATGAGCCCAAGCAAAAAGCCAAAGCATCACAGGAATGGCTTCCAACCAACAGTGTTTATGTCCTGGAGTGAAAGAGCCCAAATCTGGAAAAAAAAGGGTGTTCACTAATGATCCCTGTTTAGCCTAACAGAACTTGAGCCGTTTTGCAAAGAACAGGAAAAGCTTCAAGTGTCGTGCTATGCAAAGCAGATATTATTCACAGACTAAAGGTCATAATTGAAGCCAACTTTGCAACTACTAAATACTGACTTGAAGAGGGTGAAGAATCATGTAAATCTGGGTTTTGTATTTTATATTTGTAATTAATTATCTCTGTGGAGAGATCTGTTTTCACTTTTTCTGTTGATCTGTGTCAAAAAGGGACTTTAAATGCAGTTGAAACAATAAAACATGAACACTTCCAAGGAGGGTCAATTCTTTTTATAGGCACCATAACTGATAAAGCATCAGCAACTCATGTATTAAAGATGAATAAAACCGTTCTTGTACGATTTGTTTTTCTTTCCAGATCACTAAATCAGGAGACAAGACAAAGAAAACACTGTCCAAATACATGTAATGCAATTTCTGAAAGACTAATTTCTCGTTTTTAAATGGGACAATTCCATGTTGTTGGTATTACAATTGGCTTTTAAAAAAACTCAATGGTGTAGCGGGGCTAGCCTTCATCCAGCTCCACGCGTCCATATGTGGTACAGTCTATATCCAGCTGTATCAACCCACAGCACTTCTTCAATGATTTAACAATTGTGTACAAGCTGGTGTGTTTAACCAGAAGGAAATTAGATTGGATTCACATTCTATTGTTTCTTGGATTTACTCTATTAATCCAAGCAAAAACCGGTGCCGCACCTTGGCGCGCCTATGAGACAGATGTTCCTCGCGTGTTTGTGACTCCTTGTCTAATCTGAATTCACAAAAACCTCCCACAGGTAGCCACCTCTCCCATCCAGCTCCCTGCGTCGCCTGCCTCCCACAGAAGTGCGCACTCCGCTCCATCACCACCGCATCCGAGTCTGTCCAGTCCGCTTCAGTCGGTGGCAGCCTTACAGCTCTGCACATCTGGAACAGCGACGGGGAACCGGGGGATGAGACGGGAGCACGCGTTTTTTTTGCAGCGGTAGCACCCGCATTGCAACACGGGAGCGATGCTGAGGACCGGCTGTTGCATGTCTGAGTAGCATCTCTCACCTCTTTTCATTGTTTTATTTATTTATTTGATCACAGCCAGCAGTGAAGGGACAGACCAACAGCGTGCGCTGGTGTCAGCTGCTAAATTTATCTTGATTGGATTACAGAGAGGGTGTGATTACTGGATAATAAATGCGTCTTGGAAGTTGGGCTGTTGCAACCAATAGGATTTGTATCCAGCCTGGTTGGGGTGGCAGTCTGAAACCACAGGATCCAGACTGGGCTAGTTGGTAAATATCAGAAATCTTTGCAGCGTCAGTCAAGTTCGCGTGGAGGATAAACTGTTGAATCCAACTTTGTATTTGAACTTGCGGGATTTTGACTTGCCAGACTCCCCCCTCCTCGGCCCTCAGCGCTCGGAGGGTGAGAGATGGAGAGCTGCAGGTGACTGACCGCTCACCGCCGCTTCAGGACGCCTGCTGGGGATTTACTGGACATAGTGGGAAAACCCAGGGGCTCCGGGCAGGATGGTGGGTAGGCTACGCACTGCGCCTGTTTGTGTGTGTTTGTGTGTGTGTGTGTGTGTGTGTGTGTGTGTGTGTGTGTATGTGCGCGCGCGCGTGTGTGGGGAACAGCAACAGCATCAACTGTCTTCCATCTGGCCTTAGCGGCTTCGCCTTGACTCAACTTCCTCACCTTATCCTCACCTCCACAATTCCTCACACACGCGCACACCGCACGCATGCACGCACATGTGTTTCGGTTTTGTCATAAGACAGATAACGATATCTGCACATCAGCTGCGGGCTCCCAAATCACAAGACTGGCTCTTTGAGTGGGCCCGGCGCGTCACACACATTAGCTGTGTTTTAATGGGCGAGTGATCATGTGCCTTCTTTCGGGAAATGGCAAAAACTCCTCTGATTCGTGAGGCTTGCATCTTCGGTCATGCCTCCCCCGTACAAACTCAACCACACACACAGTTGGCACAACGCTGAACTGGCCAGAGGCGACCAAGTGCCTTTGACTTCGTTTAAGTAGAATCAAAGGCAACGCGCTGGTCTGCAGCAGAGAGCATGAGCACTCCACAGGTCCTGGTACTGAGTAAAAACTATGTCTAGATGGTCCCACTAGGGGGCCCAGAACAACCATGTTGCGGGGCCTCCCAGGTTGAACATGAAGATAAGCTGCCAGGGATCACCCATCTGTGGTGCTCTGTGCGCTTTTTTCAGAGGTTAGCCTTTTTCTTCAGTAGCACTCATCTACCTCTTGGTTTCTTTTACTGTATTTCTCACAGTGGAATGGGGCATCCAGCAGTATGCATATGGAATATGACAATGACAGTGGTTGTGACATTAAGAGGGTGAGAGTTTTGCCAAATGAGATTTGTGTCCCTCTTCTCAACAGCTGTTGAAACTGCTAGTTTGTCAGCACCTCTGCACTTATTGTGGCAAAGCTTTTGCTCCTTAATGTCATAGGTTTGACAACAAAATCTGATTTGTCAAAGAAACCTTTTCTACGGATAAAATCCCTGTGTATGTGGATATACATGGACTCAAGCTGCCTTTTGATTAACACAGTAACCGTGGGGTTATGAAAATACCACAAACAATGCTTTGAAAAGTCAGAAGTTGACCCAGCAAGTTTTGCTGCTTCCTGGATGCTTCACATGGCAGTCAGTGGTATTGCCATGCTTGAATGCAACCATACACAAAGATTTTGTTTGGAATTATTTAAATTTAAAAAAACGACCTAAGAGCTACTCTAACAGAAAAGAGCAGTTTCAGGCCTTTTATGTTGTAAAGGACCAGTCTGTCATTTTGTGTACCTGTGCCACAAAGTCCCAGTCCACATTCTATAAATTGTCTATAAATTTCCTTAAACAAATGTGATACAGAAACAAACAGATAAAAATTTGCTGCCTGTTCTGTTCCAGTGGCATATATTAACTGTGGACCAGGGCTGCAACTAACGTCTACATTTTCATTGTTGATTAATCCAGCAAATTTTTTATCCATTAGGTCCAGATTTCCAAATTGTGAAAAATGTCGATTAGTGTTTCCCGAAGCCCAAAGTCGACGTCCTTTGACGTCCTCAAATGGCTTCTTTTGTCAACATTCCAAATATAGTGAGTTTACTGTCATTGAGGAGTAAAGACACCAGAAAATATATTTCACATTTGAGAAGCTCAAATCAGAGAATTTGGATGTTTTTTCTTTTAAAAAAGCACTTAAAGTGATCGATCGATTACCAGAAAAGTTAGCAAATAATGTAATAGTTGACAGCTAACCGACTGATCGACTTATTGTTGCAATCCACTGTAAGCCATGTTGTTTTACTCTCATCAACATCATGATTTGCTAACCATCAAACTGTTTTTCCAGCAGACACAATATAGCTGCCATACGAAAGATGCTTCATCCATGATTCCCTATAGACAATTTAAAAGAACAAACATTTAGGAGTATTATTGTTAGTGTGTTCTGATTTTAAGAAGCATGAACGTTTCCATCATTTTTAATGAGAATGAGCGTAGCTGCTGCTGTTTGTCATGTGATGACATCCCTAACTGTAGAGTCCTGTTTATCGAAATTAAGCAATTTCATAAAAAGAAACGACCACATTTACCCTCAAAGAAAATTACTGCCTCAAAATTACTAACATGGGACAGGGGAGGGAGGCAGTCTTTCCTCTTGAGGGGCTACAACCACGGAATATCTGTGTAGTCTTGGGGTCTGGATTATTCTGGGTCACTAATGTTGTTGAACTTTGCTTTGCTATTCTTCTCTTGTTCATGTTTGATGTCTGGAGTGATCAGGGTTAGATTTGACTTTAGAGGGAGGAAAATAAGACTAAAAAGCGAAAGCAATTCTCCTTGGAAATAATTCATATTTCATTGTCTGTAAGACAGTGAACTGGGTGGGTGACATTTTTTTTTACCTGCAGTCGGATTGTGATTTTAGTGTTTTGTCCTTACAAACCGATGACTTTTATGTAACTTTTCCCGCTTATATTTCAGTTCTCAGACATGATAATGATTATAATCTGATCACTTAGGGAACCTGTGCTGAGGGATACTTAGAGTTACTGACTGAGACTAGGTTCATATTGGGAATCGCTACTCTTGTTCTGTACTGTAAGACGTCTACATTTACTTATCTCCACTCTGGGGCTATTTAGACCCATTCCGTTAACGCTGTAGTTGACGTTTTTAAGTGTGAAACAATTAGGCGAGGGAGCAACCGAGCTGGCAAAGAGCTGCAGCTCTGCAGGCCAGAGGATTTTTCTTCACGTATGAATCAGTCCAACGTGTCCACGAGACTAATAGAGGTGTCAACCACCAAAATAAGCACCAAGTGTATCAGCAGACGTGCTGCCTGAGGCGTGTGATGGATTTTTCTTTTAAGTTAACCACTCGAGGGACAGTAACCGACTTGTTGAGACAGAAGGAGAGGAAGGCGTGAGGTAGCGGTGGAGGCAAAAGGAGGCAGGTGGGGGGATGGAGTGTCGGGGGGGGGCGGTTGGATTGCACCCAGTGTTTAATATTGATCTATGAATCTTGCTTCCACTTTGATGGCATGAGAGTGAGCCAGATGAAGTGTTGGAAGACGCAACGTGGGTAGGGGATCAAATAGCCTGTTTTGTTTTCAACTCTTGTCCAAATAAAACTACTTTTGCTGAAAATGGAACTTAATCCATTTCAGTCTGTGGGTGGAGCTTTAGAAACAACGGCTTCATTGAGATCGCCTTTATTTCCATGTTGCTCTCTAAAAAGCTCAGTCAACCAAAAAAGTTTGTGTGTGTATCCGCGCATTCATGTATGTGGGTGTGTGTGTTGTGCAATGCTACTGACATTCGTGTTCAATTTGTGCTGGATAATTGTTTCCCTTGATTGTACACTCACTGCGGGACAACTTGGATGGGTCGCAATGTAGAGAAAATGAGTTTTTCTGTTGATGGGACACTGATGGTAATGTAACGACATGCAGCAGAGAGACACAAACAGAACGGCAACTGCGTGTGGCCCATCATAATGAGCACTTTTACATGCAGCATGTGGTGCCCACAGACTGGAGGAAAATCATGATAAAACTGTTTTGGAAATGGTGTTGAATTGATCCCCGAAAGATTTCACAAAATGTACAAATGTAAAGGTATCAGCTGTGAGACTATGCCACACATCGGCAGTGAAAAAGTTCTTGTGCCAAATTCGGACTACAAGATATCTGCAACAACAGGGGTGGGGTGGGGTGATGGTAATGAAAATTAGAGTCAAGTTCATTTAATATCATCTAATTTGTCATAGCGGGAGAAAGCTGACACCACATCTGGGACACTTCATGGCATTCTGACAAAACAACGAGCATGTTAGCATGTTCATTTTTGCCCTTCTAGTCCCATCTAGTCTGACCATTTCAGGAGCTCTACTGTCTACACGGTGAAGTGAAAGGGGAATGCTGTTTTATTTCTCCTCAGTGAACCTGTAGCCATTTGACTGTCATAATCACATTTATACTCGCATTATACCAAATGATATTTCTACATTCATTTGGAGTTGTGTGTCCAAAGTCACTCTCCTTTTAGCTCTGTTTTAGTCTCCACCAATACTGGAAAAAAATATCTGGCCCTTAGCTGCTAAATATATTGTAAATATAAAAAATATTGCTGTTAATGTACTGTCCGGTGTACTGTTATTCCCTTTGTCCTGGTCCTGTTGTGTGTTAAGGACACTGGCCTATACACAGTACTCAAGCTAGCTTTGGACTATGGTCTGGATACATTATTTCACTATTTTAGCCAATTCTGGCAAGTGTTCAGCAAACGGGAATGCTGGATTTAGGCCATTGATAGTCACCTGGATGATTTATGTAAGTCCTGAAAATTACATGCAGGTTCTGTAAATGATTCATGAAAAATCCCAAGTACTTACAAAGTCATCTTAAACCCAGACTATATAAAGACAGAGTAAAATATCAGATGAGACATATACTAAATTGTAGATGACCAGACGTTAGTCCAGGCAGGCTCATCAGCATTACACTGCCAAAGCAAATAAGCAGAGTACTTGTAAGAAATCCAGACAGATCATGACCACATCCAGACAGTGTGTCCACAGTCTGGCCAGAGAGGAAGGACACTACAACAAGTCCTTGCTTGTAATTAGAAGGAAGATGTTTTTGCAGCAAGAAATATGACATAATGGCTTGTGTTAAAATGTGATAAATATCAAAACAACAGACTAGTTAAACAGACAGTGGGCAACTGTAATAAAATAATTTCTACTAAGAACTTGGCTGCACAAAATGTGACTGTGCATCCCAAACTGAAGGACAGGAGGGATAGGAGAGGATAGGAATAAAAATTTCACATCGCTATTAAACTTATCTTATCTGATGAATGATTGGGTGGTTATATTATTCTCGCTTTGCCTTTACTGAACATTTATACACAAAAACGGGTCAGCTGGTCAATGATATCTGATGGACATGAGACAATTTGTTTGATCTAGATGGTGGTCAAACACAACTCCAAATGAATGCAAATGTAACAAGGTGGGGTGTGAGGTCCAGTGAGGTTTAGGTAGGGGTTAGGTGTACAGATTTAAAAACATGCAAAATTAAATACTGAATACAACCATTAAAGAGGTCTTAATATGCTTTTTGTCTTTTTCCTCCTCCTTTATTGAGTTATATATTTTTTTGTCCATGTTAAAGGTTTGCAAAGTGAAAAAGCCCAAAGGGAGGAACCACCTCCCACAGAAAACTGCCTGTAAAAAGCTCATTTGTAGTCCAGCCACTTCCCTTTCATCTCTGTGACATCACAGGGATGAAAGGTAAAAGCGCCTCATATAACGCTCGCCAAGCAGCTACTCCGACACGCCCTCATGAAAAACAGTGAGCTGCAGCACACACCTCTTCTCTCCCTTCCAAACACTAGCTCCCCTCCAGGCAGTCAGTGAACAGAAAGTTGTTACTGTGATGTAGAGACAGAGCTCAGTTAAAACTTTATGGATGAAAGATACATTTGTTACAGATCAATAACTCACGACTCTGAAACTCTCGATCCAGTCCATGTTGCTAAGGTAAGGGAATATACAGCTAAACCGAAGCTGTTCACCGGCTTCTCGCGACCTGCTCTTCTCTGCTTCTGATTGGCTAGTAGTCCTTAACTAGGAACTGTGCATGCGCATCTTCCAACAAAGACCATGTAGAGGCAAGATGTATCACTTCATAGCTAAAACGAACCGTTCAACACGGGGTGAAAAGAGCGAGCTGCAGGAATGAGCAGTATGACAAAAAAAATATGGTGTTTTTTGTATATTCAACCATGTAATCCTTTTTTGGTACAATCCCTCAATAAGATTTTGAACCTGAAAATGAGCATAATATGACCACTTTTAAAGTTGTATGTCCCTCCCCCCTTTTGCCAAAATACAAAAATACCCTCTCCAGTGTTTAATGAATAACTTGCATTGCAATTCATAATAAAGCAGAAATCTATCCTGGCCACTAATACATAAATATTGACATTCATCTGGTTCCTGTGTCATAATATGTGTAATGTCCATCAGACAACACCTCCTTCATCCTATAAAACGTATCAAATTTAAAGCTGCCAGAGATGAAATATAAAGTAAAGGTTTTGCTGCTGCAGCACATCCTAATTAAGTCCAGCATGATCGCGACATCTTTTTTTGCCAGAATCTTTTCCCCCTCACCATAGGCATCTTCAGACCTGCGGCTTCCCACCACTGGCTCTCCAAACCCATCTGTTCTTTAAAAAATAAGCCAGTGCTTGTGGCCTTTCTTTTTCTCCTCATTCCCTGCCTCAAGGCAAAAATCGAAAAGAGGCGCCTCCTCCAAGTCAGCGCTGAGACGGTGCGTGGAAGAAAGACTGAATGAGAGGCACAGAAAAAAAGAGAGAAGGGAGACTTGGTAGAAAAAAGTACCCAGGCTGCCACATTTTATAGAACATTTTTAATATTTAAACACTACTGACATCTGAATCACCTAAATTCCAGTCGAATGTGCTCCCTGTGAATGGTTTTAATTAGGTCCACAGTGTGAGGTACGACGATCAGGCTGTTTTTGTAATTCATCAGTTCCTGACTTTAAGGAAGTTGGTCCTCAGGTGCAACAGTCATTACGCCGATGGGGTTTGGGGGCATGTGCTAGAATTTATGGGTAGAACTCACCTCCCAGCATAAGAATGACTTCCTTGTAAACATCAGTGCAGGTGCTGCAGAGCAATGAAGCTTTTGTCGTCTGGAGAGGAACCTTTTCATAAACTGAGCATTTGCAGATAGACGTGCAGACAATTCAGATAATGTACACACAAGGCAGTCACCCCTGAGAGGGTACTTCTCTGACTATTGACAGAGATACACACACACCACACACACACACACACACACACACATACACACACTTATATGAACACACACACTTACTGATAGCTCAGAGAATCTTTATTTCTTGTAATTGAATCATCTGAAGCCTTTTAATCCCGCCAGAGACCAGTCAGCACGTACACTCAAGGTCACTATCAGATGCACACACACACACACACACACACACACACAAACAGAGAGATGCATGCAGATGCATAGAAATACAATGAATGGATGCATCCAGTCTTCTGGATGCATCCTTCACATGCTCATTAGTCACCTGTTTGCCATGCCAGCACTGCACTCACACTGAAACAGGTGCTGAGAATGACAAGACATATTTTTTTGGACTAAGTAGCAGCAAGTCATAGCAGACTGAAGTCTTTGTTCCAGCCTTTGTCTTTGTAAATGACTTAGACCCAGATTCTGCTGACACACATTTTTGACTGTTTAACTGATTAAATGGCTTAAGTACTTTACTCCAAAAAACAAACAGAAGTGCTGTGGGGAGAGAGGACATCCTGCTGCACGCAGTGAAAAGGTTTACATTCCTGTTTTTGGAAGCCAGTGATATCCGAGAGAGGAGAAAATTTACAAAGCATGAAGATTGTTTATCTTCCAAACCATGTCAATAATTTTCTGACACTTCCGTAAAATGCAACGTTGGGGGGTCTGACCCCCATAATTAAGGCTAGGACCCCCCCCCAAAAGAGGCAAAACTAACAGTTCAGGGGGGCTTTCTTACCTGTAATTGCAATTGTTACAATATATTTCCCATACTCATGGCTTATATTTAAGAATCTTGAAATAACACAAAAACTATGTCATTTCCTTATCACTATGTAATTTCATATTTTATGTAATTGTCACCTAACACTGGTGCTTAGGCATGAGCAGTGAAATTGGGGATACGTAATTGTAGAGATACATTTTTACATCAATATAGAGTTTTAAAGTCTTTTGTGAGTCCTTTCACATGAAACATGGCCTTTGTTTTAACTCTGGAATTCCCAAAAATTCCCAATTCCCCAACAACAGTGTATGACTTCTGCTTTATTGGACGCAGATTACATCATTCACAGTCAACATGAGCAAGAGGAAAAGAGATATTTGTTAAAAAAAAAGAGTAAGTTGAAACTTTAAACTTCATGAGAATGATAAGAATTAGGAATTAGAGATGATAATGCAGACTGGATTTTACGATAGTGTCTTTGGTTCTGGTTCAGTATGAACATACTGAGAATAACAGAGGTGTCACAAGTTCACTTACCCTCACTGTTCACTGTCCCTACAGTTATCTAGCTAGCTCAGTGTTTCGGTATTCAGTAGCAGAGTTTCACAACTCTGCTGTGAAGAACACTGGACACTGTAGCAATGTTGTATGATCAGAGACTTCTTATTTCTCTAATGCGAACTTTCTGTAACAACAATGCTTATCTAGCCATGTTACGCCTGACTAAAGTAACTTCACCAGTGTTCCTCATTATAGCATGCACTTCTCTGTGACTGTAGCAACATGCTGGCAGCAGGAGAGACTCACTGCTCACTGCCCACATCAAACCTGCTATGTTACATATCAGGGCTCAGGTAACCGACAAGGCAAGCTTCTGCCATGTAATGCTGTTTGTCCCCAGTTTACTGGTGAAATAAGTTAGTGTAATTACATTTTAAATAAATGATCTAAATTTGACTACATGGTACATTCTTTCTGAAAATATGGCGGTTATGTCACAGTTGATACCATGTAGGCTGTCTTTTTAAAGAAGAATTTAAAAATGAAACAACCACATAAAACAAATTTACAATTTTCCACTCAACAGTCTAACAATCCCATAGCCTGGGAACAGACAAATCTGCCACCTCATGTTTTACGTGATTCATCTGATGTAGAAACTGAGCAGTAAGTCAGTCTTGAAGAAGAATAGTGGATTGATCCTTTCTGAAAGATATATAAAATTGGTTTTCTTCTAGTCTGTTTAAAAACAGAAATCGCTTTTGTAAATATGGAAGGTGAAATGTTTAAATTAGCCAATTACTCGGAGAAAACCTGGGAAATGAGAAAAGAGGCTCGGTAGATAGATATTTTTTATTTGAAAGCATGTAGAAGTGTTATCATCCTCTTATTCTCGCTAACCTTAACCACACCGTTGTTACTATTTGAGATATTGAGAGATATTTGCGGAGTGACTGAATGACAGAATAAATGAATTCCAGCATTTTGTGAAATCACTGTCAATATTTACATTCTTGTCTGTTTTCATGTTTACATGGGGATTTTTGGAGATCGACAACTAGTACAAATGACTGTGAAATCCAAAGAAGCATAAGAAGTGACTATATGCCTCCTTCCTTCCCCGACTTTGTTTGTCTTGAGTGAAGAGCTGTAGAGGCAGAAATGATGAGAATAGAAGGAAACTGAGACAGAGGTGACAGAGAGACAGCATTTTTATTGTTTTATCTCTAAGCAGTCCACAATTGATTTTCAAGGTTCTTGGAAAGACAGTGGCTCTCATTCATCACTACTATCAGACTCTGCTTGTTACACTGCCAAACTCCATATTTATCCATTCAATCTCTGTTGGAGCTATAAACAAAGATCTGACTCATATCTGCTGAGGACATCGCTCTTCTCATTTCATACTGTATTGGTGCTGCACATGGAAGACTATTGCATAATGATGAAGATCAACTCTGTGCATTGTGACAACGTTTATGTGCATATTTTCCTGTGCCAGGACTTTCTTTAAATACATGTATGTCAAGTATCATATAATTAGTGTTTAGTGTTGTCTTCATATCTAAATGAACTCTCAAAAATTGATTTGTGCTTATTTTAGTTCTGTTAGAACATTTCATTAATCTGATGTGGCAATATTTTAGGATTATTTCCATAGTACATCTGGCTCTTTTTTGGTGTGTCCTTTAGTCGGTGAAATTGTAATGGATTATCTAGGCAATATGTTTTAATATTCAGCTTCCTTTAGAGGGTTTATATATGTGATTTTGATGTTTGGGTGAAGTCCAAAAAAGTTAATAAAGTCTGGAGTGCAGATCTTTATATTTTGCAACCACATTTATAAACTACTGATAAAAACACAACACACCATGAATGCAAAGTGTATATGAAATGTCTTTATGTGTTTCATTATAAAAGCACATCACAGCAAAAATGAAATGTACTTGGTGTGTTAGTGTGTGCTTAACTTTGTGACATCCTCATAACGAACTAGTACTGAAAAATGAAGACATAGAAACAGTAAGGCAATACACTCACTCTGTCAGCTGGAGCTGGAAGTGCAGGTCAAATATTTAAAGTACGATACATAGCCATAATCAAATTTGCTGAGAGTAACGTGATCCTGCCGGAACTAGATCCGGGACCTTCCAGGCTGGTTCTGGCGCCTATTTGATTGGAGCAACCTTTTTTGTCAGTATCAAATCTACAAGCCTGTAGCTGCGTTGTATGCTCGCAAGTGGTTTAAGGCTTTTTTGGTGTCTAATAATTTTTGCATATGATTACTGTAAACCCCAAGGCTGAGCAAGTGGGCGTTGAAATTGAGTCCGGTTAAATTAGGGGCGGCGCGCATGTGTAGGTGCAGAGCTGTCCACAGTGCTGAAACGAAGTGGACGAGATCGATAGACAGACAGGGAACTTGAACACCTCAAATATTCGGTGCGATGTTGCGCCGTTTTTTCAGTGAGAGGCATCTTTTTCCACCTGTTTTCTGACAGCAGTGCTGCTGATGCACCCTGGGCGCCTCCACATTCGGAGAGACTTTGTGTGTGCAGGAGCTCTCTGAATGCCCAGAGCTGCAAAAAAAAACCAAAAAAAAAACTCAGAGCAGAAAAGTGTCTGTTTGTGTTTTTCCCTCTTTGCTTTGGTGGTTGTAAGGGACTGTTCGTTAGTGGGGGGACCTATTTTTGATTTGGCAAAAGAGGAGGGATATGGGTCTTCAAATTGTTGTATTTAGTTTTTATTTACAATGTGATATTTCTTTTCAAAATATGTTTTAAACTTGGTATCCTACTTTTACCTAAACCTCATTGAAGCTCATGCATCACCTTTACCGCCATAGGGCGGGTGGACAGTTCCCTCTTGAGGATCACCAGGTGCATTGAACAGAGGAGGTGGTCTACGCCTCCACTTATCCCCCACTTACAATGCTGTCCTTTCATCACTTCCCAGGAAACTGAACAAGCATTTCCTCTTGGCCTCAGGTGAAGATACCAAGGATGGTCGTTCAGACTTGGCCATCCTTGGCCCGACTGTCGTTACCACAGCCGGGAGCACTAACGAACCGGCAGTATCGACGATCCTAGCTAACAATCCCACAGATGTTAAATAGCTGAGTTTCCCTACGAGTCAGTCAGAAGTCTCTTGGATGATGACGATGAAACGTCTTCTAGTATCTTCAACCAAGTCCAGTTGCCCTTGACCTCAGCCTTTGTTGGATATATAGTTTTCATCTTCACATAAAAAGTCTGAAAATTGGGAAATAGTGTCTGTCCACTTTGACTGTGTTTGAGCACCAACCACCATCGTTGATGATTCTTTAATGTAAAACACAGTGTCCGCCTCTTCTCATCTTGCCAGAGTCTTGCGCTTTGACAGATCAGAACACCGTCCACCCATTGAGTCAAGCAAATCAAGTGGATATTTTCCAATGTTGCAGCCTTTTTATCACCAAATTATCTCTTTTTGTTTCCCTGTTGAGCTGCAGTGGAAGGATGGTAAAGAGTCTACAGCCATGCTAGCCACTCTGTGAGGCTGTAGCACAGTGGTGCTTTGAACCAAATGCGAATGTCAGTATGTTAACATGCTCACAATGACAACGCTATAAATGAGGTATGGAGAGCCTAAGTATCCCTTTGGACCATGGGTCAACCTTATTTTGGAAAAAAATTGTGTGGCAGTAAACAATGAGAGACAACTAAATGTTTGATCCGATTTGAATTGTGCACTGAATTAAACACATGATGTTTGTCAATTGTCAAAGTAAACAACAACAAAGATAATTCTGCGAGTCTAGAAAGTTGCAGTTTGTCTGACTGTGAAAATATATAATTAGAAAGACCACAAACCCAAAAGTCGCATATGTGATGCCATCTATTTCTCTCAATGGCTGAGGCTAACATTACTGAAGCTAACGTCAAAGAACTTACATGTCTAGATGATGTGATGAAAGGACCACCAGTACTTAGATGAAACACATCAGGTGAGATAGCCTACATTTGTGCATGGAACATTTCTAAGTTACCTAGCTAGTAGCAAGCAAGCAATGAATGTTAGCTAGCATTACGAACGTTAACATGTTGGTAACGTATATTGTGCAAAACGTAGTTGTTTTACAAAGAACTGTAACGCAAAATTATATTTTAAATTGACGAACATCATATGTGTAATTTGTGGGAATAGGATAAAACCATTATTGTCTTCGCCACTGACTACCGTACATATTAAGGTCCCATGGGGCAGAAACAGAAGGGACGGACTTAGGCTCTCTTTTTTGTTTATCATGCTTACTATGTTAGTTTAGCCTGATAGCATGCTAACATTAGCTAATTAGCACAGTTTTTACAAACACAGTTTTTAGAACTGATTCTGAGAGGAACATGAATGTCTGAGCCAAAAATCATGGCGGTCTATCCCTCTGTTGAGACACTTCACTTTAAACTACAAACGTCAACCTCACTGTGGCATTGGAGGAAAAGTCAATTGATCATTAGTCATGTCTGCTAGCTAAATTATTGTAGAAAAAGACTAAATTTGGAAGATACCCACTTGATTTGTCTGACTTGAATGGCTAAAACTTCATATTAGCTTCAGATAAACATTTTAATACCTTTCTGCACAAAACAAGGACTGTGGAGTTTATTCTCTATCATACATTGCTTCAGTTTCTCCCAGGATTTATACACTGACTCAAACTGGATGAAGCTCAATGTTTTATTTACAGTTCTTTGGATTCTGCACTAGAAAATGCCTTTTTGTTCTGAGATGACAAAATATAAAATGTTACAAAAATAACACTGGCTGGCTCTGGTTTTAGATTCCAACAATGTGTATTGGTGAATGAGCCTTGGCTGGAGCTTGTAGCCGATGTGCTGCAGTTCTCTCGAGCTTCCAGATGGTCAGTCTGCTGCTGCTTCTACTGGCTTATCATGGTCTGAATTATTAATTTTCTCCAGGAAGGAGGTAGTGCTGTATGTCCCATGGGTCCTGTTACACAAAATGTCTTAAAAAAAACTTGATAAAAAGTCTTGTGTAGTCCTGTGAATTCACAAAAAAAAACAACAACAAAAAAGACATAACCAAAATAAAATAGTTACTTTTTTACTTTACAGCTTTATTCTGTTTTATTTTACAAGAATCACAAGAACTGTGCTTTTAAACAACATATAGTTTGCCAAGATTGAGTGAGGATTCAACCAGATGCCATCCCAATTAGACAGCAATTGCCCACCCCAGACTGCTGCTAGTTGAGGTGTTTAAAATGGCTTAAATCATGTATCCAGGTTTCTTTTGACACAAAGCAGCGTGCAGCACAAGTCTCATCACTATTTTCCAACCACCAAAGTTGTCATTTGCACACCCAGCACCCATGTTGTGTAAGTAGCAAATGTGTAAAATGAGTTATATGTCATTGATCTGCCGTTTAAATAGCAGTGCAGCAGGAGATGAGACTAAATTGTTTATTCAACTCATGTTGTGGCCAAAACATATGATTAATTTAGAAACTCAATACAACTCCTTTCCGCCTTGCACCTTACTTTGGTGCCCGATTATGTACTGTTTAACTAGCAAAAGTGGAGCTGGACACACCCTAAAGGCACTTACGCCATGCGCACTACAGATCGTAGGGCCCACAGTCTCCAATATCCCACCACTTTCATTGCCTGTGGAAATATAAAACTTACTGTGATCCCTGCTGGCTCAAAATATCCCCATTTGTTTTTGTTGTTCAAATGTATATTTAATGTGAAGTGCCAGACTTAGCAACTTAACTCCATCTTTTTAAGTATGCCATCACTCAAAACTGAGGTATGTTAAAGTGTTGCATGGCAGACTGGAGCCAAAAATCTTCCAGTGACACATGAATGTTTTTCATGTCTGTGTTATCATCTCTTTACAGGATGTTCATCTCCCACCCACAAATATGTCAAGGAGTTATTTCTTATAAACATCTTCAGACATTGTCAGTCATTTCAAGTTTGTTGTAATTGTTGCCCAGCACCATCACATCACACCACTGTAAAACTGTTTAAATAAATTGCAGCATTGAAAATCTAAATACAAGACACGGTTGAGAACAGAGGGAAAAAAAGTCTGTGTGTGTGTGTGTGTGTGTGTGTGTGTGTGTGTATCATGGTCTTTCATCTCTATTTCCACACGGTCCATTGGCCGACCTCAAAGCTGCAGCCCGATGGCAGGTAGGATTCACATATCAAATCCCAACCCCCCCTGAGAAAACTATTTATTCTTTTATTTCAGCTTCTATCACTGTGTGAATAGAAATGGAATGCGCGCACACAGACACACACACACACACACTGACATTATGTATGTGTGTATGTGTGCTGATATACACAGAAACAAGACACACACACATACACACAAAAATGCATATAGAAAATATACACACGCCGCCAATATATAAATACAAATCTATAAAATGGCAGACGTGGACAGATGCAGCCCAGAGGAAGATATGTGAGCTCCTGGATGTCCATAATTGATGATAAGGCTGTTAAGGTGTAATGGCCTCAGTCTATAGTAGCGTGTGTTAGATCCATCTATGCTGACGCTGCCTGGACTCACACTATTCTTCATTCGAGTTTACCCTGGAGACTCAGACTGCCATTTCACATTCCTCATCCAGACATCCATCCCAGGGCACTGTTGATTCTCTCCATTTACTTTTTTTGTGTCCACAAATGTAATACTATGTGATTTGTAGATTTGATCTGATCATGAGAAATGATTTTCATGAGTTAATTTTTTGTTTGCAGAAAACCGATTAGCACAGTCCATGTGTTGCTGTAAACCAATGTGTGCTTGGATTGCATCTGTGTGGTTGTACCGTTCATTGCTCTTACCATGTCTGATGCTACCGCTGTGGGGCACCTAAGTCAGACATTTTCAGTATTCTGTACAGTGGTTGTAATAGACAAAGAAGATGTACTATACAATAGAAGACAAAGTAGAATATAGCTTTTATAGCTTCTATGTGTCAGGGCAATAATATAATGATTCACTAGTCCCTTCTCAGTAGTTTAGTCTATAGTCAGCATTACGTTTTTGGATTCTCACTAATTGTAACTTTGTGTCATCATTGACAGGTGTAGTATCTCATGCAACGACTTACTTTTGGATTGTAAGCAGAAAGTAGTGTACATGCCATGGACACTATGGAGTGTTTCCAAATCACTCCCCTGTTCACTCATCTATTTAAAAGACACTCAATAGTTTTCTCAATGGTAAGCAGCATTTTTGAGGTCACTATTAACAGACTCAGAATTTGCACTCTCAAATAAAATGGTGAATAGTAAATGTAGTGTACTATATTGTAAATAGGGAGTCATTTTGGACACAGTCCAATCCCTAGTTTTATCTCTTGTTCTGCCTGCTGTTGGCCTCAGTTTCTGGTTGTTGTGTGTATGCATGCCCCCTTTTTTAACCTGTTTGCCTTCACTGACTGCTCAGCTGTTGCTGACCTTGGTAAAATGCCTTTTAAACTAGTCTACTCTGCTTATGCATCCTGCTTTAGGGTCCACACAGCACTCAACATAGTTGCTACAACTATGCTGAATGAAGTGTTGACATGTCATAATATGTCCATTTTTATCGACAATAAGTGACACCTACCCCCAACCAATTTTTTTCTTTTTGACAACTGTAGAATGAATGTCAGGTGTCAAAATAAAAAATGTTATCCAAACAAGACAATAGTACTCAAGCCATCACAAATAAATGGCGGTGGTGATGGAGCAGTGGATAAGACACATGCCTTAGGTGTGAGAGATCCAGGTTTGAATCCACTGTGAGACACCAATGTGTCCCTGAGCAAGGTACTTAACCCCTAGTTGCTCCAGAGACGTGCAGTCGATTTAGATAAAAGTGTCAGCTAAATGAGAAAATGTAAGCATTGCAAATCAATCTTGGCTTCTGGAGTGCACCTTGGTCCAAGCAATTCAATTTAAAAATTTGAAAAAGGTGAAACATTGACTCTTCTGTTTTGTGTGCAGTGGCATCGCCGATAAAGAGTGTTTTTGGGATATTGGAGTTCATCTCCTGATTTCATTGTGGAGGGAAATGCAGAGGCTCATAAACACTGTTGGGAAGGTTACTTTAGAAATAATAATAGCTTTCCGATTACAATTACTAATTACAAACCTTTTTTAAAAAAAGTAGTAATAACTATTTCACTTACCTTTTCTAAAGTAATGTAAGTTATTTCATTACTTTACAATTACAATACAATTGCAGTATCAGTTACTTTTTGGATTACTTTTTTAATGAATGTTTTCAGCTGTTAACCATTTTCAAAAGACAGCTTGAGAGGCAGTGCAACTGGCTGACAGGTTCAACCACAAAATAAAACAGAAGAACCAATCAAAAGCATAGATCAAAAGCATCTGAATAGCATCAAACTTTATTAAAGGGCTGTGGATGCACCTTTTGTGAGAAGTGAAACATTGTGCACATAAAAAACATGCAAAGCAGAAAAATTATTATTATTCAACATTTGGCTGAGCTTTTTACAGAAAATGTTCATGAACATTTTCATAAGTAGGCCTTACTGTATTACTGTATTATTATCTAATTACACATTTCATTTTGTCCTAATAACTGTAACGGATTATAGTTACATTTACTTTGTAATTAAATTATGCAACTAAATTGCATGTAACTAGGCCAAAGGTACCCATCAGTGTCTCCATGAGACGCTCTGGGGCGTCTCGTACTAACTAGTTAGGTAGTGCTAGCGCTAGGTAGCTAGTTAGCTACATTCTTGTCAAAGGTGTTCACAGCCCCCAAAGCCCCCTACCCTTACCACAACCATCAGAAATGTTACTACCTAAACCTATGTCACTGATTTTATGCATGTTGATGGCCAATGTGCACAGCTGTAGGATTAGCCGGTCTTTGTGTAGCTGGGATGTAGCGGTGGAGTGTCATACAGACGCTAAAGGGTACCATTAGCGTAAAATAATTACGCTTTGTCACGATGGATGAAAGCGTCAGTTATGGCGAGAGAAACGCGTTGAGTTACTCCCCAACTCTGCTCATAAAGCATGTTTGATGTTTTAACATGTCCTTGGCTAAAGTCACCTGCTTTGGGTGCCATGTGCATCCATGTAAACAATGCTGTGTGTACACAATGTGTACTTTAAGAGATACTGCCAGTACGACAGCAACAAAATAATGTGAACTGACTATGTACACACCAGATCTCTTGGCTGTTACAGCCAACAAGTTTCCATGAGTAGGTTTAGTGTCTGAAGGCCACAGGGTGTGTGTGTTTGTGTATACCTACTCTATCTGGAATATCTGTATATCCAACAAGTGGGGTCAGCATTGCAGAGTGGAGTTGCCACTGTGTGAAAGGAGCCTGATCAGAGCATCAATGGCTGGTACCATTATTTCACATGGTCTATTTGTCTGAGAATATTTGTGAACTGCGATGAGCATCAAAAACCACATAGTTCCAGGATATTTGTGAGTTCTCCACATGGTGTGACAAGGAGGAGGAGGTGAACGCCTCAGAGATTACAAGTTTGAGTTCATGGCAGATAATTAAACACAGAGACAGAATGAAAGTGCCATGGCTGAAACAAACATCACATGCTTTAGCAAAAAGCAGCTTCCCATGGAACAAGCACAAAAGAGTACACTCACACAATGTGTGTATGCACACACTAACAAAGTAAGACAAGGATTATATAAATTAAGTGGTGGAGGTGGGATAATGACCGTTTAATGTCAGAAAAGGTTACAAGTAGAGCAGCATAGACGAATAATAACATTACTTTATGGGAAATGTCACTGGTTAAAGGACTATATGTAGTTCCTCCAATACAATCACTTAACAAGTCAAATTTTGCTTCCTGGACAGTATCCTCACTTAGAAATGAAGCACATGCCTAACGTTATCCGCTGCAAGGTTGTATCGCTTTCCACATGACTTGCCAGCTAAAGCGATCCATATTACTATCCTGTGTCACACCAATATTATGTCAAAGTGTTGATTTAGTCTCCAAGAAAGGATGTAACGGTACAAAACAAATGTAGACAGATTGGTTTACTTACTCCGGTCTAACTGTTATAAAGTGTAGCCACAATCTCATTTATAATCTAGTTCTAGTCTAGTCTAGTTCACTAACCATTTCATTATCATCCAATACATTTAGCTGTGCTCACATTGCTGAGCCTCCAGTGAAAGACACACAGATAGGAATGTTAGTTTCTGAAAAGCAACAGGCGTGCTAATGCCCATGTATCACCACGGCTAAATGCAGTAGATGTAAGGTTATCATGCGTGGATTACTTTAACCTCTAATAAAAATATTACTGTAACGTTGCAGTGGGAGTTTACCTGACTTTCCAGCACGTTGTGTGAAGCTGTCTCCCTGTCTGTTTTTCCAGGAGTACAGTATCAATATGCGGCTTGCTGCGCTGTATGAAAGGTACGGAGCCGGTGTTGATCTGCCTCTGATTCGGGAATGCTGAAGTAACAGAGCCTGAACACGTTTGTGTGAAAAGCCACAGCCGACATGTCGGTGTTTCCACGTTGATTGCAGGATCTCTGTATGAAAGCGGTTGTGTTTTGAATTCTGCTAGCTCATGAGTTCCAGCCTGTGGCTGAAGCATGTGTACAAGCTCGTTGCAGTCTTAAAACCACACCGCTCGTGGCCGCTAAAAACTACATATAGCCCCTTTTAATGTAAAGTGTGCATGTTTCTGTGTGTGTAGGACACATGGGCAGAACAAATATGAAAACAATACCTACTGTCTAGAAAAAAACTACTGATATAAATAAAAGACTCTAAAAGTAGCAGCACCCTCAGCTGTGAGACATGTGCTTAGAATTAAAAGAAAGGCGTTTTAATTGGTTTACCACAGCGAACCACTCATGAGTGAGACAGAGCAAAGGCCTGGGGGGATAATAGCACCCAGGAAAAAGTCTGACCTTTTCAGAGTTGGTTATACACATGTAAATAGATGTTTGTTTGATACTTCCCATAATAACAAATAATTGATTTCCTCTTTATATTTAGAATACTCTTTGTCATGTTGGGTCCCCTTTTCTCTTTTGGGATGCCCAAAAATTGACAGTTAATTCAAACACTACTGAGATTTTTACACTTTCCTCTATCCATAATGGCCAGTGTGGGAATAATGCCTACAATCATCCACATGGGGCAAAGATAATTCATTGTCATGTTGCTGATATAATTCCTGGAAAGTGCAGTGTTTAGATAAGGTCTATTTGTCCAAGTGAAGTGAAAAGCTGAAGTTTGACAGGTCTGATATATATGGTTATATAAACCATTTTCCATCACAGTGAAAGTGACAAGCTTGAATATTAGATTTTTACCACTGTCATTACAGTCTGTATAAACATGAGACTTCTCTCACTGATGATATTAAGTATATTTGCTTTGCCATTTAATCAACTAAAACCTGAGATATGTCTTAGAAAACCTCCTCCTTTGGTAAACTTACACAGGTTGGGTGAGCTCAAGGTGAAGTAGGCTCGATTTCCTGCATATGGAAGCACATCCAGCAGCGAAAGGTTCGTTCAAGATAAAAAAACAAAACAGGTCTCTGCAATGCACCACTGATAAAGTTAACTCTATCTAAGTTCATTGGTTGAAGCTGCAGTGGCCCTTCATTGACCCTTGACTGATGGAAATATGTCCCCTTTTTTAACGTGTGTAAAAACAAGTATGCTTGACCAAAAAAAGCCTTTTTTGGGCTTTCATAAATCATAATGCCATTGTAACATTATGATGTTAGTATGATTTTTCCGACATTTGTTTTAGACGTTTTCAATGACAACATGGTGACGAATCAGGGAAATCTAGGTACTGCTAATACTGGTAATTTGACAAATGGCGGATACCGAGCTGGCCCTCCTGCAGTTGGACTAGTAAGTACCATTGCTGTGTCTTGTGTTGTCACACTTGCTTGATGTTTGGCTGTTTTAGCACAGCTTGCACAGCTGTCGTTATTTACAACAGAGGTGAATTACACTCTGAAATGGTAGATACAAATCATACAACAAACAAAACATACATGGAAAAAAAGGAATCTTACATAATGTTGCTTTAAATTAAAAAATGCATGTTTGCTGTAAATAGACATATCAACCGCTTGGTAAAGACTCATAATTAACACAAACTGTGTGGTTAGTTGAAATGAAAGGATTAATGTGCAAAATAACAAGTAATTCATCTTGAATATTCTTTCTACCACTCAAAGCCATCTGAAAAACAGACCCTGTCCCTGGCTACTAGGGAGCAGACAGACCTGCTCGAGGATGTCAGATGGGTCTTCTACAGAAATCAAAAGAGGATTAGAAATAGTGAACTGTAGTGAGCTTTTCTTCCAGCCAGACTGATCTTTCTTGTCAACACAGGCCATGTAAAAAGGAATAATCTGGCCCCAGAGCAGGGCAGTCACAGCTGAGCGGCTCCTGTCACAAAAGGTGCTGACCTACCTGAGTCTCACACACACACACACACACACACACACACACACACACACACACACACACACACACACACACACACACACACACACACATGGATGTAGAGCTCACTGGCTTTTACCAGAGTCACTGCTCCAGCCTCTCCTTCTCATTGACCTCTATTCACACCCCATCACTTACTCACTGTTTGAATTAGCTAATAGTTTATTGACTCTGGAACGCTGACTGTCCCATATCATATTATTGCAAATTTTCTTTGCGTAAGTGGCTCTGAGGAAGAATTTACTAAATAAAAAACTTATGATGGAGACACACAGACATGACACACGCTGTATATACAGCTCAAGTGAAGCACTTATAGAAGAGAAATGAACATCAATCCACCCCACTGCTATCAGCTGCCTAATTTGCCATTCTGTAGGTGTGTTTACCCCTGCATCACTGTCTGTCACACTTCCAGCCTCCAACAAACACGCTGTCATACAGTCAAGCAAAAGCCATTGGCTTTTAGATCAGGGCTGCTGATGGATTGCATTAGCCTTAATATGGACGTGACAGACACTGTTTTTGTGTGTTAAATATCAGAGAACAAGAGAGTACAAGCAAAGGAATATGACATTTATGTTTGTCTCAGGGCTTCTACTTGAGTTTGGTATTAACCACGTCTTGTCTTGTGTGTCATTTTTGACTTGTCCTGGTCTCAGTCACTGTTGGATGTTATAAAAGAAAAAAAATCACACATTCATTCTTCTCTGCCCACACCACCATACTTTAATACTTCAAACACTTCGAGCGATTACATCAGTGTGGGACAGACCTCAAACGCTGATTATTTATAGACTAAAGGTCAGGGCCTCTGCATGTACTTCTGTGTTTCTTGAAGAAACTCATCAAGCAATGAGTCATTATCTTAGTGCTGGCTTTTCACGGGTAGGTCTAACGCAGGTATGGATTTTCACAGTCAGTATGGAGAAGTCAGATGATTACAGTTGTCTGCAGTGAAAATGGTGGATTCCTCCTTCCAGGTTGGGAGCAAGTTCCTGCCCCTAAACAAGGTATCTTGGGTTCACGCTGGTGATGTGGAAGCATGAGAAATGGAGATCCATCATCTCGCCCTCCAAACAATCACACCATGCAGTACTCCTTTGTCGCACTAGATAAACTCAACAGCGGCAGCACGGATTCTGCTCATCCACTCTTATGCACTTCCATCACTCTGGATTTGACGCCATTGTTGTGTGTCGCATTGCAAGTGACGTAAAAGACACTGAAATTTGATTTGAGTGGTCCGGACTGAGGGGCATCTGTATAAATCACATTTTAAACCTTGGTTGACGTAATAATAGTAGTATTTGGGGATGGCAAAGGTGTATTAGGATTAGCATTTTTTTTCTTTTTGTTCCCCTGTGCTCCCCCTTAGCTCGGCACCTTCCTCTCTCCCTCTCCCTTTCACTTTATAAAGTTTCCTAGTCTGACAGCACGGGACACAGGAATATATGCACACACGCTAAATCAGCACAACAGAGCAGCTGACAACTAATGTCACCTTGTTGTCTTGTTGGATGGACTTCTGTTAATTGTCTTGTACTTATTGTTTTGTTTTCATTGTGTTGTCCTGTCAATGTTCTGTCTTTTGTCTTGCAGTAAAACATAAATAAAGACTGGGTGACTAGGAAGAAAGATTCCTCTAAAAAAAAGTCATTCAATTTTCCATTGGGAGGAATTATATCAGTCTTGAGTATCAAGAAAGTGATCTTTTACACAGCTTTGAAGAGAGCAGTTCCACAAGACATAGCGGCTCTGTGAAGCTGTACTTTGGCACATCGGTGCTTGGAGCTGAATCTTCATGTCACACGCTCACAAAGTGGTTCACAATGACAATGCTAAGGTAATGTTATAACCTACCTTGGTACTCCCTGTGCTTTGTAACTTACGTCAGCATTTTAGGGGGCCTCAAGAGGGTTTACAAATGGCACACTCTTGCTCCCATCCACAGTAGGACAGTTAGGTCTCCAACTTTCACAGCATTAATAGGGGTTGCGTCACTCCACTGATTTAGTATTGCACTCCTACAGTATAACATTGTTGGACTAATGAAAAAAAGTGCCAAACTCTATGCAGCAGAACCTGACATATTGTGCTTTATTTTGGGTATTCTTCTTCCTTGTCAAAACCTACATTACCCACAATGCAACTGGACTCCCAACGGTTTGGTCGGGTGTGTTATGCTCATCGTGTTCAGGGTGTGTTATGCTCATTTTTGGACATACAGGTTCTGTGTCCAAGGAGAACACTCTCTCTCTAGGCCCTACATATAGGCTATATATGTATATTTATATGTGTATTGAATAATTGCCTTTTTTTAGGGCTCATAAGAGGCCTGGGCCATCTCAGAAATGTTTGATTTAAATGTTGTTCATATTATTTTGCCTATAATAAAATCAGTGATGTCATAGGAATGGTTTTCAAATTAAAAACACTGCCACAACAGTAGCCTGATACAATAGATACGTCTAACAAAAAATCAATACATTAACCATTTAATTATTTGCTCTAATAAAAAAGGCTAAGTATCTAATCATCAACATCCAGGCGTGCGGTGGAGGATCAATCCACCTGGTCTCAGGTAACTCACAAAATTCCGGCTTGACTGACAGTTGGTTCCAGATGGGAGGGTCGATTCCACTTCAAACCCTCTAAGTCCCGCCTCACAGTGTGGCTCTTGCTGGGGACTTGAGGATATAAAATGAAGGAACTTACTGTAACCAGGGCGCATTATGTAGTTGGAGTTCCCTTTGTGAACTCCCACATAGACATTAAAGTCAGTCCAATGCTTTAATCACCGCGCACACAGAGAGATATCGCTGCCGGCTTCCTCTCACTTGCAACCTGAAAAGATTTCATCAAGTCGCCGGGTAGAGACAGAGCAGAGCCATGGCAGGGGACGGGTCAGAGCAGCGGGCGCTGCAGTATGAACAAACTCTGGTAAGTTTGACTTGTTGCCGCTGTGAACTTTGTTCGCTGGTCCCCCACAGTACGCGCAGCTCCCTTGCATGGAGAGGGAAGCCAGACTCCACTGACAAGTCTTTCAACTTAACGCTGCCTGACTGCATTTACACATCTGGTAACGTTACCAGCTAACGTCAACGTTGCATGAAAGCGAGCAAAACTAAAACTAAATAAATGCGTGTTGGTGTAATATGTGTTCGCCGAATCATCCTTTGTGCCTCTGTCATTCGGGAAATTTCTACTGGAGTGTGTGTTTTTGCCGACAACCAAGGGTCAACTATAATCTGTCAGATTTTACACGAAGTTCAGCCCCCTGTACGCTCACGTGAAAGTGAGCGATGTTTGTGGTGTCTGAAGTCCGCAATTGCCCTGTTGAATAGGCTACTTGTGAAATAAGTAATTAAGGACAAGTTATATAACACCACACGTTGGAGGGATTTAGCTACTAGCTTTACAACAGCAGGCTATAGTAAAGGGGATTGGCGTCCTAACATCTGGATTTGGCTATCGTTATGCAGGTGGTCTTGTCTCCTGTATGCGAAATGTATGGCCAAACTCCATTAGCAAAATTCCATGCGCTTCAAGAAAGCCGTGTTTATTGCCTTAAACGCATATTAGAAAATTACTTTATGCCTCTTTTGAATTTCAAACATGTGCTGATAAATTCGGAATATACATTATTTCATCCCGCATATATTTATGTATAAAAATATCAACTTTTCCAGCCGGCTCGCCTTTGCCACACACCGTCTTGCCCATGGTGGGCGGTAGCGAGTTAGTTTGAAGCTTTTAAAAGTTATGAACTGAAGTGCTGCTTGGTGCTTGATTGATTAGCCGCATTCGCAACAGACTCTTAATGATTTGCGAAAGGTCAGGAGTCTTGTTATGTAAGATGTGTCAAAAAGCTGATCAGCTGTCCCTTAACAGGTATTTTTTGAATGCAATGATTTGTGCATTCAGAAACTTAATTTGGCAAATATTCGAATCTGTCTGCCACCATGAATTAAATGTACTACATGCAAGCAGATGATGTCATCTTTTCACAAACAGTAGCCTACTGTAGTCATTGGGGTTAATGTATGTGTCAGGACCTCAGTAAGTGTAGGCTGCATTGACATCCGCAACCACCATCCAACAATAGATCAGTTCATTGTTGTTCAGCAGCGTGGGTGCTGAGAAATGCTGCTGTGTACACATGCATGTGTTGGGATGGTGGGATGCATTGAACAGTTGCGCAGGTGTCCAGTGCTGTGCCTGCTGATGTTGATGCAGGTCGCCATGTGTGAACAGTGATTGAATTTGAGCTTTGACTTCAAGTTACTCTATACCTCTATAACCTTTACTTATGGTAATGTTTAGCTTGCATAACAAACAGGCAGTTGTTGTCATAGATGGTCTGCACATAGTTTAGAAGATGAATCAGTTGAGGGGATGGTTTGATATTAGACCTGTTTTATACAGCAGGGGGCTCTCAAACATTTTTATGTCACGGGCTCTCATAAAGATAGCCTACAGATGGACACCCACTTAACAGTTTTCTCCTTGGGATCTGCATAAAGAGTGTTTTAAATTAAAATAGTAATGCATTTTATTATGTAGAGATAACAGTGCCAAGGGAGAAACAAATGAATCGTGTGTGTGTGTTTGTGTGTGGGTGTTGAACCTTTCCTAACAAACTTCTGTCAAGCCTAAAGAATCTGCTATTTGAAGAGACAAGTTTTATAGGCCAACTGGACCCATTCAGTGGCAGCGAGGCTTTAAATGAAGAAAAGCCACAACTGTAACGCTTCTTTGGGCCTCTGTTTCCTTTTTCTTGAAAAAGTAACCCCCTCCCCCTCCTACACCCCCACCTTCCCCCGCTGCTCTCTGTGTGCTGTTAATCTGTGTGTTTGTGTGAGAGATTACACAACGTGCGACCCGCTGATTCAGCGCTGGACGCTGTGTCACGCTGGCGGGGTCTCGTGCTCGGCCCCTCCGTCTCTCTGAAAAGAACATGCAAAAAAACTTCATCCACACCGCCACCTGTCGCAGCTCACCCTGCTGTGCTTAGATGATTGTTACATGAACTGGATTGTGAAAGCATCTAAATAGAATCAAATAAAAATAGCTACAGTGTGAGAATAACCTCTTTTAACATAAATGAGTTCTCTCTCTGCCCTCCATCTCCCCGCCGTGGGTTGTAGTAACATGGTGTCTTTGTGTGATACTGGCAGTCATGGTGGTTGTGTGGGTTTGTTGTGGGCAGTGGATGCTCAAAGAGGCCAGTGTAGTTTGGCTGTGAGAGAGGCTTAAAGGCTGGCTACAGATATATCGGCAGGGCCAGGAGTAAGGAGCACTTGCAAAATAAAACCACCCTCAACATATTGTCGCTTCACATCAGACAAGGGCTGCTCGATTATGGCAAAAATCATAATCACAATTATTTTGGTCAATATTAAGATCGCAGTTTTTTTCACCACGGTTGCTCATTGGCTTAGGAAACATCATGGATGCACTTGTGTGCGTTTATAACTTACATGAACCAATGAGGAAGCAGTGAGTCGATCCAGATTTGGTAGCTCATTTCTGTAAAGATGAGGATGGACACTACTGTATGCTGTTCGCCGAAGACGCATTTATGCAAAGAAGAATTATTTCTAACGCACACATTTGTCCATATACCTCTATGCTAAACTGCAAAGTGGGATTAGATGCTACGCGAGTGTTTTAATCACTCTCCTGGGTATCAGTGTCCCATGATCACCTAGGCCTAAATGCTGTTTCAGAGGCATTTTCAAGGTTACAGGATGAAAGAAGTTTGAAAAGAGAATTTTTTGGCGTTGTGTCATTGGCAAAGATGTTAAAGAGCCCCAAATATCAGCACACAGCAGCTATGGTCGAAACATATTAGTGTCGGCCGTCAACAGTAAATGTCGTCAACAGTAAATGTAAGTGGCAACCCATGACTTTCAGCAGTATGCCTGAAGAGATTTGGCACGAGTTAAAGGGTAACTTTGCTATTTTTCTGACGTATTTTCCCATGTTTTAGTGTAGTTTTAAACTTGGTCCAGTTTTGAGTGAGTGCGGTGCAGTGGGCAAGAGAGAAACAGAGCTGTAACCAACAACTTCTATTTATTTGTAATTATCATTACAAATGTATATACATGTTCAAGACAGTTTGTCCCGGCCATGAAAAGCACAGTCCAACGAGCACAGTGTGAAGTCATGTTCTGTTTCGGGCCATTTCAGTCAGTCTACAAAGAAGATGTGATGTATTTTATTGTTCAGAGCATTTAAACAACTGTTTCCACTAAAATATACTGCTTTATGGTCAAACTATTTTTTAAATTTTTTTTTATTATTCCAACACCACATAAGGCAGTGCCACTTGCGGCAGCGGTCACATTGATGATCAACATGGCTAATGTTACCTCAACTCAGAGCAGCAATTGGATTGTGTCATTCAGAGTAATACTGTTATGCTATCGTTGTAATCAGGATAAATTCATTGACAACATAAAGAAAGGCTTTCTTAGAAGGGAGCAGTTATGGTGGATGAATGGGTCAGACACAGGACTTTCACCTGGGAGTTTTTTTCCTCCTGTGTGACCTTAAAAGTTGAAATTCATGAGGAGCATGTTAAAACTATTCTCATTATACAACTGTGTTGTAGGGCTTGACAATAAAACAATAACAATAATTATCGCAATATATTTTTTTTCAGTAACAGTATAACACATGTTCAATAAATATTTGACTTTATTCGCTTGAATCAAACACAAATTAGGAGCTATTTTGTTAAGATGTTTATTTTGTTGAGGGAAAAAGGGCTGAAAAAAGCTTGTACTTAATTTTAACTGCGCATATTTGTTGACAAAGATTTCATCATAATTGTTTTGAATGTTGTACCTCAGATTTGTGAAGTGATCCACTGTTTGGCATCGAGTGTTGACCATTAAGAACAGGTTTAAACCACAATAAACCATCAGGTTTCTTCAACTTTCACTCAGGAGCAAACATCAGCCTTTAAACTCGAAAGAAATAATGATACTTATCGTGATAATTATCGATACCAAAAGATATGAAACTTTTTATTTTTTAAAAACTTTTTTTTACTTTTTATATCGTCCAGCTCTACTGTGATAAAAATAAAATGAAAATGACAAATAATAATAATTAAAAAAGTATCGGGCTGTTGAAGTCCACTAGACTCCCTTGACAAAAATTTTACCTCTCTGGTCTACTGCTGCCTTGATCGGTTGGTTTCTTTGTGTTCGTATGTGAGTTTGGTGTTTTTAACGCTTCAACAAAATCGACCCTTTAAGGAATCAGTGTTTTTAACCCTTTTAAAACACCAAAGTCACACAATAACACAAACGAACCGGTCGAGGCAGCGATAAGACAAGCAACTCCAGTGTTCTATGAGGTAAAATAACAGCCAATCAGTCATTTGCGGATTATTTATCTATGAACTTTAAACCACATAATGCTATGTGTAACCCAATACTCATGCTTACATACAGCAGTTACATTTTGAAATTCTATTTTAATTTAGATGTGCGTGTGGTTACGTAACACAGTATCCATACGTCATTAAATAAAAAATGGACCATCATGTGATCAAAGGTAAAGTTTTATTAGCTGTTGTACAATAACATCAGTTGTGTCTCAACAACAAGTGAGAGTGAGAGGCTAATATTTATGACATTTCATGTAGTGTGGGAGGATTTTTCCTAAGCAATAAAAAACTGCAAAACTATTTGCACATGATGAAACTTTTTTTAACAGAGCATGCTTGACTCCTGTTTTCTGCAGCAATAAACTCTCTTATAGTGTTTGTTGTTGCTTTATCCCAGGTTGTATCTGCAACAAGAAGTTGCTGAATAACTCAGGTGAAAAGACTTGTTTCCTTGTTGCTTATAATCAACCTCTGGACAGTAGTTACTACAGTCAGGCATCTCTATTGGAAATGAGTTACCAGAGACATAGAGTATACTGTTAATTGACTTGAAAAGTGCCGACACTCTTTTGTTGAATCCACTCCTACAATTTATTACTACAGATTTGTAATAATTAACAGGATAATCATAATGATCCCAAATACGGGATTTAGGCCTAAATGATCTGTAAGGCTCTTAAAGGGGCACTTCACCAATCAACATCACGGGGAGTACTACTGAGCCTGTGAAAACAGTTGTGTAATGTGTTCTGTTGCTCTGGAAGGAGCTTTCCAAAGTTTGGAAAATAACCAAATCTTGGATGGGGCTTGGTGAAGACAACAAACGGATGACAACAGAACAGCCTGCGTTACAAACTGGAGGCGAGAGTGAGGGGCCAGCAGAGGATGATTCATCGTGTGGTTAATAAAATGTCAAACCATTCTTCTCTTAATATTCGTTGATACTTTATGAAAGTGCAATACTTAATCACTGGAGTGTCCCTGTTTAAAGCTTTGTCTTTTCATTTATCCATGATGCTAAAAATATATAGCTGGACTAACCTGATTAGCATGCTTTAGCTAAATGACAACAATAACACACTCCCAAAGCTTTCTTTAAAACGACGTGTGTGTGTGTGTGTGTGTGTGTGTGTGTGTGTGTGTGTGTGTGTGTGTGTGTGTGTGTGTGTGTGTGTGTGTGTGTGTGTGTGTGTGTGTGTGTGTGTGTGTGTGTGTGTGTGTGTGTGTGTGTGTGTGTGTGTGTGTGTGTGTGTGTGTGTGTGTGTGTGTGTGTCAAATTGTCGGCTGTAATTAGAAAATATTAGAGTACAAAACCTGTCCTCTAAAATGTTTGCAAGGATAACATACAGCTGATCATTAGGTGAGCCACACTGACAATAATACCGAACCCTGAGGTGACACTGCATGGTCTGATATTCATGATGCATGTAGAATGACAGCACTCCATCATCAGATTGAGCTAATCATCTATGACATTATGAGACATTTTTCAAAGTGGTGGTTGTATGTATACATCCATCCATCGTCAACCGCTTATCCTGCGTACAGGGTCGCGGGGGGGGCTTGAGCCTATCCCAGCTGACATCGGGCGAAAGGCGGGGTACACCCTGGACAGGTCGCCAGTCCATCGCAGGGTTGTATACAGTGCAGTATATTTAATACAGTGTAGTATGTGTGTAGGAGCCTGGGGCATCGTTCGGTCCCTATGTCCTGATCGCGTCTTTAGGCCCTGGGAGTCTTGATGTGCTGCATTTTATGTTCCCCTTCTTCATCCCATCCCTGGTTGACAGGCATTGGATTGTCACCTCCCCTTTTTCTGTCACTTGCTGGCTTTGATGGCATATCATTTTTATCACCAAGCCATATCCCTGTGCTGGGTAATTGTGTGTGTGTGTGTGTGTGTGTTTTAAGGTGACATGGTCTGTCTGGAGGCTCATGATCAGATATCCCAGAGCTCGTGATGGTGTGTCAACATTGCTTTTGTCCCTCCTGGGTGTTGTATGGGTTGAGCATGTAGAGGAGATTCAGCAGCTCAGTTAAGAGTCATAAGTTGAGCGATAAGGTGCGACAGCTGTTTACATGACGGAATTGTTCACTGTGATCTGCTGCAGTTGGTACAGGCTGTTTCATGTGGAAGAAAGTTAAAGCATATTTACTGTTTGCAGGATGTGTGGTTGATGATCGGGAATGTGCCAGTATTTAAATTATGACTGTAGACTTTTTGAACAAAGTACCAGGGAAGTGAAAGTTTCGGATGGAGAAGTATGGAAATGTAATAATTGTGAGTGCATTTTTGATACTGTGTGGTGCCATGTGTGTGTGTGTTGGGGCCATCTGTCTTGCCGTGACACGGGGTAACCCTGTGTTGTTTGCCTTGCTGTGGTAATTAGGTTTTATGTAGCAGAAGCCATGTCTGTTTGATGTCTGCTTGCTTGTGCTTGTAGAGGTGATTCCCCTTTACTTGCCCTCTCCACTTCATCATGCCTTTTGGGTAATTTTATTTTATTTTTGCAAGACAGGTCAACAACTCCTTGACTGCTGTTTGTGGAGAAAGGGCTGCGTGCATTGCTTTTGTTCATAAATAAATTGTCTTTCACCTTTACAATAGATCAACCTTTGCTGCTTTTGTTTTTTTTTTTCTTTGCCAAAATGACCTATTCGCCTCCATTTACTTTCTGGGCAAAGTCTGGACATAGCCATGATAGATTTCCTCACTGTGGACTCTGTGTGGTGGGATCTTGCGCGGCACCTCGGCTAATAGCGGATTGTTAAAAACAAGCCAAAACGAAAGTCTGTGTGTCACCTGTTTAGCTTAGTTTGCCACGTACCTTCAAATTTGGCAAATTCTTGTAAACTTAGCTGCTGGCTGAAACCAACCAGCCGCTCCTCCCTCTACCAGTGAGCGGTACTTGCAGCCAGCGAAAGAATTAAAAGAATTAAGCCACACATGAAGACGCTGTTCATAGTAACTGACAAGGCCACAAGACAGAAATAGCGTGTTGTTGGTAAAACCAAAGGTGGAATGTGTTTGTGTGGCTGTTTGTTCCAGGATGGATTGATCACACAGGCTGGCGGAGTGTTGATGATCAACAACTGAGAGATGGTGAGAAGGAACGTGAGAATAAGCTCCATGGATAGATAGTCAATCGATTAAAACATGAGCCAGTTTCACGTGGTGAGGCGTGCCTCTTGATTAGTGCCATACAATTATTTCTTTCCCCTGGTGTCTCCTTAACAAATATGGATTAGAGAGTAGAGGCAAGTAGATGTTGGTTCAGTGATAACCTTCAATAGGGCTGATTAATGATTAGTATTCAGCAGTGCAACATCAATAGAAAATTAGATTAAACATTAAAAAAGTACACGTCTTTGGGTACAAACTTCTTCTATCAGCTCAGAATGAAATATCCACTGGACTGATCGACGTTGTCATGTACAGCTCACCTACTACATAGTGTCAGCCAGTTTCTAAAGAGTACCATACTTCTTGAATGAATATTACCACTTTGCACGCAGCCAGTGGTTTCCTCTTATTTGAGAGAGGACCGACTTGCAGTGACGTGAACCTTTTTGAGATTGATAATCCCCGTCCACAGGGCTGCAATCAATGATTACTTTTATTATCGATTTAATCTGCAGGTTGTTATTTTTGCATTAATCCAGTCTTATTCATAAAATGTCAGAAAATATGAAAAACACATTTTCCCTAACTCCTAGGTGATGTCATCATCAAATGTCTTTTTTTTTTTTTTTTTTTTTTGTCCGACCAACCGTCCAAAACCCAAACACACTCAGTAAACAAAGAAAAGCATTAAACCCTTACATTTGAGAACGATGACTTAAATTATCAATTGATTATCAAAATAGAAAATTCATTTTCTGGTTGTCGCTGCAGCTCTAAATTAATATAGCAACCAGACTGCTTAGGTTTACATTTAGCAAATCTGCTTTTGTAATTACGCAGCATTTATATAAATTGAATGCTCAAACCTGGGAACCTCCAAGATGGTTTCGTTCCTTTTTCGCTGTAAAACATATTGTTTTAAAAAAATGTGTTTTAGCGAACTATCTCAGAAAAAGCGGGAGCTTTATCTGCTTTTAGTCTACATGTTGTTGAACCTTGGGACCCCCGAAATGTCCAGAGCCATGACCATGTATTTGTTTAACGTATAAGCAAGATAATGAGGAAGCAGTAATTGATCTCACAAAGGCACATATCTGTCTACAATGACAGCTCCACTTTGACTTGTTTATTTGCACCGTATCACGCAATCTTGTTGGCATATGATGTTCATACTGGTGATTTCTCCAACAAAACACACAGACAACTGCCTTTTCTGCTCAAAATTGTCCTGTCTGCTCGGATTGGTTCAGCCAAATTTACCTGTGCCCTCCCCAACTGTGACGAAACAGGCAAGACTCCGATGTACATAAGAAACACGGGTTTTTACAAAGATCCTTTCTATTATATTTTACATCAACAGAAAAAAGGAGCTTCACAGCTTCAAATATTTGCCAGCTTTTACCCTGAACTGGCCGTCTTTTCAAACGTGTGTGGACGCACGCATCGATGCCTGACTCCTCTGCCAATTTCTAAACTGTCACAATCAGAAGGTCACCCACGCAGCAGAATGTGAGGGCCTGTCACAAAACAGTTGATGATGAAAACTTTTCTAAAGAAACCAAATTGACATTTTCACTACTTTTAACACATTTGCATCAGTGTTAGCCACAATAATTTGAAACTTTGTGATAAGTGATAAATCATAAATATATAGTACTGTAGTATTTAGAAACAGCTCAGTAAACTACAGGTGGAATAGTTAACCTGGTAAACATAAAGGTAAAATGTAGATTTCCTCTTTCTCAAAGAAATAGAAGAAAGCAAATAGAAGAAGGAAAATATTGTTTTCGCAAGCCGTTCTTGAATATCAGCTTATGAGTCCAGTGATTACTTTTGCCGCGCACATCCGTGTTTCACTTTTGACTTTCTGTTTTCCCCCGTCCACATTTTGTACTGGAAAGCAAAAGGCCTGAGATGCAGCAGCATTTCCATTTATATGAGACACACTGTGGACATTCCCTTCCTCTGTTATTTCACACTCTGTTATTTGTGTCATATTTTCAACACGTCAATGGACAGAGGCAATAAGAGTACAATAAGCCTTTCTTAGTTTTTGTGATGGATATGAACGGATAAAAAGGATGTCAAGTCAAAATAAGGTAACATAAGTTGAACAGTGGCTATCACTGCACAGAGTCAGCACTTATCTGATTGAATAGCTGAACCCTGCCCAGCTACTTTTTCTAATCACAGAGTAGGTTCCTCTAGGGATGGGAGGAGACTGCCTCACTTTTCAGAATCACATTATCACACCTCCTTTACAAACACGCACACACACACACACACACACACACACACACACTCACACACACTCTGTCTGTCTCTCTCTCTCTTACTATTTTGGCCCCAACAAGTCTGGATTGAAGAAGGTTTGAGTTGATTAGAATGTTGCTCATCTGTCACCTGCAGTATTATTGTTGGATCACAGCAACTAAGCTTTGCGAGCACAATATGGTCCCCCCCCCGGGTTTTGCCTCACAGTTCAAGTGGTCTTATCCTCTAGCTGGAGTTTGTTGGGACTGCATCCAGCCTGGGAGAAAGACTGCAGACACTACTCAGGACTGATTTTGAGATTTGTTTGAGTGAGAAAAGGTCCGTACCTTGATGCAGGTTTGTCAAAATATGGGACTTATTTAGTCAGGATTTTATTATGAACATACAGTTGAATGGGCCCCAGGAAGAATAGCCAATGCATGCTGGTGCTAATGGGGATGCTAATTAAGAAAATTTCCATCCAAAAAAAGTTAAATGGAAAATATTTGTGTATGCTGTCAGTTATAGTTATTAGAAAGAAAGAAAATTGAAATCGGCCAAAATCAGAATCGGCAGGTCAGACCTTTAAAAAAAAATTAGAATTAGCTAACAAAAATGAAGTCGGCATGTCTACTCCTGTGATTATGTTGTGCATGATAACCAATTTCATCATTTACTCCTCATTTCATTACATATAAGGAGGAAATGGCCTTTAAACATACTTTTATTTTTAAACTGGTGATGCACCGAATGTTTGGCAACCGAAATTAATCGGCTGAAAACAGCAAAAAAAAAAAGCACTTTTGTTGTTCGGTCTAATAAGTCAAAACACTAAATAAATTTTACCGAAAAATTAAGTTGACATGTCGGCAGTGTGGAAGCATTTTAAAATGGCTGAGAAAGATGGAAAAATGGCCGTTTGCAGACTCTGTTCTGATGAATCGTCTCCATGCACATCCACTCATCTGTGGCTGACTTCTTAGAAAAGGCAACAAACGGTCTGACCGGCTTTGAGTGTTTCTGTCACTCAACAGAAAGCGAATAAGCTAGCCGCACCTAAATTTGGAGTGCACATGTATTCAAGCCTTTATGGTAAATCCACTGAAATGGACCAGTGTGAGCTGACAGGCAGGTTAGAGACTTTATCCTGTCAGTTTCTCTCTTTACAAAGACAAGTGTTGCAGTTTGAGAGTCCTACCTGAAGAGAGGCTGTGAAGTCTTCATGTTACACGATACGAGAACCACATACAACATTTATCAAATTGGGCTGGAGTTGATGAATTTAGCGAGGAATACAAATGTGACAATGTCTGGTTAATTGTATTATATTTACAGAAAATATAAAACATATTACAAGCATCCATTAAAAGGAAATGGACTCATGTAATTTACTTTACCGGATCCTCTTGGGCCTCGGAGCCACCCACCATAGTCTCTCCAAATCCTGTGGGAAACACTGAGTGAAAAGCACATTTTGACTATGTAATTTATGCAATGGTTAAAAAAAAAGGCAAAATAAATTGAAAAAACTTTCTTCGGTATTTAGGAGTGTTTTTCATTATATTCAGTTCGGAATTTTCATTTCGGTCCATCCCTATTTTAAACCTTGCATCCTTCCCACTTCAGAAACCAAACCCATGCCCTATGACCGAGTTGCTCTCAGCTATCACTCTGCCTTCATCTCAGCTCGTCTCCAAGCAATCATTTTTGAAATAAATGACTAGCAGCCACTTTTCTCTTGCCGCTGTCGGTGTGAGCTCACCGTTTCTCTTTCTGCAGGAGCTCAGCTGGCCCAAACAAGTGACCAGTGTGGACAAGTACAGCCAAGTCATCTTGACGTGACTGTGTGCCGCGATAAAGCTGCAAAGTCAGAGTTGACACATCAGCGGATGTTCAGTTCACTATCAGCTGTGTGTGTTTGACGGCGGATGTGTGTGTGTGTGATGTCTGCCATAGGATGTTCCATTTTTAGAGCTGCTCTTACCTGAAACAGCTTTTTTGAAAAAGGTGATCTTGTTGACGCATCAACTGCGTCTCGTGGAAAAGATCCAGATGCATGAATGAATCAACCTGTCACATTTACCTTGGCTGTTGAAAAGGTTCCACTGTGTAGCCATCTTCTTTTTAAATGCCCTTCAGCCTGTCTGAATGATGTGTCTGCACCTGGTGCTGGTGATGCTTAAAGAGCTCCTCGAGTGTCTCTGCCTAATTGTTTACAAGGCTGTGTGTGTGTGTGTGTGTGTGTGTGTGTGTGTGTGTGTGTGTCTTCCTCTGTCTTTAATAAGTAGAAGTCTCAGTAATCAATAACGGTGATCTAAAGAGAAAGGGCCTGTGGCAGTAAAGTTAAGACTTAATGAACTATCCTTCATTATTTTCTTTGCTAATGCATCATAATGTCGAATGCTGCCGTATTAAATCCCCTTTCTGTCTATTCTATGCCTTTAGTGCTTTGTTTTGCCATGTTATTTATATCTTTTATTTTTATATTTTTCTGCACATTTTGCACACTTTTCTGCCACCCAAAACAAGGCCGATACGGATATCGATATTTGAGAGTAAAAAAAAAAAAAAATTGGCAGTTTTGGGTAATCCAGAGTTTAATACCAGAAAAGTGAGGGTCCCTATTGGAAATAAAGCAAAAATCACACAAGGTTGTTTATTGAAGTTCAATCATATCAGAAACCACCATACAAATACTCTTAATTGTATAACCTTACTTACATCCTGCACACAGTGCCTCATTTAGTGGCTGTAGTGGGTGGCTGCAGGAATAAACTGGCTTAGTGTTGCTCATGCAGCTGTGTGTCACAGCAGAAAGGGGACATGGTGTGACACTGATCCCTTCCTCTTCAGTCCAGTTCATCACCCAGCGATTAGTACACACGTCTGTATCATCATCATGTTGTGGTTTGACGGGATGATCTCTGGTGTTGTCGATTCTTATCTGCTGTCACTGCTGATCTTCCACATTGTGCCTGAATGCCTCAGTGTTATTGCATACATAGTGCGCAATCAGCACATTTTCCACTGTTGAATATCCACGATGATTATTCACCAGCAGCCCTTTGTTCGAACATGAGTAACAGTCAGGGGAGGTGACATGATGACACTATCAGACATTTATTTTTTAACCCCCCCGCCTTTTGGTCGACGGGCGGTCTGGACACTTATTCTTTAGCTGGGAAACTTTCAAAGGGAGCTATGATCAATTCCACAAAATATTGTTTGTGTACTGTGAGTGTACAAAAACACTAATATCTGCTTAAAAAATTCCACACTGCTTCAGCGTTAATCCAGGATTCTCTTAAAGGTCGTCAAATTGACCTGTTACTACTTTATGGGTGGTCACCGCTCTAGCCAAGGGGGACAATAAGCAATTCATAATTTGAAAGGTTACCATAAACGACACCTAACGTTCGTCATACAAGTTATGCCATTTTGCATTAGACAAAACAAATGAGAATGTTTCTGATCATAATGACAACTAGGATGACTAAAAGGAGATATACACCTTTATATTACCAAGGCCCATCTGTATTCAACTTTTATATTCTAGTAAAGTACAATTCAAAGTTCATCTGTAGTTAGATAACTGGTCCAGGATGTAGCTCAAATTAGTACTAGGATACTAAGAATTAGTTAATGACTGTAGCTCACATTTAATTAGGTACTAGGATACTAAGAATTAGTTAATGATTATTCTCTGAAACATTACGCTCAAAAGTGGCATTGTATTATTGATGACTATTACGTAGTTGTCCACCTTTGGTAAAAAAATAACACATTTCAGGAAAGTAATGTCTAACTAATAGATGACATGTGCTGCATAATACTGTTGAGAGCTCTAAGCTGTTGAGGTGATGAGCAAATACTGAATGTGCTTAGACGTTTAAAGTGAGAGATTCCCCCTTTTGTCATTCAACTGCAAACCCGCAAGCTACTAACTGTCTGGAAATCCAACCAATTCAGTGATGTTTTCTTTCTTTAAAAATCTGCCTTTAGCTGAGGGTACAAAAACACTTTTTTTTAGTAGAGAACATCCCACAGTTTTATTTTGCAGTTTGGCAAACCCAAGAAATTGACTTCCGTTGGCTACAGCTGATTAAATCTAACAAGACTCTGGCTTTGTGAGGCTGTGCTCTTGCTAAATTGCTAAAGTTAGCACGCTAACATATTCACAATTACAAAGCAAACATGTTGATGTTGTCAAGAAGTGATAATGTTAACATGTTCACCATCAGTTTAGCTTGTTAGTATGTTAACATTTGATAATTTGCACTACACTCAAAGTACAGTTGAGGGGATGTCATTAGTTTTGCAGGTATTTGGTAATAAACGTGGTGAAAAGTCAGGGGATTCATCCTCTGGGGACCATGAATGTCTGTGCCTAATTTCATGGCAATCCATCTAGCAGTTGTTGAGAAATTTCAAAAATGAGATGCGCGCTAACAGCACTTATCCTGCTTGTGGTTTTAATGTGGGACAGCAATAATGTATTTTTTGTTTTGCTTAAAGGTTGGTCATTGTCACCATTGTTCAGCATGGCTCAAACCAAACCCAGATGCTTTGTGTCACTAGTCTTCAGTAAGACAAATCTATCTCCAGGTGTGCATATGATGAGCCTCTAATGTGCTTGTAATGGTCTTACATCACAGTTCTGGATAATCGTTTATTTGTTTACATTGTAAACTGGTTTCACATTCCATTCATCTGCTCTTGTATGTTTCCTGTAAAATCACTGCACAGCTCGAGATTTATCTCCAGCTTTGTGTTCGGTTCATCAACTCCGAGTCAGAGTAGCTGTCCCCCTCGCATGCCTGCCTTCTAATTGTTGTTAGTTTAACGTTGATTGAGTGTAATTAAACAGACGCTTCGCAGTGCTTAGGCATGATAGTTGATCAGCGCTGCACAAGGCACAACTGTTCCCATGCTGACAGAGTGGAAGGTGCATTGATGCACCAAACGCTGGTTAACAGCAGCCATTACAGCGTTCTGGCACACGCATGTCCTTGTATACCACAGACACATTTTTCCATGACTAGGCATTTGGCCTTTTTCTTAAATCTTGCAGCTCTTGAGTTAGTGCACGCAGGCATTTAAAACAGCGACCCCTCTCACAGATAGCACATCGCACCTGTTTATTTCTACCATCGCTGAGCTCTGCCATAGGGACTCTTGCTACTCGTCATGTGTTGTGATGAAAAGAGTTGGACTGGTGCTAGTGAAGGTCCCGAGCAGCCACTAATGCATGGAGGATTAATTACATACTCACTTCACCTCTTTCCTCTATACTCCTTTAAAAAAATGGAAGTGGAAACCAAAATTTTTCATGACAATACATTATGTGATTCAATAGTATGTTTGGCCCCCACATGCCTATGCTTTCCCAACAATGTTTGAGCATGTTACTGATGAGGCGGCAGATGCATCAGGGTAAGGTCTGACAATAGCTCTGAGGATTTCATCCCCGTGCCTAAGAGCAGTCAGGGTATATAGTACTTGGAGGTTTGTGTGACCCTCCAAGGATGTGTCTCTGCAGACCATCACTGACTGGTTGTTGTGGTCAGAAACATGCACACCAGTAGCCCTCTGGAGGTCATTTTGTCACACAAAGGAATAGATACTGGTCTTGCTGCTGGATTGTTGTCCCTCTATGGGCCTGTTTAGTTCTACATACAGTATGTAATGGCCCGTTCCCCTCCATGCTCCTGAGACTGTGCAACGTGAATGGGCTGCAGGAACTGCCTCATTCTACCAGCAGTGACAAGGACACTAGCGAAACGCAAAACTAGAGAACAATCAGTCAGGGAGGATAAGGAAAGCACCATTGTCTGTAGCCACCACCTACAAAACCATTCCCTTTTTTGGGGTTGTCTTACTGTTGCCTCCCCTTTGCGCTAGTGACATTGAATTACAATAGCTTATGCTTCCTAACTGGACAGATTGAAACCCTGTAAGGTTAACTGACATGAAGTTATACTGTGATGATGATTTTTGAGCAGTTTAAATCTTATTTCTACACCTCATGTAAGGCATGAGCCTATTGTGAACCTCTAGAACATTATGTATTAGTGCATCTCATGCCACTAAGTAGAGCCACTGACTGTCCAGGAGCTCACTGACGCCCTGATCCAGGTCTCGGGGTAGATCCCCCAGGAAACCATCTCACCGTCTCAATCAGGAGCATGCCCAGACGCACAATAACAGAATGAGGTGCCTTGATGAAACTCATGCAAGTTGGATCAGCCCGTGATTTAAAAAAAAATATATATATTTTGATTATCTGTGTGATTTTTGAATCCAGCTCTCAGTCCGTTGTGATTTTTGGTTTCCACTGACTTTTGTTTCGTCATTTTGTTCTCAAAGAATTGTACAATCTACAGTAAAGATTTTGACCCATTTCCTTCTTCGAGATCTGTGACTCAAAAGTCATCCTCTGTTACTTTTAGATCAAAGGTGTGCCAAAATGATAGGCAAATATTTAAGTGCAAAGTTAAAGAAAGAAAATCACGTGATGTTGGTGTTTTATTAACAGTGGTTTTATCAGTCTTTTTGGAACAGTACATCCACTGATTGTTGTTCACACACACTCAACCCTGTCAAGCAAAGCGTTTCAGACTTGCCAGTCTTACGAGTTCATCAGTGCAACTGAGTCTTATACGGAGTCCAGCCGCACTTATCTGAAGTCAATTGCAAAGGGATCTAAAAATGGAAGGGATGATTGTATTTGATGTGGCACATGTCAGCAGTTTATAACTAATCCATTTTACTGATTTAACTAAGGGACATTTGATACACATACTGTTTAATGTCAGTGTTTGGCAATCCGTGTCTGTGTCTGCCCCGATGATGTACTGACCAACCCCATCACCGCTGTTGTCATTTTCCCTTTTGAACTCAATGCAGTCATTCCACTGCATTCCAGGAACCAGACCCACGATGATGTGTCTAACTCCGAGCTTTCAGGAGAGCAGCAGTATTGGCAAGTGTGTGTGTGTGTGCGTTTGAGACTCTACTGTATGTGTGTATGTTCAATGGATAGTAGATAGATGGTGTAATGTGATGTGACAGGAGGGAGGAAAAAGGAGAGATTAAGTTCAAGCGTTGGCCTGCTCATTTTAACGGCTCAGCTATTAAAAGGCCCCTCTCACACACATCAACAAGCTATTAAAAAAAAAAAAAGAAATGCGCACACACACAGGCCTTCTGTCTCTTTATTCACTGAACAAGCACTGTCTTGTGTTCAAACATACAGCATAGCGTCATCTGTGTTTGTTATTGGTGAAATCTTATGGATGCTGGTGGTGCCAGTATGTGGTGGCCGCCAACATGTGTGTGTTATGTGTATTTCAAACGAATGTTTAGATATAATGGCGCTAATACAACTTATGAAATGGATCTCAAGAACTTTCCATTTCTTTATTTTTGGCATATATAAAAAGCAAAGCTCCTAGTGTGATGCTCCTGTTTAATTTAGCAGCACATTGCAGTGGGGCGTAACTCTACTGTGGCCTTTAACTTGTATCTTTTTGTGGTTTGCGACTCGCTCCGGCACCTACTTACCCTGTTTCTGAATGTGGGTGCGACTTCTTTCCTCTGTACTTTTTCCAACGTCCAATGTAATCCCCCTTTTCTCCTACACCGTTTGTGCATTTGGTTGCTGGCTGCTGTTGTTTTCTGTTTCTGCAAACAGATTCCACAGCATTCTTTCCCCCCTGGGAGAGTGACTGCGTGCCTTTGAATGTCCCTCTGCGCTCTCATCACAACATACGATTAGTCTTCCTACACACACAAAACATGGGAGGATACACTCATTGCACTGAAAGGCATGCACACATGCAGAACGGGTGCAACGTACAGCATCAAAGACGCACATTAAACACACACACACTCTACACTTTGTTTGAAGGTCTGCCCGTTGGGGTCCCACTGGCAGTGCGAGTGTGTGACTGGATTGTTAACTGGTTTGTGCTGGAGTTGATCCACCTTTCACCCACTTTTTTTCTTCTGTTGTCATTAATAACTTTTCTTTATGTTCAGTTTTTCACTCATGTCAGCCACTCCATCCCACCAACAAACTAGTATCTGCTTTTGGTTGCACATTGAAGTTAGCCAACAGAGATTATGTATTATGGGAAAAGAAAAGTGAAATAGATTTGATTTAATTGTTCAGTGTGTTAAATCTACTCAGTTTGACCAACAAAGCTATACATTTTCTAGCTATTCTTCTATTCTGCTATTCAAGCTATACAGTTACATGTTAGATTAATCTGATGATTATTTTTAAATACTTTTTTTTTTGCTTAAAAAACGGCAGATATTAGTGACAAATTATGCTTTATGGAGCTATATAGTCGGTTTCAGCTCACTGTTTAGCTAGTGCTGACAATACGCTAAACCAGTAGCCTTTAACATATCCAAACAAATCATATATTTTCAGTCTTTCCTCCAGAGAGCAATTTTGTCACAGTAGAAAGACCTTTAATAACAATAGAGGTGTAAGAGTACACAAAATTCACAGTTCGATATCCGCCTCGTTTTTTGGGTCAAAACTCTTTTACGTTTTTTGTAGTATAGGAGGGTAAACAAAAAAGTTTTGAAAATATTTGTCATGTAGGCCTATATTGAAAACTGTTAATAGCAGGGCTGGCCTCTAATATTCCAAAATTCAGATTGCTGGGTACACAATCTATTTGCAGTTATGAGATTCAAATATTGAGGAGTTTTCCGCACGCCTGACGTCCGCCCACAGCAGTGAACGTAATGCTCCAGTTCACATCAAAGGGAAAACAAAGCAAAGCCCTCAGATGTGTGGAAGCACATTAAGCTGAGAGATGATAACCAAAGTATGGCAGTTATGGGGTTTATTAACTTTAGTTGCTTAAGTTAATTACAGATCAAACTGGCAAATAGCCTACATTTTAAAGTTAATCATTAAACTGTCAGCTACAACAAACACACAACCGCATAATAAACACATTTATTTAATTAGTAGGTCGATTGTAGAACAGGAAGATTTAGTAGGTCTACGCTATAATAAAAGTTAAAAGTGAATTTTTGACAAAGTGTTGTTTTCTGCCACTGAAAATAGCTCAACATGCACATAATACGACTGTTACTATTTATGTTGACATAAATAGATCATAAATAGATTATTTTGACAGTAAATGTTTGGGTCACAGGGTGTACCGAACTGAAGAAGTCACAACAGCTGTAGTTTTCTATAGTCTCCTTTCCTTTGCATTGTATTTAAGAGAGCTCTGATCAACCTGCAGGAACGAGTCTGTAGAGGTTTTATCTGGGAGGAAGCGTTCACTAAGCTGCTAAGTGACTGTTACAAATATGCGGGTGTGTTGTTTTGTTACAAGACCTAATCCTCTTTTTCGTCATGGCTCGTGGTTACGCAAACACCCTATGTATGTATAATTTCACATGGTAATATGAAACCTTGTGCTTGCCATGTATGCATTGATTTTCCCTCATGGATCTGTTTTTGGCATTTCAAGCATTGAATCTTGCTGAATCTGATCAAAAAGCCACATTAAATCAGGTCAGACCAGCATATTGACTTGGACTATGTGTTCAGGGAGAAATACTTAGATGTTACACATGAATGATTTCTGACTTGGATTAAAGGTCTAGAATCTGCACACTGATAACTGCAAGAGGCTCCAGACTGTGCTGTCTGGTCCTAATATTACTGCGTAGTGTTGTCATGCGCCCGTCTCTGACCTGTCTGGCTCACAAAGGATGAGGTGTGTATGTAAAGTGTGTGAGTGTGTTGTGATGTCAAGCCTCTTAGATAGGCCGTGTTGAAACTCAAAGTGTGTGCGTATCCATGCAGGCACATGGCAGATTATATCTACCTCTCGCATTCAGTCCCAGACCTCTGTATCTCCATCTCGTGAAGCATTATTCAAATACTTAAACCCAGATAGATCAAGCCTCCAACCTGTTTATTTTATCTGACGGGAAGCGCTACACACATCCCGGACCTCTGGGAGGAATATGGTCTCATACATATGTGAATATCAACTGCTGCATCTTCTGCCCTCAGACATCTTCTACCCCAGAATCCCACACTGCCTTAAATTACTTTGTAGACAAAAGAGATCCTTAGATGACAAAAAAGTGTAATTCTGTGCCAATACAATACAATGTGGAAACAAAATTCCTGAAAAGGACAATAAAGAATCTAATCTAATCTATTGTGTTGGGCTGGACAATAACAATAACTATTGCAAAATAATTTTTTCAACAATAAAACAAATGTTCAATAAATATTACAGGACTTAATATTTATGTTTTTAAAAAAGGACTGATAAAAACTTTTACTTAATGTTACTTATGCATATTTGTTTATATTTGTTAAAAAATATTTTATCATAATTGTTTTGAATGTTGTACCTCAGATTTGTGAAGTGATCCACACTTTGGCCTCAAGTGTTGACAATAAAGAAGACTGATCCAGTCCTTTATTGTGGTTTTGTGACTCCTGTATGGCAGCTTTGAACTATTTATTCAAAGTTCAAAAAAATAGTTTTCTGCCTTATACTGGCTCTTCATGTAGGCCTTCATTTCAGTCTGTCTGAAACAAGCTGTAGATATTCCTGTCTCTTTTTTATTCCCCCCCTCTCAAAACCAGCCGTCCTCTGATTGGCCAAGACCTGAAGCATGTCACCAGGCTGGTTCACTGGGTGGTACAGACAGACTGAGCGTTGCTGTGCCCTTGCTGTGAGAAGCACATGACCGTATATGGAACACCTGCTCCGTCTGGCTCCAAAGCTGTTCAAAACAGAGTGTTCAGGAAAGGAGGAAATCTGAGTTTTTTTGCTCACAGGGATTTCTTTTAAATACTTTAACTTTATTATTTGAAGCTTTGGCCATGTTTACCATGAACATCCAATGTTGTAACAATATAGATAAGTCATAAAATATGGATAAGCATTATAGGTGTCCTTTAAATTAACCATCAGGTTTCTTCAACTTTCACTTTCAGGAACAAAAATCAAAATTAACTTATTTGATTTAATACTTATTGTGATAATTATCGATATTGAAAGAAGTGAAACTTTTTATTAATACTATTAATACAATTAATCTAATTATTTATTGATCCCTCATGACTACAGGTTCTTAAAATGCACAGCTTTTGTTTGATTTTAATGTTTATTTGACAGAGACAGCACACAATTAATGCAATTGCACCAGAGTTAGCCAGCAGCTAATTTGCATCTATTGTCCCTGTCCCTTTTGCTGTCCTGCTTGTACCCATTATCAACCCTGGCTCAATGATAACCTCCGTGGCCTCCCTCCAAAGCCACTCCCTCAAAACACATCCTGATAACAGGAGTTACTGTTAGCAACAGCTAGTGGTTAGCAACAAGTAAAGGTATCTGTCCATGAGGAAACTTTCTAAAGAGTCAAGTCAGAGCAGCCAGAGGACATCAGAGAGAAAACCAAATAAAATAGACCTTTCCTTCATAACCGTAAAAGCACTTTCTGTGAAACACACTGCATAACCTCTAGCTATGGCTCAATGAGCTCATATGACTGCGAACTCTGGAACTTGGGCTGGTCTATGTACCTTTGGGGGTTGAACATCCCTGATGTTAGCTAGCATCTAAACAATGTACACTGAGGCTTAAGGTAGGTCTGTTACAGCCACTGAAATCTTTTTATTTAACTATGCCAAGGTACACACAGTTTTCCATTCTACAGCACCTTTAAAGAGAACAAATATTTTTGCCAACTATCCAATTAGATTTAGTTATTAAGACTGTGTCTTGATGCAGGATAATTTACTGCAAAGCACTTTACTCTTTCAACCTATGTGATACATGGAATGCAAGGCCACCTTAAATTAATGAATTCAGTTCAGAGGAAATTTAGAATATCGTAATGGTAATTTTAAGAAAAAAAGTTATATCATTACAGGAACATGAACCTGAGGTGCGAAACATGAGCTCAGATCCTCCGATATCCCTCAGTTTCATTCAAAACATTTACAGTTTTCTTAAAAATATTAGGCAACTGCTTGATGCTCAAACCCTGAGATCGTTTTTTCTCTAAGAGTGACCTTTGTCGTGACACTGCCAGTTTAATAACTGGCACCCCTAGACATGTTGAGTAACTGACAGCATTTTAAAAGTTAGACAGAAATGATTTATGCTTATTAAAATAAGACCAGTTGAAATATGAGAAGCCTGTGACTATGAAGAGGAGTCATCATGTCCATCCAACTCGGCTCTGTACTTGTTTCACTCTCTGTGTTCCTACTGTAGCAGAAATATCACTTCATTTTATTTTTACCGCTGGTGGGTGGTTTTTTTTTTTTTTTTTTTAAGTGTGTATGGCACCTACGGCTGTGCTCGCTCTTCCATAACCAGTCCTTTTCCCTGCGTTGTGTGCATGTGTATGTGTGTGTGTTTGTGTATGTTTATTCAGTTTCCAATCTCTGAGGCAGGCCTGATGTTGTGTGGGAGGCATCTCAAATTGCCTTTCCCCTGTCTTTGTTTCTTCCCTTCCATCTGTTTTCTCCCTGTCCAGGTGAGACGCACGGAGTCCAAAAAGCTGATGTGAAGCTTTCAGTTTAGCTTTTGGTCACTTTGTGCGTGTGTGTGTGTGATGAAGAGGAGGAATGTTTGTATGAACACAGATCTTTTGTCAGACTGAGAGCTCATCCTGTGCAGGCAGAAGGAGTCTTTTGCATTTGTGCATCTGCATCCAAATAACTCCCTTCTGTGTTTGACTTGTTGTTATGCAGAGGCAATTAGCAGTAGTGTGCGTGTGCGTGCGTGTGTGCATCAGTCAGCGTGTGATGTATTACTTGTAAAATGCCGACCGGGCCTTTGGGATGCTTGATTGAGTTTGTCACAGAGAGCTGTATTCCCCCCCCCCTTCCTCCACTATATTAATGGTAAAGCTGGATCAATAGATGTTATTTTTAGCTCATGCAACCCCCCTCACCTTCTCTTTCTCTTCCACCCCTCCATCTCTCGCGTCCACACGCTCAGTAGTGTGCAGGTTTGCTCGTCCTCCCACACCCTGCAGTGTTGAGAGATCACACACATCGACCTCGCTCTAACAAGTTGGCCCAAGCCTCAGCAATTCTGCACCGCCCCGCTCCCCCACCACCCCTCGCCCCCCTCCCTTGGGAGGTAAAAGAAAAAGGAGGGACGAAAACCTGTTGGTGTTTAGCGCCCATAAAGTGTCGCAGGACCATGCCATGGTGCACTGCACTAGGCTCAGGCATGTCACACACAAATTTAATCTGAAGCACCTTACTGATCACAAATGTGACACACGAGTGCACAGAGATATGAACATGGGCATTGGTCACTGTGTAACATTCTCTAATGGCAGTGACTGATGGAGATTAGCCAGTGTTAATAGCTCATCGATTCTACCCATGCGACAACTTCAGTTCAACATACAGGCAGAGAGGTTAACCTGTCAGTCAACAGTGTTAACTATGGACACACACACACACACACACACACACACACACACACATACACACCACTTAACCCCTAAGACTGCTGCATAACTACTGTTACATATATAACCACAGGTGCCTGTGAACAAGGCCGCTAATCCCAGACTACAATGGATCAGGTTATGGGTGTAATGAGCAGCTTCCTGATGTGAGTGAATGTAGAGCAGGGCAGGGAGTTCCTGGAAAACGGTGTGATGTCCCCAGCAAAGCTGATACACAGAAAGTGTTCCCACTCATAATAAAAACATGTTTATGGAAAAGCACTTCTGGGAACAGGTGATGCACCCATTTTTGCGGCGGTTCAGGTGTGATCCGTGTGAAGCTTGGTGAGGCTTCAAGTGGTGTGTCACTTCTTCAGGAACTTTTTTGTTTTTCTTGGTTTAGTTGAGCTTATCTAACGGGTTCTTTACATGGATTCTATGCGTTGGGCGACATCGATAAAATTCCCCATTAATCATAGTATGTTTCATTTTATATCGCGATGTCAGATATTGTGATAGTAAATTTCTGCAAGCAGTTGAGAAACAATTTATGGATACTATAATCAAATAGACATATCCATTTTTGGTTGATCTGGTGAATGGGATATCTGACAAATGTAGGTACTATCAGACTGATGCAAATTATTGTTATTTTTTAATTGGTTGAATGGGGGCGAAAGCAAAAATTCATGTCATATTATTTTAAAAATTTCTGAGTGGTTATTTGTAATGGTTCACTTTGGTTTTCTTGACCTCTGTATCAATCAAATCTACAGGTATGTGTGTTGATTCATGTACTGTATATAAATCCTGTAAAAACTGAAAAGTAGAGTGAATTGCTCCGAAACATATTGTGTGTGTGTATATGTGTGTGTCATCAGAGGTTGTTTTGTAGCTTCAGACGCCGTTTCAAAGCTTTATTGATAAGCAGAGGCCATATAGTGTAGCAGCTGCTTTGCACCACTGTTTCCAGCCACTGAACCTGCACCTGACTATCGTATCACTGCACCGCCACCTTCACTTTAATCACACCTACTGACCATGCAGCAGCCCTGTCAACACTCCTGTTACACACACACACACACACACACACACACACACACACACACACACACACACACACACGCACACGCACACACTCAAACACGCACTGCTCTAAGCTTAGAGAAGTAGACCGGGTCAATCTATGTCCCTGGCATACATGTGTTTTTCCTACATCTTTCGTCATTTCAGTGGTGCAGCTCCTCCCACAGATCATTCACCAGTCAGATGAAAATATTTTGCAGGTTATTACCACCTGCAGGTTATCTGCATGATCATAAAAAGATTACATGCTGGCAGGACAGAAAGTGGATACAGTCAGTTATGTTAGTTTAGATGAGATCTGCAACATCTTAAAAGAGCCAGACCGATATGGGATTTTTAAGTCCGATGTCAAATCCGATATTTTAGGAGTTTAAAATCTAGGGATGCACCGACTGCCACCGAAATTAATCAGCTGAAAATAGAAAAAAAAAACACTTTCGGTGTTCGGCTTAACAAGTCAAAAGTCAGTTTTAACCAACAATTACGTTGACATGTCGTCAGTGTGGAAGCATTTTAAAGTGTCTGAGAAAGATGCTCTGAAGTCTTCATGTTACCCGAGACGACAACCACATACAACATTATTCATCAAATTCAGCACGGGGATACACATGTGACAACGTCCGGTTTTCAAAATAAGATGTCTATACAGGATGAAAATAAGATTAATTAGATTATGTTCACAGAAAGTTTAAAACACATTACAGGTGTTCATTAAAAGTAAATGGACACTTTGGCCTCGGACTGAGTAAAAAGCACATTTTGACATTTTGTTTAATTTATGCAATTGAAAAAAAAAAAGACAAAATAAATGGAAAAAAATGTGAAAAACCTTGTTCGGTTTTTGGTATTCCCTGAAGTTTTTCATTACATGTGGTTTCTGCTTCGGGCCAAGAATTTTAATTTCGGTGCATCCGTATTATAGAGTGCGTTGTTGGGAATGTTGGGATGATAGAAATGTAAAAAATGAAATTCCAAGTACTTATTGGAAAAGAAAGTACAGTGGTATTGAGCAACACTTAAAAAAAAGTCCCCCATGGTGTGATCTCCCCCCAACCCAGTACAGTACCATTTTCCACCCTCAGTGGGAATGTACAAGTGTTCCCGTGTCAAACCTTCCATGTTCCATCTCTGTAATAGCAACCCATGTATTTTTCACATTTGTCTGCAAATTCACCAGATGCTGTTTTGGTAAATGAGGAGTCCATGTGAGTGTTTGTTTTAGAGGTGGCACCTTTGACTTTAGCTTAGAGGAAGCTTTTATGACCAAGGTCATCACCAACCACTCTTAAATACCATCTTAACCTGAGTTATAGGTGCCTTCTACTTGTTTTCATATTTGGCACCTTAGGACATATTCACTGGTTGGTTGTAAGAGAGGCGTAACACTGCTACTTTTACTCAGATGAACTGCTGTATGCTTTGTATTGTGAAGATCTATCTCACTGATCCTTGATTTGGTTAATAGATTCTGCTGGACTTCCAATATTTGTGTTCTTGTACCGTTCTCATCTATGTGGACATTTTTCAATGTTAAAATGTGAAGAACCAGCCCAATCCTGAATCAACACGTTGTCTATGGATTTGTTGTTTTTTACTGGCCCCGGGCCATCGGGCCACAGGTTATTGTCGAGCCCTGTACCGGATCGATAAGCAGTATCCGTCAATAAAGACGTCAATAATGCTATAAAATTTTTAACGATACCATCCTCATATTTATCACTGTTGTAAGTTGCCAGCCAAGAAAAGACTGGACAGCATGCACTACATGGACACCGTATTGATAGTGTGGAGCAGGGCGATCCCTCCATGTGGATGGATCTTCAAGGATGTTGTCTTTTTTTGGAATGCGCCTTTCCATGAATCTGATACTCTCCTATTTTCCAGATATTAAAGATAGCTGTTAATATCTGACCTGACTGCGTGACTGAGTCTCATATGTCACCCCATCCATGCCTCTTGCCTCGGTGTTAGGCAGGCTAACAAAGCTGGTTCCTCACTTCACACACACACACACACACACACACACACACACACACACACACACACACACACACACACACACACACACACACACACACACCCTTTGAACTCAATAAAACTAGACCAGCTCAGTACCTTTGCCAACATCTCAAGTGTGTATGGGTTTTTTCGTGTGTCGAACAGATTGATCCAAGCTCTAATATAATGTCCTTAGTGCCTCTTGGCTTTTTGCTTTAAGAGTCAGTACCAGACACAGTAGTGGTATTGGTCCCACTAGACTGAAGGTGTGTGTGTGTGTGAGTCACGTTTCGTGTGGCAGTTCTTTGATTGCCGCTTGTACCTGTTAGAAAAAGATGGCACCACTAAGCCTGTATACATGGTACCATCTGACCACATCACTACACACACACACACACACACACACACACACACACACACACACACACACAAGCAAATGTAAATTTATTATTCAGTTGCTGCCCGCAATAAATCATTTTATCTTTTACTAAGCATAATATTATGTATGCATATACTGTCAGTACAGTCTGTAATGGCTTATTTATATTCTACTCCATGCAGCAAGAATCACACATACACACACGCACACACACACACACACACACACACACACACACACACACACACACACACACACACACACTCTCACACAAAACACACACATACCTCAGCATCAGCAACAATCAGTAGCGCAAGTAGCAATGGCCTGCCTGTGTGAGGGGCCGGCTAAATCAAAGAAGATTGATTAATCAGTGCGTTAGGTGTGTTTGTGTGCCTACCAGTGACGCCCACTTGCTTTAAGATAGATGGGCATCATTAACCTCAAATTAGTTATAACCCACCCCTTGTATTCCCTCCCTCTTTCTCCCTTTCGTTTAGTCTTTTCTAGTTGAAATGTATTAAAAAGTAATCGCACTCCCTGCAGTGAGAGAGCAGGGCAGTGACAGACAAGGGAGTAGCAGGTGAACATGTATAATACAGTAAGAGTGCAGTCAGACTGGCATGGTACATTGTTTTAAAGCCAAAAGTTCATCTCAGCTCAGAAGGCAGGAAAAAAAACAGGCCAGGGCTGAATAGATAAGAGGCTTGAAAACTTCTTACAGATAGTCAGTTGGGGTGTTTTTATGAAATGAAAACAGAGACTCTACTCCACTTGAAAATTAGTTTATGCCTGTACTGTGTTTGGCAATCATGAAAGTTTAAATTCCCTTCAGTTCCATGGCTTTTATTGAGGCAATGATGCCTCTTTACTCAGATAAGGCCATGGATCTCGGCCTTTTCCTTTAACTCTGTTATTGTTTTCATTTTCTTGTCAGTTATCTGCAAGCTAACTGCACAATAGCAATTCTGAGCTTCTTTCTATTTTCTCTGTACTGGGACAGAAAAACTTATTGGATGGAGCAAGACTGCTATTATTCTCTATTTTGGACTCTCTCCTGGACTGTCAAAACAGGTTGCTATTGGTCAGCGGCATTACTGTAAAACTTCAATTAATAGCCAAAATAGCCGCGTTTACTGGCCTGGGGTGTGAACACATTTTGACAAATAAATGCAGGTCTTGATAAAACACCTGGTCTTTGTGAAGATCTGCTGCTTCCAGGCTGCTTAAATCATTAATAGGCTACATGTTAATGTTTAAAACTTATTATCAATATGCCAGTAGGGACATGCTACACATCATTAGGTCAGTTAGATTCTCCACAATTCAATCGTTCAGTTCATTTTACGGAAACAACAAGCCCCAAAGTCTAATTCTAGATTTACTGGTGTAACCACATGGTACAGGAGAGGGGAAAAAAAAGAAAAAAAGAAGGGCCGACTCTTGTTACCTTTGAAGTGCTCCTGGAGTCCGACTGTGTCCGTTCCTTGATTATTTATATTCCTTTAGTCTGTAAGGGTCCACCGGTCCAAGAATCAAAAAAGCTTTTCAATAAAATTTATCCAAGTTGTGAATTCTGTTATGTGAATTCCATTGCTCTCTGTCTGCTAACTTCTGCCACACTTCTCTCATCTTGCACTGTGCAAATAAAAGTGCAAAAAAGGCTCGTGCAGACTACACGACTTCCAGCGTCGGCCGATGGCCGTGCTGTTCACACCACACAACTTGCCGTCTTGGGACGGGAGTCTTGAAGTCGTTGTGGCGTTCACACTATGTGACTGATCGGTGGCAGGGGGTCACACACTACACGAGCTGACAACGTCTCTGTCACCTGACGCTGGTCTCCAAACCACGAAATGATGCGGACCTACAGACGAAACAGCTGTTGTTTGTTATTATAAAGATACCAATTATAACGACAAAACATCTGTGTGGAAGAATGGATTAGCACACACAGGCAGCAGGGATTGTCTGAGCTACAGAGAGAGCTGAGGGGAGTAAAAAGTAGCTGCCAGATATCTGGCAGACGTCAGAAATGTGTCGGGGAGCCGTTTTGATCTGTAGTTGTGTAGTTACACATAACGACTGGCAACCGCTGATCACCTGCTGATTTACCCCCGATCACAGCCTGACGGTCGCCGAGCGGCAAATCGGGCTAAAAATTGTGTAGCGTGAACCAGGCTTAAGCCGTCTGTCACAGCTAGATCAAATCTCAAATGACGTATATTTGATGTTATTGGATAATTATTATACGAGTAATATTCTGTTTGACATAAATCGACTGTTCTATAGAAGCCTATTTCAGTTTTGTGCAAGAGGAATTAAAGGCCGGGTCAATTCAGTGATTTTGAATAATACATTGACAGCGAAGAATTGTGCCCTACCTTTGCTAGACTTCATCTCATGCTAACAGTTACCTAGCATTACCGTTGTGCTGTTGTGGGAGGCTAGTTTCGTTTTACAGTACACACACTGTACAGAGTTGTTATTGCCTTTCAAACCTGAAATGATCCCAAACTCTGGACACTTTCTGTCTTTTTCTGTGGCCTGTCCCCCCTCTTCATCCCTCGCTGTTTTCTGTCCCTTCCTCCATTTTGCAATCCACGCCATCAAATCACGTCGTCTTCACTTGTCCACAGCCTTAAGCATGTTGTCATTATGATGGTAATAATCGTACGTGCGAATCAGTGTGCTGTATGTTCAGTGGATAGAAAAAAAGTCTACACACCCCTGTTAAAATGCCAGGTTCTTATGATGTAAAATAATGAGAAAGATAAATCATGTCAGAACTTTTTCCACCTTTAATGTGACCTATAATGTGAACGATTCAATAGAAAAACAAGCTGAAATCTTTGAGGGGGAAAAAATGAAAAAATAAAAACCTTACAATAACCTGGCATTTTAACAGAGGTGTGTAAAGCTTTTCTATCCACTGAAGTTATACGGATTAAACTAAGGATGTTTTTTAGTTATTAAGTTTCTCCATGAGTCTTTTTAGCCTTATTTCACTGCTTGTTTTTACAAGTCAGAACTTAATGTACTGCAATGTTTTCAATCAGACGTAGTAAGAAGAAGGTGCAGCACAGTTAATGTTTAAATGTCTGCACAGACTTGAGAAAACATAGACTGACATGTGGAACTCATGGTCCAGATATCTTCTGTTTACAGTAAATCTCTTAATAGAGAAGAAAAACTCTTCTATCTTAACACTTTTATTAAGGACTGAGCTTCAGCCTGCAGGGACTTAGTGTGTGTGCACGTGTGTGTGGCAGCATTATTCACTTGGATCAGTGGACTAGCAGTGGGGATTTTGACAGGGATGTCCGTGTGTTTGTCTGCAAGTGTGTGTGTGTGTGTGTGTGTGTGTGTGTGTGTGTGTGTGTGTGTGTGTGTTCCAGTAAAAGCAGCAGGAGTGAAGGTACCTGGGCTCCCACAGAGCAGTGCCTGGACAAACAGTCATCTCACTGTGCCCCGAAAACATGAAATATTCTAGAGCCCAGAGTGAAAACACCGTATCAGGGTATAGACAACGAGTCTGGACAGATCCTGTGGTAAACTGTAAGCCTCCACGAATGAAACTTTCAAACTCTCCTCAGGTTTCTATATGACATCATGGGAATTCAATCCAGTGTCACAAAAAGAGGTATAGCCTGATGTGGTTTGACCAGAAGGACGCAATATTTTTTATTTGTATTGTTTACTATTTATAGAAACAATTTACTTATGTTATTGGCCATTGTTGCCACATTGGCTACGTATTGTACACATACTTGGCCAAAGAAGCTTATTTTGTTCTGATTGTCGCCGTTACATAACCACTAGGCTATGTAACTGAACCGGTTATGTTATTTTCCTGCCGTACTCCACGACAAAGCAGCTGCAGAACTCTGAGCTCTTGCTACACTGTTGGTGACCTCAAACTGGGACCAGTACAGTCACATATTCCATCACACCTGCTGGTTTGACTCGACCTACTTGATCACAAGATTCACCCCCTGAAGGGACGGACCTCTGCAGCGATAGTGTGGGAAAGCTGACTTTTACCAAAGACGGAACATGTTTTAGAAGACAAATCACTTATTTGTGTTGTTGGAAATATGTGGTGTTAACCCACACTGAGTTCTCACCTCAGCATATCTGTTTCATGCTCTTGATGGGACCAGACTGACCTTTGGTGTTTATTTTGTGAAATGTTTTGGCAACATTTGGTCAATATTTCCATCAGAGTGAGACTAATACACTGGTTCTGTCTAGGGCAGAGTCGACCTTTGATTTTTTATTTTCTTTAAGGTATGTCATTCATTAACACCTGTAGAGTTTAACATTTTGCAGTAAGGTTGCAGAGGACTTGGAAGGTATCAAGTACTGAGTAGCTATTATTAGATTAAAATAATCTATTTTGTCAGTGTCATGCACCACTAATCCCATTTTTTTTTTTTTGCAAAATAACAGCTGACAGATTACTTAAAGTTACTGCCTAACTGGTTGATCATGGTGATCAGGAGTTTAAATCCACCCGTGTTTTTTTTTTTTTTTTAGCCATTTAGCAATGTCCACTTGTACACTTGCACAAATATGTATATATGTATGCCATGACATTTGTTAAAGACAGTCACGGTCCCCAGAAGATGAATTCTTTTAACTCCAGATTTAGAGCTCTTGTTATTGGGTTCCTACCCGTGCAGATGCACAGTCATGGAGATGTTCTATCGCACCCTGCGAGGCCCCTTCTCAGGTCAAACTAACACTGGAAACATTATTCCCATTAAACATCATTGTCATTGTGAGCATGTCAGCATGTTAAGGTAGATGATGGAGAGTGGCAACTTTAATCCAAATATTTCACAGTCAGTCTAAAACAACTTCTATCAAACTGTGGTTTCCATCTGCTCAGTTTCAGAATGATGCTTGCAGAAAACTAAGCAGAGAGACAGCATTCCGCTCTTTCCTTTCTTTCAGCTTTTAGTGGAGCGTGGATGCATTATGCGTCACATAATAAAAACCCAAATGCCCAATCCTAAATGCCCGAATTCCCAATCCTAAATGTCTAAATACCCAATCCTAAACACCAAATGCATTTTTGATTAATTCATTCTTACCCAATAATCTGGGATCTGATCTTTTCCAGTTCAGATTTGGGCCACTTTCAAATGTGGTCCAAAACCGATACAGATTGGATCTTTTCAAATGAGACCTGAGAGTCTGGACACTGGGAATTGATGGGACTTTGACATCACTCTAGAGCAGCTGTTGTCACAGTTCTACTGTAGAAAAAGCTTCAAAAAAGCTATAATTAAACATGTGGCTCTCTTTCTCCTCTGCCTTTCTTCCACCTGAAATCCACAGGACCGCGAGCTCTCTTCTGAGTAGTATAGCGTGAATGCATCATGCGTCACATAATACTGTAATAAAGAAGAAACCCCTGCTCCCCTTTGTTAATATCCTCTACTCATATCAGAATGTACTGACGTAATTGGTTGGCTAAGTGGATTTAGGAAGGCACCAGAGTGGAGCATTTTCACCATCAGCTGTCCAAGTGCTTACTTGGATTTGGGGCTCAGTTGATGCATTTCAAAATTATTTTCAAAAGGCCATGCAACACTGTTGCCAGATCAATATGTGCAGGTTAGCTGGGTCTTAGAAGTAGAGATTATATTGGCTTTTTTGACGTTAGTGGGGATGTTACACCACTAAAGCTGCTCTTATTGCTTGCTTTAGTGTAAGATTTGTTCACGATGCGCGCGCGCACACACACACACACACACACACACACACACACATACCCGTTTTTATTACATCGTGGGGACCAATTTCAGGACCAGACTGGCAGCAGCCTGGTGGGATCCACCCTTTCTGAAGGGTCTAGAGAGATAATTTTAACTGCTAAATTCATTATAAATTTTTGTGAACACAAAAATCACTTGAAATATCAATAACTCTTGAAAAGATATAAAACCTGAATTTTGTTCCCCCCTGGGGACCACTGACTGGCAGCAGCCTGATGGGGTCCACCCTTTCTTAAGGGTCTAGAGATATAATCTGAACTTTTAAATACATTATAAATGTATATGAACACAAAAATGACAAAAAAAATGAAAAACTCTTTCAAAAATTGTAAACCTGAATTTTGCTCTCCATGGGGACCAGTCATGTTAGGTCTATTGGCATAAAAAGAACACCATTGTTAGGCACTAAACAATTCAATCAATTCAATCTGAATCTAATAATCCGGGCTGCCAGATGCCAGATTCCTCAAAAAGAGATCAGATTATGATTCTAAAATATAATTGTTGGGCAAACATATGATAAAGCAGTTGATAAACATGATGGGTTATTTGTTAAACTTTACTTCATGTGAAATTGCATCATTGAAACATGATCAAGAAAGAACAGCATTATATTTCCCGTTATTGTTGTGCTGCATCTAAGGGTATGTTATGTTTTCTTTATTTAACTGAATGAGTTTTCTTAATATTTCTTAATAGTTCTCTCATTGCACTATTGTAACATTGTCTCACCTTTGACAGTGACAAAAAATAATCAATATGCAGTTGAACCAGACATATCATTTTTTATTCTTCTTTGTCAAAACCAGACGCCTACATTACCCACAATGCACATCTTACTCTAACCGCTGGGTGGTAAATCGGGGTGTATTATGCTAGTAGCGGTTAATGTAGCCTGCAGCAGAGATGAACAGCAGTTTAAGAGGTCTGGGGCCTTACTTCTTTCTAACTCCACACCATCAGATATTTTCAAACTTGTAGTTCTCAACCGATTCTGACTCAAGTGAGATCACTTGAGGACATTTATCAGACTTTAACAGCTCCATTTCAGGCTTCATACTACTTTTAAAACATAATTATGTAGTAGAACGCTACATCTCAGAGAATACCGAGTGCCAACACATATATCATCAAAAATGATCAGTTACAACAAATGCAAAGGGCAACACTTATCAACACATGAAAAAAGGCATTTTCACTTAATTCTTCTTGCACTTTCACGCTGAATAGCAATGATACGATTTTTTACATAGAACTTAACTGCTGTCCAGCTTCTTCTTTTCAGTGCTTCGGGTGATGCTTTGATACAGGCAACACACTCTGACTTTCTTGGTACTTTACCAGATTCCATGAAGACCTTTAGTGTCTTTTCCACAGCTTGGACCTCTGCAAACGACCATGTCCTCCTTTTTGAGGTTTCTAAGAAAGACAGACAGAAAGAAAGAAAAAGTAAAAAGACAATCAGGGGTGTAATTTAATTGTTTAAATATGTATTTTCATCAAGCAAAGTCCAGGAAGCTAACATTCTGACACCAAATCAGTGTTTCAAAAACAGCCTGGCAACTTAAGCACAACCACATCACACAGCACTATAGTAACAAGGTTACCTCCTGCTGTGAGAACAGAGGAGTTATCTCTTACTGAGACTAAAAACTTGATGTTACCTGCAGTTGGTCACTAATGTGTTAGCATGCTTATTTTCAGATCTGCACATGTTTTGAAGTGTATTTAACTGAATGCATTTGGCTGTATAGAGCTGCGGTCACTTTAAAAGTAGCTCACTGTCTTGTCAGAGTATATGAAGAGACATCACAGTGCTTGAGATAAAAGAAGACAACTAACAAATAGAAAGGATTGCATTTTGTTTGAAATACCTGGTTTAGGGTCATCACTGTCGGACTGTCGGACAGGTGTTGATGATCCTGTTAAAATAACAAAAAAATCTATTATCTCAGTGTTTATAAAGACATGGATAGAATGGAAAGTAGTGTATGCGAGCCTGTGGGATACCTATGGGTGCAATGTCATCACCAAACTCATCAGTGGTTGGCTGGATCCGACTTTTGCCTGGCTTTGTTGTGCTGCATATTTGTGTAAGCTTGCACTTGGACATGTGCTTACATAATGATTTTCTTTTAAGAAAAGCCTCACAGTTCGTGCAGTGCATGTAGTCACTTGGTTTCACTGGTTTCCTAGCTTGCTGCCTTGGGATCAGTGTTCCCTGACCAGATTGTAGGACCTCATCATTATGAGCACGGTTTCCTTTGTTTCTAATGAGGTCAAAATGCAATTTTCGTTCCTTTGAGTTCAAAGGATAAGTCATCGCTTGTGCTACAGCTGTTTCATTGCTGTGTTTAGCGTACTAAGTGCCTCGCCATTTTAAAGCAGTACATAGGACAGTACAGACAATAATGTCTTTTATGGTGAACTCTGTCACCATTTTTTCCTTGTTTGATGCTTCATTACTGTAACATTTCCAAGGTTTGTGTCAACAGAGTTTTCACTTTTTGCTTTCTTGGCATCTTTATCTGAAGAAGTACTGGGCACTTTCTTTCTTCTGTTAGTTCCTTGTGACAGCTTGCGTTTCTTCACTTTCACCACTGGAACCTTGCTGGTAAGATCGCAAGATTCCTCTGAACTGCTTCCAAGTCCTAAGTCTTCTGATGGAATATATTCATCTCCACTGCTTTTAATGCAGCTCATAGACTTTTCTGATACATGAGACACCTTAGAGATGGATTGCAGGTATTTGCTGAGCTGGAAATAAAATATACAAGACACTTGTAGCTAAATTATCTCCAGAAAACATTAAACAAGTATGAAAATCATACATTGTCCATGAGACACCATTAAACCCTGAATCGCACTGAACCTAAATGAACCTTTTCTGTGCCATACGGGGTTCAGGTAAGGCTATGGTTAATGGAGGGCTATCAAAGGATTATTTGGACTTAATGTTAATTGATTTGGCTGGACATTTTAGAAATGTTTCTTATTGTCAACAAATTTTAATATGGTTTTAATAGTTTTTTAAAGAGTTTTTATTATGCAAACTTACAAATATGCTGTCAGTTCTTTGCAGGGGTGGCACGTCTAGATCAATACCACCACCAGTGTGATAACTTTCAGGGGGTGCATATCTCTGTGTTGCTCTCAAGGTCATCTAGGCTTATTTCCTATGGGGGAAAACAATGTAAAGCATTGGCAGAATTATTACCACAATTTGTAACTTCTAGAGCATTTGTTGAAAGGAGACTTATTGCCTACAGTGTTAAAACAGACATTACAAATTGACTTTCAAGTAATTTTTTTTACATCTTCAAGGACTTCACTCAAACAAATAATTTATTTGCAAAGTTTTAAACAAAGTATTTTGTATAGAATATTCTAAGTACAGTATAAGGAAACAGTAAACAGGACTAGTCCAAACTTATGTATTCCTAAAAAAAACAAACAGCGGACATGATCCCAATCATACATGGTAAAGTATTAGGTATTAGCTAAATTAACTATTAATAGGCCTGTCATATGACACTTACCAAAATCTTTGAAGCTGAAAGCAAGCTGAAATCTTCAAAGCTGAAAGCAATTTCTGACGAGGTTTCCCCATCTTGGTTTGGACTTTCTGAGTTCTAAACAATAGACCCATGTATTGCAATTTCTCCATAACATGTGGTATAGCAAACTTGTCACCTTCAAAGCCAAGCAGCCCAATTCTAAATCTTGCATTTTGAATGCATTGGATATAGGTGATTGAGGAAAAAAAGACAAATATATTTTGCCACACATAAAAGCACTGATTGTTTTACTTTAGTTATACCTATTTTAACATTGGATATAATGTTACACAGTGTCTGTGTAGGTGTGAAAAAAGGTAATGGACAAAAAGGGCATGTGATATTAAGTGTAATGGCCTCAGTTAGTGGGATACCTGTGGAAGCAGGTTCAACACTGCCAGGCTCGTGAAAGGTCCGCTGTCCTCTGTTGGATGTTGGGGTTCCTATCAGAAGAATAAATAGTTTATAAAATGAAAAGGCTGTAGGTTGTCATCGTGGAATACCAGAAATAAAATGCGAAATATGGTGATTGTGATGCAGCGCATGCTAAATGTATTATAACCAATGTGCTGCAAATACTCCAACCACTGTATGTCACCCATCTACAATAAATCATCAACCACAGTTCTATAATTTATCAAAAAATAATGACTTAGTGGTCAAATTAGGCTGTCAATCAGTGTGGATGGAGCCAGTCAACTGGGCCTAACTTCAGTTTGATGTCTCTAGACTGCTTGGCAAAGCTGCTGCATGAAGCAGTAAATCCTCGTGATTTAAACGGTTTCTGGTTTGTTGATCAAGTTTAGAATTGTGGTCAGTTGCTGTGTGTGGTCAATGTTACAAGTGTCTGCAAGTAGTAGACTGGACTCCATACTTTCTAAGTACTTAGTGCAGTTCTGACCTACAGTGCAGAACACTGTGGGATCTTAATTATTACTTTTTTTGTCATTTCTACAAACTGAATAACCTCCCATTATAAATTAGCTTAGTTCACAGTTGAGTCATTATATTATATTAATATTTTCTATTATTTATATTTTCTATTATGATATTAATAGTTGTATAGTTTAGAATTGAATTTTGCTATCTTAATTTACAATACTAAGAAAATAAACTACATATATATTTTTTAAATTATTGTTAAAAAAGAAAGATGTGATTCCACAACCTTTAGCACATGAGACCAGAATTAACTGCTGCACCACACATTTTATAGTTGGTAAGTACAGTGGAGTCCAGTCCACTACAAACATGTCTAACAGTGAACAAACGTAACTAAAACCCTATCAAAAAACAGACTGGCAAAACCAGTAAGAATCAGTAATATAATAATTTATGCTATGAGATGTGAGATTAGCCTAAAGTTGATTTGCTACCTCATGCAGCAGCCCCATCATTTAGTTGAGAGACTGCAGCCAGCTGAGTTAGAGCCCACCCACACATTTCAGCAGTTGGTGTACAATTGTCGAAAGGGGATATGTTTCCTACATTGTTCATAATGGACATTACAAAATGACTTTCAAGTAATTTTTCTGGCACTTTTTCCATTTTCAAGGACTTCACTCGAAGCAAATAATTTATTTGCAAATTTGTAGGTAAAGTATCTTGTATCGTATATTTGTTGTATCAGGGAACAATAAACAGCACCAAGTCCAAAATTATGTGTTCCAAAACACAGAAAAACAAGCAGACATCATCCCCATCATATGTTCACCGCATATACCTTTACTCCACACCACAAGGGTTTATAAGCACAGGCTGTTCTTTAAACATAAGCAAGGAAGAAATTATTTGCCATTGTACAGGGTTCACTTAAAGTGCTTAAATGTCTACATCTATGCAAATAGATATATAGACTTAAGGTGCATGCTAACTACACCACGTTGAATGTATGATTGGGATCATGTCTGTTGGTTTCCCTGCATGTTGGATCCATGAATGCTTATCTCACTCTGACACTAACATGCAGATTATGAAAAAACTATGGAGCAGCAGAAATCAAGGGTAGATCTATGCTTGTAGTTCCAACTGCACAAACAACCACATACAATTCTAATTATCTGGAAAGATAATAATAACAGGGTGAACCATTAGCTATTAGCTAAAAAAATGTATAATCAGGCCTATCATTTGGAACAAGCTTATGCTTGTTCGACACTTACCAAAATCTTGGAAGCTGAAAGCAACCCAGACAGAAGTCTGGTTTCCCCCTCTTGGTTTGGACATTCTGAGTTCTAAAAAACAGAGGAGGATGTATTACAATTTCTCCAGAACATGAGCTTCATGAAAACATATGATGTTGTCACATATAATGACACAGCACTAGTCACCTTGAAAGCTATGTAACTCAATTTAAAATCTTGCATCTTGAAACCATTGCATAAATGGCATTTAGAAAGACAAATATATTGTGCCACATGACAAAAGCACAGATTGTTTTACTTTGTAACTACCTATTTTCTAATCTGTCAACATAAGGAAGGCCCCGCAAACCTGGCCCCTAATTAATTTATAGTTTAAAAAGTTTTGGTGTAATGATTTTGTCGCACTGTAGCTTCTTCTCTTTGTCCTCTCTAAGTTTGACGGAGGATGCAATTGAGATCTTCCACAAACAGAACATGCAGAGAGCAGAGACAGTGCACCAGGTGAAGTGAAAGATTATGTTTTACTCAAGTTAACGACAACTACACTTGTGAAAGTGCAATAAAAGCTTCACATGTAAAAAGCTAATTATAGTATAGTAGATTTGTATCCAATGAGATACTTTTGAGTTTAAAGAGACTTCACTGTTGCTCTAGAATCCTTTACTAAATAGTGCATTTTTAAATAGTATCTTTTAAATACAAATCTTTAGTAGCAAAAAAGAACCAATAAGATTACTAGTATCGATACTATCAACAGTAATTAATTATTTTCTTTACTAAGATAAAAATGTTTTAACCACAGTATGTTCTAACTACAACTTAGCTTCTGCTTGTTTAGGTTTGTAAAGCTTTGGGCCTGTAGTTAATTTAAGAACTCATTCTATTAAAATACAGAACACTGGAAGCTAACACTAGTTACTGATATCTGCTGCAGGATACAAAAGCTCATTAAACATTCCTCATGCTGAAGCTCCAGTTCAAAATTGTACAATTTGCTAACAATTTTGTAGCTAGGTCATGTTAGCATTAGCAACCCATATTAATATAAAAATGAGCGTGATTTTGCCTGGAAACATATTAGCAACAGTGCTTATCTAATTTATAATTACTAAAACAGTTTCATGTACTTACTTGGCTTTTCATTTGTTCTCCTTTCGGCCATCAGTTGTCTGTCACCTTCTTCTGTCTGTGCTGAGCTCTTACTGTTTGTGCTGCCGCATGCTGCTACTGACTGCCAGCAGCTGAAACTCCCTGACCATGAGGCAGGTGGGGGATGGGCATAGGTAAACTGGGGACCGTAAATGTCAGGAAACGTGTGTTCATAGGTAAAGTGGGGACCACAAATGTCAGGAAAAGTGTGTTCCTCCCAAAGGTTCCTCCTTTGCCATTTAGTGAAAATTTTATTATTGCATTGCTAAAATAGTGTTTCACCAAAAATATTAGTGCATCCAAGAGAAGAATATTTAGGTTTTTAATATCCTAAATTAAAGTGGTGCTGATCTTATCATCTGTAAAAACAAATGTAAGTTGAATGCCATGATATGCATATGTTAATTGATTTACATTTATTCATTTAGCTCACGCTTTTATACAAAACAACTTACAATTTCTATACATGTCAGAGGTCGCATGCTTCTGGAGCAAAGAAGGGTTAAGTGTCTTGCTCAGGACACAATGGTGCATAGGTCACAGTGGGGGAATGAACCTGGGTCTCTTACACAAAAGGCATAGTCTTATCCATTGCGCCATCACCACTGCCAATTGATATTTTACACACAGACTAACTGTAGATTCATGTATTAGAACACTGGCTAACTTGAGCCTTGTGTATCAGAACACTGACTAACTACCTCTGTCTATGCTGCTCCTTGTTGCTACTGACTGCCAGCAGCTAAAACTCTGTAACCATGAAGCGGGTGGGGGATGGGCATAGGTAGAGTGGGGACCACAAATGTCAGGAAATGTGTGTTCATAGATAAAGTGGAGACCGCAAATATTAAGAAAGGTGTTTTCATAGGTAAAGTGGGGACCACATATGTCAGGAAAGGTGTGTTCCTCCCACTAATACCTCCCTCACCATTTGGTGGAAATTTTATCATTGCATTACTGAAATAGTGTTTCACCAAAAATATTAGTGCATTCAAGAGAAAAATATTTAGGTTTTCATGATCCTAAATTCTAAATTATTATAAAATGGTGCTGTTATCATCTGTAAAAAAATTAGTTAGTTGAATACCACGTTGTGCATTTGTTAATTTAGCATTTTATACACTGGCTTACTGCATGCTCATGTAATCAAACACTGAAACCTATAGACTCAGATTGTATTTGCTCAGAACAATGTCTGACTGTAGCCTTTTGTATCAGAACACTGAATAACTAAGTCTGTCTGTGCTGCTGCTTGTTGCTACTAACTGCCAGCAGCTGAAACTCTGTAACCATGAAGCGGGCGGGGGATGGGCATAGGTAAAGTGGGGACCGCAAATGTCAGGAAATGTGTGTTTATAGGTAAAGTGGAGACCAAAAATGTAATGAAAGGAGTTTTCATAGGTAAAGTGGGGACCGCGAATGTCATGAAAAGTGTGTTACTCCCAATGGTACCTCCATTGCCATTTAGTAGAAATTTTAACATTGCATTGCTAAAATAGTGTTTCACCAAAACTATTAGTGCATCCAAGAGAAAAATATTTAGGTTTTTAATATCCTAAATTCTATAAAAGGGTGCTGATGTTATTGCTGTAAAAACAAATGTAGTAAGTCGAATGCCACGCTATGCATGTGTTAATTTACATTTTATACACAGACTAACTGTAGATTCATGTATCAGAACACTGGCTAACTTCAGCCTTGTATATCAGAACAATAACTAACTAACTCTGTCTGTGCTGCTGCTTGTTGCTACTAACTGCCAGCAGCTGAAACTCTGTCACCATGAATTGGGTGGGGGATGGGCATAGGTAAAGTGGGGACCGCAAACGTCAGGAAATGTGTGTTTATAGGTAAAGTGGAGACCGCAAATGTTAAGAAAGGAGTTTTCATAGGTAAAGTGGGGACCGCAAATGTCAGGAAAGGTGTGTTTCTCCCAATGATATCTCCTTCACCATTCAGTGGAAATTTTATCATTGCTTGTTTAAATAGTGTTTCATCAAAAATACTAGTGCATCCAAGACAAAAATATTTAGGTTTTTAATATACCAAATTCTAAATTATTATAAAGTGGTGCTAACATTATCTGTAAAACATGTAGTAAGTTGAATGCCATGTTATGCATGTGGTATGTTACATTTTATACACTGGCTAACTGCAGTCGCATCAGTATCAGAACACAGGCTAACTGTAGCTCCAGTTTGTGTAAATATCAGAACGCTGGCTAACTGTAGCCTCATGCATCAGAACACTGGCTAACTGTAGTCCCAATTTGTATAAATATTAGAACACTGCTGACTGTAGCTCCAATTTGTAAAAATATTAGCTTACTGGCAACTGTAGTCTCATGTTTCAGAACACTGGCCAGCTGTGGCTCCAAGTCAAGTCAAGTCAATTTATTTATAAAGCCCAGTTATACAATTATAACAACAAGAAGAAAAAAGAAAACAATAAAAAAAAGAGATAAAAAAGAGAGCATATAATGATAGTAAGTTTGTTTACATATCCGAACACTGGCTAAATGTCAGAACACATAGCCTTGTGTATCACAACACTGGCTTAGTGCAGCCCCACTTCTCAAAACACTGCTAACTGTAGCTCCAGTTCGTATGCTGACTGTAGTCTCATGTATCAGAACACTGGCACTGTACACTGAACACTGTAGCTTCAGCTTGTTGAACACTGGCTAACTGTAGCCTTAGTTTGTTTAAATATTAGGTCACTGGCTTACTGCAGCCTCATGTATCAGAATACTGTCTAACTGTAGTCTCATGTATCAAAACACTGACTAACTGTAGCTCCAGTTTGAATAAATATTAGCACACTGGCTAACTGTAGTATCTTGTATCAAAACACTGACTAAATGTAGCTCCAGTTTGTTTACATATCAGAACACTGGCTAACTGCAGCCTCATGTATCAGGACACTGGATAACTGTAGATCCAATTTGTATAAATATTAGAACACTGGCTAACTGTGGTATCATGTTTTAGAACACTGAGTAACTGCAGCTCCAGTTTGTTTACATATCAGACCACTGACTTAATGTAACCTTGTGTATCAGAACACTGGATAACTGTAGCCTCATGTATCAGAACACTGTTAACTGTAGCTCCAGTTTGTATACATATTAGAACAATGGCTATGTTTAGTATCAGTTTGTATATATATATAAGCACTGGCTATCTATAGTCTCATGTTTCAGAAAACTGGCTAACTGTAGCTCCAGTTTGTTTACATATCACAACACTGGCTAACTGTATTCTCATGTACCATAAAACTGGCACTGTACACTGAACACTGTAGCTTCAGTTTGTTGAACACCGACTAACTGTAGCCTCAGTTTTGTTTACATATCAGAACATTGACTTAATTTCATATCAGAACATTGGATAACTGTAGCCTTATGTATCAGAACACTGGCTAACTGTAGCCTCTGTTTGTATAAATGCCAGAACACTGACTAAATGTAGTCTTGTGTATCAGAACACTGACTAACTGTAGGTCCAGTTTGTTTATATCAGAACACTGGGTAACTGTAGCTCCAGTTTGTTTATATATTAGACCAATGGCTAACTGTAGCCTCATATTGTTTAAATATTAGAACACTGGCTAACTGCAGCTCCAGTTTGTTTATTAGAACACTGGCTAACTGTAGCCTCAGTTTAAATAAATATTAGAATACTGCTATTAGAATACTGCTATCGCCTAAGTTTGTATAAGTATGTGAACACTGGCTAATCTCATCTCATCTATCAAAACATGGCTAACAGTAACTCCAGTTTTTTATGAATATAACAAAGTGTAGTCTAAGTCTAACTTCTTCATTACTGTATCATAGGCAAACGACCATGTGGTTGGTGTAAGATCTGGCAGTACATCATGGGATAGCACGATGATGTCAGATCATCAGATCTGCATGATGGAATCAGAGGGTTTTTGATGTTTGTCTGCCAGTCCTAACTGTATGCTGACTCTGGGTAAGGTAGTCATGGACCCAGTTGCAGGTGCCACTGGTCCACATTCAGCAACCTCAGCTTCTCCACCAGCTGTTGTGGTATGATGGTAAAATGCTGAGCTAATGTCGATGACAAGGATCCTGGTGTAGGTGTCCTTTCCCAGAAATGTGACAGTGAGGGTGGCTCAGGTAGATATTGTATATTTGGATCAATTGGCTCTGAATGCAAACTGTAGGGAATTTAGATTTGCATTGAGCCTTGATCTGCTACCTGACAAACTGTTCAAAGCACTTCATGGTAGTCAGGAGCACAGGCCATTAAACCCAGTTTTGACAAAGGAATGTTAAGTCACTATTGGTGACTTAACATTCCTTTGTCGTGACATAATTCCTTTAGTCGTGACATAATTAAAATTCAAGTTTATGATAGTTAAAACTGGTGTTATACTGATGGGTTTCTCACATTTCTTCTTTCTTCCTTAATATTTTGACTTTTGTTACTTGAGGTCATTTTACCATCACATAAATAGTTGTTTTATTTATTTACAAATAATTGTTTATACTCATATTTATCAATTTATACTGATATCTGCTTTTTTAGGCCAAAAAACATTGTTATCTGTTTCATCCAAAGAAAAAAGCACTTTGAAAGGAAGTTTAATGATGAAAAGCATTCCTTCATTGCATTTAGGGAAACTAATTTGATAACATAAAAGTCTGATCTCAATTAAGTGCACAGAATGTAATACTATTCATAAAATATGAAGTTTATATGGTACACACACTTACACACTTTTACACACTTTTCAGGAAAAAGGTCCCCACCAGTGCAAATTCACACACTGTAATACCATCTATGACCACTAGGGCACACACAAAGTAGTGAAAATCAGCTCCATGGGGACCAATTTTTTTTCTCAAAAAACTTCACCAGGCATATCAGGAAGCTGTTTTCTATTGATTGC